>JAVKSA010000053.1:364789-614789 GCA_031876335.1 Hipposideros larvatus
GTTTATGGTTAGGGTTAGCGTTAGGGTTAGGTTTTGGGTTTAGTGTTTAGGTTTAGGGTTAGGGTTAGTGTTAGGGTTAGGGCTAGGGTTAGGTTTAGGGTTAGGGACAGGATTAGGGTTTGGGACATGGTTAGGTTTACTGTTAGGGTAATATTAAGTTTAGGTTTTGTGTGATGCTTAAGTTTAGGTTTAGGGACAGGGTTAGTGACAGGGTGAGGGTTAGAGTTAAGGTTGGAGAGACGGTAAGGGTCAGAGTTAGGTTTAGCGACAGTGTTAGGGTTAGGGATCAGGTTAGGTTAGGGTTTAGGGTTAGGGTTAGGGTTAGGGTTAGGAATAGGGGAGGGTTAGTGTTTACATTTTAGGGTTAGGGTTTAGGGATAGGGTTAGGGTTAGGGTTTGGTTTAGAGTTAGGGTTAGGGTTAGGGTTAGGGTTAGTGTTAGGGTTAGGTTTTAGGGATAGGATTAGGGTTAGGGTTACGGTTTAGGTTTAGGGTTAGGGTTAAGGTTAGGGTTTAGGGTTTAGGGTTAGGGTTAGGGTTAGAGTTAGGGTTTAGGCTTTAGGGTTAGGGTTAGTGTTAGGGTTTAGGGTTTAGGGTTAGGGTTAGGGTTAGGGTTAGGTTTAAGACTTAGTGTTTATGGTTAGGGTTAGCGTTAGGTTTAGGGTTAGGGTTAGTGTTAGGGTTTCGGGTTTAGTGTTAGAGTTAAAGTTAGGGTTAGGGTTAGGTACACGTTTCAGGTTTGAGACATGGTTAGGTTTAGTGTTAGAGTTATAGTTAATTTTAGGTTTTGGCTGATGGTTAAGGTTAGGTTTAGGGACAGGGTTAGTTACAGGGTGAGGGTTAGAGTTAAAGATAGAGAGACGGTAAGCGTCAGAGTTAGGTTTAGCGACAGTGTTAGGGTTAGGGTTAGGGTTAGAGTTAGGGTTTAGGGTTAGGGTTAGGGTTAGGATTTAGGAATTAGGGTTAGGGTTATGGTTAGGGTTAGGGTTTGGGTTAGGGGCAGGATAAGGGTTTGGGAAATGGTTAGGTTTAGTGTAGGGTTATAGTTAAATTTTGGTTTTGGCTGATGGTTAAGGTTAGTTTTAGGGACAGGTTTAGTGACAGGGTGAGGGTTAGAGTTAAGTTTAGAGAGACGGTAAGGGTCAGAGTTAGGTTTAGCGACAGTGTTAGTGTTAGGGTTCAGGTTAGGTTAGGGTTTAGGGTTAGGGTTAGGGTTAGAGTTAGGAATAGGGGAGGGTTAGTGTTTACATTTTAGGGTTTGGTTTTAGGGATAGGGTTAGGGTTAGTGTTAGGGTTAAGGTTAGGGTTTAGGGTTTAGGGTTAGGGTTAGGGTTAGAGTTAGGGTTTAGGCTTTAGGGTTAGGGTTAGTGTTAGGGTTTAGGGTTTAGGGTTAGGGTTAGGGTTAGGGTTAGGGTTAGGGTTTAGTGTTTATGGTTAGGGTTAGCGTTAGGGTTAGGGTTTGGGTTTAGTGTTTAGGTTTAGGGTTAGGGTTAGTGTTAGGGTTTCGAGTTTAGTGTTAGGGTTAAGGTTAGGGTTAGGATTAGGTACACGTTTCGGGTTTGAGACATGGTTAGGTTTAGTGTTAGGGTTATAGTTAAGTTTAGGTTTTGGCTGATGGTTAAGGTTAGGTTTAGGGACAGCGTTAGTTACAGGGTGAGGGTTAGAATTAAAGATAGAGAGACGGTAAGGGTCAGAGTTAGGTTTAGCGACAGTGTTAGGGTTAGGGTTAGGGTTAGAGTTTAGGATTTAGGGTTAGGGTTATGGTTAGGGTTAGGGTTAGGGTTAGGGGCAGGTTAGGGTTTGGGAAATGGTTAGGTATAGTGTAGGGTTATAGTTAAATTTTGGTTTTGGCTGATGGTTAAGGTTCGTTTTAGGGACAGGTTTAGTGACAGAGTGAGGGTTAGAGTTAAGTTTAGAGAGACGGTAAGGGTCAGAGTTAGGTTTAGCGACAGTGTTAGTGTTAGGGATCAGGTTAGGTTAGGGTTTAGGGTTAGGGTTAGGGTTAGAGTTAGGAATAGGGGAGGGTTAGTGTTTACATTTTAGGGTTAGGGTTTAGGGATAGGGTTAGGGTTAGGGTTAGGGTTAGGGTTAGAGTTAGGATTTAGGCTTTAGGGTTAGGGTTAGGGTTCGAGTTAGGGCTTACGGTTTAGGGTTAGGGTTAGGGTTTCGGGTTTCGGGTTAGGGTTAAGTTTAGGGTTAGGGTTAGGTACACGATTCGGGTTTGAGACATGTTTAGGTTTAGTGTTAGGGTTATGGTTAAGTTTAGGTTTTGGCTGATGGTTAAGGTTAGGTTTAGGGACCGGGTTAGTTACAGGGTGAGTGTTACACTTAAAGTTAGAGAGACGGTAAGGTACAGAGTTAGGTTTAGCGACAGTGTTAGGGTTAGGGTTAGGGTTAGGATTTGGGTTTAGGGTTTATGTTTACGGTGAGGGTTAGTGTTAGGGTTTCGGGTTAATGTTAGGGTTAAGGTTATGGTTAGGGTTAGGTACACGATTCGGGTTTGAGACATGATTAGGGTTAGGGTTAGTGTTAGGGTTAGTGTTAGGGTTAGGTTTTAGGGATAGGGTTAGGGTTAGGGTTACGGTTTAGGTTTAGGGTTAGGGTTAAGGTTAGGGTTTAGGGTTTAGGGTTAGGGTTAGGGTTAGAGTTAGGGTTTAGGCTTTAGGGTTAGGGTTAGTGTTAGGGTTTAGGGTTTAGGGTTAGGGTTAGGGTTAGGGTTAGGGTTATGGTTAGGGTTTAGTGTTTATGGTTAGTGTTAGCGTTAGGGTTAGGTTTTGGGTTTAGTGTTTAGGTTTAGGGTTAGGGTTAGTGTTAGGGTTAGGGTTAGGGTTAGGGTTAGGGTTAGGGACAGGATTAGGGTTTGGGACATGGTTAGGTTTACTGTTAGGGTAATATTAAGTTTAGGTTTTGTGTGATGCTTAAGTTTAGGTTTAGGGACAGGGTTAGTGACAGGGTGAGGGTTAGAGTTAAGGTTGGAGAGACGGTAAGGGTCAGAGTTAGGTTTAGCGACAGTGTTAGGGTTAGGGATCAGGTTAGGTTAGGGTTTAGGGTTAGGGTTAGGGTTAGGGTTAGGGTTAGGGTTTTGGGATAGAGTTAGGATTAGGGTTTAGGGTTGGAGTTAGGGTTCGGGTTAGGGTTTAGGGTTTCGGGTTAGGGTTAGGGTTAGGGTTAGCGTTAGGGTTAAGTTTAGGTACAGTATTAAGGTTAGGGTTAGGGTTAGGGTTAGGGTTAGGGTTAGGGTTAGGGTTTCAAGTTTAGGGTTAGTGTTAGGTTAGGGTTAAGGTTAGGGTTATGGACAAGATTCGGTTTTGGGACATGTTAAGTTTAGTTTTAGGTTATAGTTAAATTTAGGTTTTGGCTGATGTTTAAGGATAAGTTTAGGGACAGGGTTAGTGACAGGGTGAGGGTTAGAGTTAAGGTTAGAGAGACAGTGAGGATCAGAGTTAGGTTTAGCGACAGTGTTAGGGTTAGGGTTAGGGTTAGGGTTTAGGGTTAGGGTTAGGGTTTAGGATTAGGGTTAGGGTTAGCGTTAGCGTTAGGCCTAGGGTTAGGGTTAGTGTTTAGGGTTTAGGGTTAGGGTTAGGTACAGGATTAGGGTTTGAGACATGGTTAGGTTTTGTGTTAGGGTTAGGGTTAGGGTTAGAGTTAGTGTTTAGGGGTAGGGTTAGGGTTAGGGTTAGGGTTACGGTTAGGGTTAGGGTTAGGTTTTAGGGATAAGGGTAGTGTTAGGGTTACGGTTTAGGGTTAGGGTTAGGGTTAATGTTAGGGTTTATGGTTTAGAGTTAGGGTTAGGGTTAGGGTTAGCATTAGGTTTAGGGTTAGGGACAGGATTAGGGTTTGGGACATGCTTACGTTTAGAGTTAGGGTTATATTAAGTTTAGGTTTTGTCTGATGCTTAAGTTTAGGTTTAGGGACAGGGTTAGTGACAGGGTGAAGGTTAGAGTTAAGGTTGGAGAGACGGTAAGGGTCAGAGTTAGGTTTAGCGACAGTGTTAGGGTTAGGGTTAATATTAGAGGCAGTGTTAGGGTTAAGGTTAGCGTTAGGGGTAGGGTTCGTGTTAGGATTAGGGTTAGGTACAGAGTTGGGAATAGTGTTAGGGCCCCATTTAGAGTTAGGTCTAGGGATACATTTAGATTTTGCTTTTGGGTTAGGAAAAGGGTTAGCTACAGGGGCAGGGATAGGTTAGGGACACAGTGAGTTTTAGAGTCAGGATTAGGTTTAGGGTTAGTGTTAGGGTTTGGGTTAGGGTTAGGGTTATGGTTAGGGTTTAGGTATAAAGTTAGGGTTAGGTTTAGGGTTTAGGGTTTAGGGTTTAGGGTTAGGGTTAGCGTTAGGTTTAGGGTTAGGTTTATGGTTAGGGTATAGGGTTAGGATTAGGATTAGGTTTAGGGACAGGATTAGGGTTTGGGACATGGTTAGGTTTAGTGTTAGGGTTATAGTTAAGTTTAGGTTTTGTCTGATGCTTAAGTTTAGATTTAGGGACAGGGTTACTGACAGGGTGAGCGTTAGAGTTAAGGGTGGAGAGATGGTAAGGGTCAGACTTAGGTTTAGCGACAGTGTTAGGGTTAGGGTTAATATTAGAGTCAGAGTTAAGGTAAGATTAGCGTTATGGTTACAAGCAGATTAGGTTGAGTGATACTGTTAGTGTTAGTGACAGGCTTAGTGTTAGGGTTAGGGACAGTGTTAGGGTTAGGTTTGGAGTTGAGTTTAGTTTTAGGTTTCAATTAAGGGCTGGGGTTAGTGTTAGAGTTAGGGTGGCCTCGGATTAGGGAAGGGATAGGGTCAGGCACAGGGATTGGGATATGTTTATGGTTAGGGTTAGGGTTATAAACAGGTTTAAAGTTAGAGTCAGGGTTAGAGACAGGTATGGTTAGGGTTAGGGTCAAGGTACAGGTAAGATTTAGTTTAAGATTAGGACTTTGGGAAGTTTTTGTATGAGGAAGAATTTCACAGAGAAGACACCAGTCTCTGATCTCACTTCCTGGTCATAAATCTTAAAAGAACTTGGAACCCTGGTAACCAGGCAACCACATCATAATGCAGCCCTTTCCCAGCTCACTGTGATGGAGATGCTGGAAATAGTACCATGTTTCCATGATGCGGCCTAGTGGCCTCAGGAACTGGCCTCAGGAAAGCCGAAATGGTTAAACTTCACCCATGTTTTAGACTCTGATTTAGGTCTCACACAACATTCTTCTGGCCGTTGTTTCAGAGGTCAATAATATAACACAGGAAGGCCAAGGGCAGACCAGGCCAGGTTAGACAACCACGCTGATCTCACACTGACTGTCGTCCGACCTCTCATTCCTTGTGTGTGTGTGTGTGTGTGTGTGTGTGTGTGTGTGTGTGTGTTTATGTGAGTGTTGGTGGGGAGGGGGAGGATGGTAGATGGTTTGCTCAGTCTTCTTTTTCAAGGTCCCTCAGTTGTAAGAATAGACTGTTTATTAGAGAATTTTCTTCTTTCTGGAGGTAGGCCTCTATTGCTCTGAAATTGCTTCTTAGGAATGCTTTCGCTGTGTGCATACATTTGGGAACATTGTGTTTTCACTTACTTTAGCCTCAAGGTATTTTTTCATTTCTTCCTTGATGACATTGCTGACCCATTGAGTATCATGTTGCTTAGATCCCATGCTTTTGTGTGTTTTCCCATTATTTTCTTGCAATTGATTTCTAGGTAGATACCAGAGAAGATGCTTGGTACCATTTCAGTCTTCTTGTATCTATGGAGATATGTTTGAGGGTCTAACATGTGACCTATTGTGGAAAATGTCCCGTGTGCCCTTGAAAGGAGTGTATATTGTTCGGATAAGGGGTGAGATGGTCTACAAATATCAATTTAAGTCCTTTAATTCCATTGTTTCTTGGTTGATTTTCTGTCTGGATGATGTATTTGCATGTCATCATCCCCTACTATGACTCACAATGTCTTCATTTATGACTCACCATGTTTGCTTTCAGTGTTAGTTGGTCCTACGTGTGCCATGTATATGATTAGAAGAGTCCCATCCTCTTGTTGGATTGATGGTTTTATCAATATGACATGTACTTTTTGTCACTTGTTATAGCTTTTGTTTTAAAGTCTATGTTATCTGAGTATTGTTTCCCCAGCTTTTTATTTCCCCATTTCCATTGGTAAAACGTATCTTTTTCCATCCCTTCACTTTCAGTCTCTGTGTGTCTTTCGATATGGAGTGAGTGTTGTGGGAAGCATATGTATTATTTTTTTAGTTTCTTTTATCCATTCTGCGATGCCAGGTTTTATTCTAGGTAACACAACTTTCAATCATTATTTTGATGATGAAATGCTCAATGAGAGGACTTGTTGCATGGTCCTGATAACATGAGAGGCCACCAGGTGCTAAGGCTGCCTTGGAAGTAAGATGGGACACTGTCAGGGCATGAAGTTCCACAGGCCATTCTGCTGGTTGGAAGGAAAACGGCCCCCATTTCCATTTGAGCAGGTCACATGCAATGTGTGACCCTGCCTGACAGACAGTAGGACCTGAAGTTTGAAAGTCAGCATACCCCAGTGTCTCCAGACTCCCTAGGCAATGGGAAAGGTATTTACGATGGTCTAGTAAACAAGGCCACAGGACCCTAGCCTCAACTGGTAGGAAAAAAAGACCCCACCTGAATGCAAATTATGGTTCCCAGACACACTGTTGGAGAGGAGGTAATCCGGCCGCCACCTGGCTTTAGTGGAACAATGCGGCCCTAGCCCTTTCTGTCTGAGAAAGGAGAAACTGCTTGAGTGGGTTGTCAGGAAGCCAGAACATCCTGACAGAGGGTGGAGACCTTGGCCACCCACCAGCAGCGTGCAAATCACAAGTTTCCCTGTCAAAGGCGGGAGACGGATGCCCCACAGCTCGTGCAAGTGGGGCAACATGGACACCAGGCCCTAATGGCAAACGGATGGTGACTTGCCACCTTCCCCCTCACTGCCAGACTGTGAGTGGCACTTGAGACTCCTGGCCCTTCTTGCAGAGGGAGTGAACCCAGGACCCTCTTTGTTGTGCACAACGCCTCAAACCGGTGGCTTTCTTGGAAGAGGAAGTATCTCGCCCATGAAAGCTATGGTCACAAGGGCCTCCTGATAGAAAAGTTTACCCAGGCCTTCAGCTCTCCCAGCAGCTCGCCAGGGACCCAAGACCCTCGTGGATGAGGAATGGTCCACCATGCCTACCAGACATACAAGGGCAAGAAGACTCCAGTTCATTTAGGGTGACCAAGTTGACCCATTCCCCACCTAATGCAGAAGTGAAGGGAGACCAAAACCAGCCCCTATGAGTGAATCAATGAAGCTCTGTGCCCCCGCAATAGCACAACACCTACAACCTCTTCTGGTACAAATAAACCTGGCCTAGGTCTCGCCACAGGAGAGGGGGCTCCAACTACCCCTGACACATCAAATCCTCTGAACAACTGAGCCAGGAGCCAATAAAAGAAGGCCACTGAAGGGGCAACAGAGAGAGACACACAGTGAGCGAGAGAGACCAAAGACAAAATGACAGAAGGAGACACAGGGAGAAGAAATGGGAGGGGGAGCATAGCATCCGAGACCCAGACCTTGAAAGCCATGGGATGGCCGCTCACCCTGGGAAACACACTGAGACTGTCACACCGAGGCTGTGTTGAGGTGGAATCTTACACATTGGACTGTGGTCGTGCCGGGGACTGAGGTTCTGTGAGGAGGCGGTGCCCTGTCGGTGGCAATCCCGGTGGTGACTAAGTGCATGCCGCCAGGGTCCCAGCAGTGCTATGGTGCTCCGAGCCTCACCCAGATTTCCACCTTGGGGCGACAAGTTGTAGTAGCAGGTACTCTCTCTGCGTGGGTCACGTGCCACTCAGCTTTTCCCATAGAGGTCTTCTGTCCTGCAGTCAGAGGCCTCACACGATTCACAGGGGTGTTGGTGTTTTTCTCCATAGTTGAGTCTGCTGTTTTGGTCCGGCTCTTTTCCCCTGTGTGATGGGAGTCCTAGGTAGGATGGAGGATTACCGTGCATTGGGGAAGATTGCCAACGAGGGGCACAGCAGCGAAGACAGGGGCCTTCGTTATGGTGGGTCATGTGATACATCCCTTGGTCCTGGGTCGAGCGACACGACAGAGTGGGTGACTCAATGCACACTTGCAGGGAGACAGACGGTTTTCCTTGAGTCCTTGGACTGTGGTGCCAAGGACGTGCATTGCCCTGACTGGAGAAAGCCGCTGTGAAGTGATGCAGCGAAGGTGGAGACATGCGTAGTGGAAAGCCCTGGTCCAGGGCATTGCGGATGTCGGTGATTGCCCCAAATGGCTGGGAGCTGCTAGCTTGTGGGCAGGAGCAGGGAGAGAGCTGAAGGAGCACCAGCCAGCGGGCGTCGACATGTGGTTGGGGTTGTGAGGCTGTAGGGCAGGGCGGCGAGTTCGCCGATAGCCTGGGGACCAGCAGCGGGTTGAGCGGCGGAAGAGCGGCAACAGGCAGGAGGTATTGCAATAGGAGCCCATCGTGGGGTGGCGGCAACAGTAGGGGAAGGCAAAAGCCTGTAGGACGTGGTATTCCAACAGGTCCTCATGCAAGAACTAACCAGACCCGATCATGCTTACGTTCCGGGATCAGACGACATCATCTAATTCAGGGTGGGATTCCCATAGGCACAGGGACTTGACATTGTTTGCCCAAGGGGACCCCTTCCGGCCGGCCTGTTATGTGTGCGTCACCATGCTGGGTGCTCTCACTTAGCGTGTGTGCCAGAGAGCACTCTCCACCAACCTCATCATCCCATGCTGCACGTTTCGCCGTTTCCCCAACCGCTGATCCGGAAGCTGCTGCCGTGAGTAGTGGCCATTCCAGGCTTGCAGTGAGCCTTCTTCATTAGCCATGTCAGGGGCACCGCCGGCCACTGATGCTCCCCTGGTGGTCACACAGTACTGCTAGTGCTGGCCTGCAGGAACTCTCCAGGCCCTGGATGGCTTGCCTCCACACACACAACTGGCTAATCTGCAGTCCCTTGTTCGGGGCAACTGAGGCTTGGGGACTGTCAGAACCCTGGGATTCCAGGCATGGGCATATCGGCCCTGGCCCCGGGACTTGCACCAACAAGTGCCTTGTCACTGGCTCTGACCCGAACTGCTTGCCAGTGTGTCCGGCCATAGTCACGGGATGCCAAAAGCACCATCAGGGTTCATCGGGCCCACATCAATGCCACCCTTCTATACACTGCCGTCCACTTTTCCCATGCTATGAACAGGACCCCCACACTCACATGATATTTTCCTATACATCACCTCTCCAAACCCTTTGTGCTGAGCGTTATAATGACAGATGGCTAGAGAGAAAGCAAGACCGAGGCAGAGGGAGACAGACTGAATGAGAGAAGGACAAAGGGAAGAAATTGAAGAGATAGACATAGAAGGAGTGCGATATGAAGAGAGATGCACGACAGGTAGACAGTGCGAGAGACAAACAGATAAAGAAACACACACACCCACAGACACACACACTCAGACATGCACACACACCACACTGAAAGAGAGAACCAGAAGCATGAAGAGACCGAGTGTGAGACAGACACAGCATCGCATACAGAGACAGTGATCTAGGAATAGAAAACAAGTCACTGAGAGACACAGAGAGACAGAGAAAGAGAGAAAGAGGGAGCCGGCAGCGTCATAAACTTTCTATTACTCAGTCTGGAAATGACGCCCCAACATTTTCTTTTCTCTATTCCTTAGAAAAGGGTCCCAAACAATGCCAATTCTTAAAAGGCGGGGCTCACGCAGAGATGTGTGACATGGAAGCAGGCACACTGGGAGCCATGGAGGGGCCGCCCCACACGCAGGCCGAGATAGGTGCTTGGCCCCAAGTCTCAACATAATGGAGTCCCTCGAAAGTTCAGTGCCAGAGGGGACTGTGTTGGAAATGGATTTCATTACAGCCCTCTTGAGATAGAGGCAGGAAACCAATGTGCGTCCCTAGGTGCCAGATCAGACTCAGCCCGTAGGCTGTGTTCTGACCTCTGTTCAGCACATACGTCATCGGTCAGGTCTGCACCCGACAACATGTGACCACAGCCCAGGGTTTCTAGGCACTACACGTGTTCATAATGTGATGACATTTTGAGGTGGAGATGCTAGAACGACCTGTACTACGCACATGGGATAACTGCGGAGGCCCTGACAGCACATGCTGCTCAGAGTCACATCACTATGAGGAGCGCAAGCCAGCTCTGAACCAAGCTCTGGGTCCTCAAAGCCATGGCCGCGGCTGCACACAGGTTGTCCTGAAACTGTGGCATGGTCAGTGTTAGTGTAACTGGGCGTGGCCTTGTTTTGTGAGGTAGGGTGAGCAATCCCTAACCCAGAGGGACTTTGGGGAGTTTTTGTATGTGGAAGAAGTTCACAGAGGAGACCCCAGTCTGTGATCTCACTTCCTGGTCATAAAGCTTAAAAGAACTTGGAACCCTGGTAACCAGGCAACCACATCATAATGAAGCCCTTTCCCAGCTCACTGTGATGGAGATGCTGGAAATAGTACCATGTTTCCATGATGCGGCCTAGTGGCCTCAGGAACTGGCCTCAGGAAAGCCGAAATGGTGAAACTTCACCCATGTTTTAGACTCTGATTTAGGTCTCACACAACATTCTTCTGGCCGTTGTTTCAGAGGTCAATAATATAACACAGGAAGGCCAAGGGCAGACCAGGCCAGGTTAGACAACCACGCTGATCTCACACTGACTGTCGTCCGACCTCTCATTCCTTGTGTGTGTGTGTGTGTGTGTGTGTGTGTGTGTGTGTGTGTGTGTGTGTGTGTTTATGTGAGTGTTGGTGGGGAGGGGGAGGATGGTAGATGGTTTGCTCAGTCTTCTTTTTCAAGGTCCCTCAGTTGTAAGAATAGACTGTTTATTAGAGAATTTTCTTCTTTCTGGAGGTAGGCCTCTATTGCTCTGAAATTGCTTCTTAGGAATGCTTTCGCTGTGTGCATACATTTGGGAACATTGTGTTTTCACTTACTTTAGCCTCAAGGTATTTTTTCATTTCTTCCTTGATGACATTGCTGACCCATTGAGTATCATGTTGCTTAGATCCCATGCTTTTGTGTGTTTTCCCATTATTTTCTTGCAATTGATTTCTAGGTAGATACCAGAGAAGATGCTTGGTACCATTTCAGTCTTCTTGTATCTATGGAGATATGTTTGAGGGTCTAACATGTGACCTATTGTGGAAAATGTCCCGTGTGCCCTTGAAAGGAGTGTATATTGTTCGGATAAGGGGTGAGATGGTCTACAAATATCAATTTAAGTCCTTTAATTCCATTGTTTCTTGGTTGATTTTCTGTCTGGATGATGTATTTGCATGTCATCATCCCCTACTATGACTCACAATGTCTTCATTTATGACTCACCATGTTTGCTTTCAGTGTTAGTTGGTCCTACGTGTGCCATGTATATGATTAGAAGAGTCCCATCCTCTTGTTGGATTGATGGTTTTATCAATATGACATGTACTTTTTGTCACTTGTTATAGCTTTTGTTTTAAAGTCTATGTTATCTGAGTATTGTTTCCCCAGCTTTTTATTTCCCCATTTCCATTGGTAAAACGTATCTTTTTCCATCCCTTCACTTTCAGTCTCTGTGTGTCTTTCGATATGGAGTGAGTGTTGTGGGAAGCATATGTATTATTTTTTTAGTTTCTTTTATCCATTCTGCGACGCCAGGTTTTATTCTAGGTAACACAACTTTCAATCATTATTTTGATGATGAAATGCTCAATGAGAGGACTTGTTGCATGGTTCTGATAACATGAGAGGCCACCAGGTGCTAAGGCTGCCTTGGAAGTAAGATGGGACACTGTCAGGGCATGAAGTTCCACAGGCCATTCTGCTGGTTGGAAGGAAAACGGCCCCCATTTCCATTTGAGCAGGTCACATGCAATGTGTGACCCTGCCTGACAGACAGTAGGACCTGAAGTTTGAAAGTCAGCATACCCCAGTGTCTCCAGACTCCCTAGGCAATGGGAAAGGTATTTACGATGGTCTAGTAAACAAGGCCACAGGACCCTAGCCTCAACTGGTAGGAAAAAAAGACCCCACCTGAATGCAAATTATGGTTCCCAGACACACTGTTGGAGAGGAGGTAATCCGGCCGCCACCTGGCTTTAGTGGAACAATGCGGCCCTAGCCCTTTCTGTCTGAGAAAGGAGAAACTGCTTGAGTGGTTTGTCAGGAAGCCAGAACATCCTGACAGAGGGTGGAGACCTTGGCCACCCACCAGCAGCGTGCAAATCACAAGTTTCCCTGTCAAAGGCGGGAGACGGATGCCCCACAGCTCGTGCAAGTGGGGCAACATGGACACCAGGCCCTAATGGCAAACGGATGGTGACTTGCCACCTTCCCCCTCACTGCCAGACTGTGAGTGGCACTTGAGACTCCTGGCCCTTCTTGCAGAGGGAGTGAACCCAGGACCCTCTTTGTTGTGCACAACGCCTCAAACCGGTGGCTTTCTTGGAAGAGGAAGTGTCTCGCCCATGAAAGCTATGGTCACAAGGGCCTCCTGATAGAAAAGTTTACCCAGGCCTTCAGCTCTCCCAGCAGCTCGCCAGGGACCCAAGACCCTCGTGGATGAGGAATGGTCCACCATGCCTACCAGACATACAAGGGCAAGAAGACTCCAGTTCATTTAGGGTGACCAAGTTGACTCTTTCCCCACCTAATGCAGAAGTGAAGGGAGACCAAAACCAGCCCCTATGAGTGAATCAATGAAGCTCTGTGCCCCCGCAATAGCACAACACCTACAACCTCTTCTGGTACAAATAAACCTGGCCTAGGTCTCGCCACAGGAGAGGGGGCTCCAACTACCCCTGACACATCAAATCCTCTGAACAACTGAGCCAGGAGCCAATAAAAGAAGGCCACTGAAGGGGCAACAGAGAGAGACACACAGTGAGCGAGAGAGACCAAAGACAAAATGACAGAAGGAGACACAGGGAGAAGAAATGGGAGGGGGAGCATAGCATCCAAGACCCAGACCTTGAAAGCCATGGGATGGCCGCTCACCCTGGGAAACACACTGAGACTGTCACACCGAGGCTGTGTTGAGGTGGAATCTTACACATTGGAGTGTGGTCGTGCCGGGGACTGAGGTTCTGTGAGGAGGCGGTGCCCTGTCGGTGGCAATCACGGTGGTGACTAAGTGCATGCCGCCAGGGTCCCAGCAGTGCTATGGTGCTCCGAGCCTCACCCAGATTTCCACCTTGGGGCGACAAGTTGTAGTAGCAGGTACTCTCTCTGCGTGGGTCACGTGCCACTCAGCTTTTCCCATAGAGGTCTTCTGTCCTGCAGTCAGAGGCCTCACACGACTCACAGGGGTGTTGGTGTTTTTCTCCATAGTTGAGTCTGCTGTTTTGGTCCGGCTCTTTTCCCCTGTGTGATGGGAGTCCTAGGTAGGATGGAGGATTACCGTGCATTGGGGAAGATTGCGAACGAGGGGCACAGCAGCGAAGACAGGGGCCTTCGTTATGGTGGGTCATGTGATACATCCCTTGGTCCTGGGTCGAGCGACACGACAGAGTGGGTGACTCAATGCACACTTGCAGGGAGACAGACGGTTTTCCTTGAGTCCTTGGACTGTGGTGCCAAGGACGTGCATTGCCCTGACTGGAGAAAGCCGCTGTGAAGTGATGCAGCGAAGGTGGAGACATGCGTAGTGGAAAGCCCTGGTCCAGGGCATTGCGGATGTCGGTGATTGCCCCAAATGGCTGGGAGCTGCTAGCTTGTGGGCAGGAGCAGGGAGAGAGCTGAAGGAGCACCAGCCAGCGGGCGTCGACATGTGGTTGGGGTTGTGAGGCTGTAGGGCAGGGCGGCGAGTTCGCCGATAGCCTGGGGACCAGCAGCGGGTTGAGCGGCGGAAGAGCGGCAACAGGCAGGAGGTATTGCAATGGAGCCCATCGTGGGGTGGCGGCAACAGTAGGGGAAGGCAAAAGCCTGTAGGACGTGGTATTCCAACAGGTCCTCATGCAAGAACTAACCAGACCCGATCATGCTTACGTTCCGGGATCAGACGACATCATCTAATTCAGGGTGGGATTCCCATAGGCACAGGGACTTGACATTGTTTGCCCAAGGGGACCCCTTCCGGCCGGCCTGTTATGTGTGCGTCACCATGCTGGGTGCTCTCACTTAGCGTGTGTGCCAGAGAGCACTCTCCACCAACCTCATCATCCCATGCTGCACGTTTCGCCGTTTCCCCAACCGCTGATCCGGAAGCTGCTGCCGTGAGTAGTGGCCATTCCAGGCTTGCAGTGAGCCTTCTTCATTGGCCATGTCAGGGGCACCGCCGGCCACTGATGCTCCCCTGGTGGTCACACAGTACTGCTAGTGCTGGCCTGCAGGAACTCTCCAGGCCCTGGATGGCTTGCCTCCACACACACAACTGGCTAATCTGCAGTCCCTTGTTCGGGGCAACTGAGGCTTGGGGACTGTCAGAACCCTGGGATTCCAGGCATGGGCATATCGGCCCTGGACCCGGGACTTGCACCAACAAGTGCCTTGTCACTGGCTCTGACCCGAACTGCTTGCCAGTGTGACCGGCCATAGTCACGGGATGCCAAAAGCACCATCAGGGTTCATCGGGCCCACATCAATGCCACCCTTCTATACACTGCCGTCCACTTTTCCCACGCTATGAACAGGACCCCCACACTCACATGATATTTTCCTATACATCACCTCTCCAAACCCTTTGTGCTGAGCGTTATAATGACAGATGGCTAGAGAGAAAGCAAGACCGAGGCAGAGGGAGACAGACTGAATGAGAGAAGGACAAAGGGAAGAAATTGAAGAGATAGACATAGAAGGAGTGCGATATGAAGAGAGATGCACGACAGGTAGACAGTGCGAGAGACAAACAGATAAAGAAACACACACACCCACAGACACACACACTCAGACATGCACACACACCACACTGAAAGAGAGAACCAGAAGCATGAAGAGACCGAGTGTGAGACAGACACAGCATCGCATACAGAGACAGTGATCTAGGAATAGAAAACAAGTCACTGAGAGACACAGAGAGACAGAGAAAGAGAGAAAGAGGGAGCCGGCAGCGTCATAAACTTTCTATTACTCAGTCTGGAAATGACGCCCCAACATTTTCTTTTCTCTATTCCTTAGAAAAGGGTCCCAAACAATGCCAATTCTTAAAAGGCGGGGCTCACGCAGAGATGTGTGACATGGAAGCAGGCACACTGGGAGCCATGGAGGGGCCGCCCCACACGCAGGCCGAGATAGGTGCTTGGCCCCAAGTCTCAACATAATGGAGTCCCTCGAAAGTTCAGTGCCAGAGGGGACTGTGTTGGAAATGGATTTCATTACAGCCCTCTTGAGATAGAGGCAGGAAACCAATGTGCGTCCCTAGGTGCCAGATCAGACTCAGCCCGTAGGCTGTGTTCTGACCTCTGTTCAGCACATACGTCATCGGTCAGGTCTGCACCCGACAACATGTGACCACAGCCCAGGGTTTCTAGGCACTACACGTGTTCATAATGTGATGACATTTTGAGGTGGAGATGCTAGAACGACCTGTACTACGCACATGGGATAACTGCGGAGGCCCTGACAGCACATGCTGCTCAGAGTCACATCACTATGAGGAGCGCAAGCCAGCTCTGAACCAAGCTCTGGGTCCTCAAAGCCATGGCCGCGGCTGCACACAGGTTGTCCTGAAACTGTGGCATGGTCAGTGTTAGTGTAACTGGGCGTGGCCTTGTTTTGTGAGGTAGGGTGAGCAATCCCTAACCCAGAGGGACTTTGGGGAGTTTTTGTATGTGGAAGAAGTTCACAGAGGAGACCCCAGTCTGTGATCTCACTTCCTGGTCATAAAGCTTAAAAGAACTTGGAACCCTGGTAACCAGGCAACCACATCATAATGAAGCCCTTTCCCAGCTCACTGTGATGGAGATGCTGGAAATAGTACCATGTTTCCATGATGCGGCCTAGTGGCCTCAGGAACTGGCCTCAGGAAAGCCGAAATGGTGAAACTTCACCCATGTTTTAGACTCTGATTTAGGTCTCACACAACATTCTTCTGGCCGTTGTTTCAGAGGTCAATAATATAACACAGGAAGGCCAAGGGCAGACCAGGCCAGGTTAGACAACCACGCTGATCTCACACTGACTGTCGTCCGACCTCTCATTCCTTGTGTGTGTGTGTGTGTGTGTGTGTGTGTGTGTGTGTGTGTGTGTGTGTGTGTGTGTTTATGTGAGTGTTGGTGGGGAGGGGGAGGATGGTAGATGGTTTGCTCAGTCTTCTTTTTCAAGGTCCCTCAGTTGTAAGAATAGACTGTTTATTAGAGAATTTTCTTCTTTCTGGAGGTAGGCCTCTATTGCTCTGAAATTGCTTCTTAGGAATGCTTTCGCTGTGTGCATACATTTGGGAACATTGTGTTTTCACTTACTTTAGCCTCAAGGTATTTTTTCATTTCTTCCTTGATGACATTGCTGACCCATTGAGTATCATGTTGCTTAGATCCCATGCTTTTGTGTGTTTTCCCATTATTTTCTTGCAATTGATTTCTAGGTAGATACCAGAGAAGATGCTTGGTACCATTTCAGTCTTCTTGTATCTATGGAGATATGTTTGAGGGTCTAACATGTGACCTATTGTGGAAAATGTCCCGTGTGCCCTTGAAAGGAGTGTATATTGTTCGGATAAGGGGTGAGATGGTCTACAAATATCAATTTAAGTCCTTTAATTCCATTGTTTCTTGGTTGATTTTCTGTCTGGATGATGTATTTGCATGTCATCATCCCCTACTATGACTCACAATGTCTTCATTTATGACTCACCATGTTTGCTTTCAGTGTTAGTTGGTCCTACGTGTGCCATGTATATGATTAGAAGAGTCCCATCCTCTTGTTGGATTGATGGTTTTATCAATATGACATGTACTTTTTGTCACTTGTTATAGCTTTTGTTTTAAAGTCTATGTTATCTGAGTATTGTTTCCCCAGCTTTTTATTTCCCCATTTCCATTGGTAAAACATATCTTTTTCCATCCCTTCATTTTCAGTCTCTGTGTGTCTTTCGATATGGAGTGAGTGTTGTGGGAAGCATATGTATTATTTTTTTAGTTTCTTTTATCCATTCTGCGACGCCAGGTTTTATTCTAGGTAACACAACTTTCAATCATTATTTTGATGATGAAATGCTCAATGAGAGGACTTGTTGCATGGTCCTGATAACATGAGAGGCCACCAGGTGCTAAGGCTGCCTTGGAAGTAAGATGGGACACTGTCAGGGCATGAAGTTCCACAGGCCATTCTGCTGGTTGGAAGGAAAACGGCCCCCATTTCCATTTGAGCAGGTCACATGCAATGTGTGACCCTGCCTGACAGACAGTAGGACCTGAAGTTTGAAAGTCAGCATACCCCAGTGTCTCCAGACTCCCTAGGCAATGGGAAAGGTATTTACGATGGTCTAGTAAACAAGGCCACAGGACCCTAGCCTCAACTGGTAGGAAAAAAAGACCCCACCTGAATGCAAATTATGGTTCCCAGACACACTGTTGGAGAGGAGGTAATCCGGCCGCCACCTGGCTTTAGTGGAACAATGCGGCCCTAGCCCTTTCTGTCTGAGAAAGGAGAAACTGCTTGAGTGGGTTGTCAGGAAGCCAGAACATCCTGACAGAGGGTGGAGACCTTGGCCACCCACCAGCAGCGTGCAAATCACAAGTTTCCCTGTCAAAGGCGGGAGACGGATGCCCCACAGCTCGTGCAAGTGGGGCAACATGGACACCAGGCCCTAATGGCAAACGGATGGTGACTTGCCACCTTCCCCCTCACTGCCAGACTGTGAGTGGCACTTGAGACTCCTGGCCCTTCTTGCAGAGGGAGTGAACCCAGGACCCTCTTTGTTGTGCACAACACCTCAAACCGGTGGCTTTCTTGGAAGAGGAAGTATCTCGCCCATGAAAGCTATGGTCACAAGGGCCTCCTGATAGAAAAGTTTACCCAGGCCTTCAGCTCTCCCAGCAGCTCGCCAGGGACCCAAGACCCTCGTGGATGAGGAATGGTCCACCATGCCTACCAGACATACAAGGGCAAGAAGACTCCAGTTCATTTAGGGTGACCAAGTTGACCCATTCCCCACCTAATGCAGAAGTGAAGGGAGACCAAAACCAGCCCCTATGAGTGAATCAATGAAGCTCTGTGCCCCCGCAATAGCACAACACCTACAACCTCTTCTGGTACAAATAAACCTGGCCTAGGTCTCGCCACAGGAGAGGGGGCTCCAACTACCCCTGACACATCAAATCCTCTGAACAACTGAGCCAGGAGCCAATAAAAGAAGGCCACTGAAGGGGCAACAGAGAGAGACACACAGTGAGCGAGAGAGACCAAAGACAAAATGACAGAAGGAGACACAGGGAGAAGAAATGGGAGGGGGAGCATAGCATCCGAGACCCAGACCTTGAAAGCCATGGGATGGCCGCTCACCCTGGGAAACACACTGAGACTGTCACACCGAGGCTGTGTTGAGGTGGAATCTTACACATTGGACTGTGGTCGTGCCGGGGACTGAGGTTCTGTGAGGAGGCGGTGCCCTGTCGGTGGCAATCACGGTGGTGACTAAGTGCATGCCGCCAGGGTCCCAGCAGTGCTATGGTGCTCCGAGCCTCACCCAGATTTCCACCTTGGGGCGACAAGTTGTAGTAGCAGGTACTCTCTCTGCGTGGGTCACGTGCCACTCAGCTTTTCCCATAGAGGTCTTCTGTCCTGCAGTCAGAGGCCTCACACGATTCACAGGGGTGTTGGTGTTTTTCTCCATAGTTGAGTCTGCTGTTTTGGTCCGGCTCTTTTCCCCTGTGTGATGGGAGTCCTAGGTAGGATGGAGGATTACCGTGCATTGGGGAAGATTGCGAACGAGGGGCACAGCAGCGAAGACAGGGGCCTTCGTTATGGTGGGTCATGTGATACATCCCTTGGTCCTGGGTCGAGCGACACGACAGAGTGGGTGACTCAATGCACACTTGCAGGGAGACAGACGGTTTTCCTTGAGTCCTTGGACTGTGGTGCCAAGGACGTGCATTGCCCTGACTGGAGAAAGCCGCTGTGAAGTGATGCAGCGAAGGTGGAGACATGCGTAGTGGAAAGCCCTGGTCCAGGGCATTGCGGATGTCGGTGATTGCCCCAAATGGCTGGGAGCTGCTAGCTTGTGGGCAGGAGCAGGGAGAGAGCTGAAGGAGCACCAGCCAGCGGGCGTCGACATGTGGTTGGGGTTGTGAGGCTGTAGGGCAGGGCGGCGAGTTCGCCGATAGCCTGGGGACCAGCAGCGGGTTGAGCGGCGGAAGAGCGGCAACAGGCAGGAGGTATTGCAATGGAGCCCATCGTGGGGTGGCGGCAACAGTAGGGGAAGGCAAAAGCCTGTAGGACGTGGTATTCCAACAGGTCCTCATGCAAGAACTAACCAGACCCGATCATGCTTACGTTCCGGGATCAGACGACATCATCTAATTCAGGGTGGGATTCCCATAGGCACAGGGACTTGACATTGTTTGCCCAAGGGGACCCCTTCCGGCCGGCCTGTTATGTGTGCGTCACCATGCTGGGTGCTCTCACTTAGCGTGTGTGCCAGAGAGCACTCTCCACGAACCTCATCATCCCATGCTGCACGTTTCGCCGTTTCCCCAACCGCTGATCCGGAAGCTGCTGCCGTGAGTAGTGGCCATTCCAGGCTTGCAGTGAGCCTTCTTCATTGGCCATGTCAGGGGCACCGCCGGCCACTGATGCTCCCCTGGTGGTCACACAGTACTGCTAGTGCTGGCCTGCAGGAACTCTCCAGGCCCTGGATGGCTTGCCTCCACACACACAACTGGCTAATCTGCAGTCCCTTGTTCGGGGCAACTGAGGCTTGGGGACTGTCAGAACCCTGGGATTCCAGGCATGGGCATATCGGCCCTGGACCCGGGACTTGCACCAACAAGTGCCTTGTCACTGGCTCTGACCCGAACTGCTTGCCAGTGTGACCGGCCATAGTCACGGGATGCCAAAAGCACCATCAGGGTTCATCGGGCCCACACCAATGCCACCCTTCTATACACTGCCGTCCACTTTTCCCACGCTATGAACAGGACCCCCACACTCACATGATATTTTCCTATACATCACCTCTCCAAACCCTTTGTGCTGAGCGTTATAATGACAGATGGCTAGAGAGAAAGCAAGACCGAGGCAGAGGGAGACAGACTGAATGAGAGAAGGACAAAGGGAAGAAATTGAAGAGATAGACATAGAAGGAGTGCGATATGAAGAGAGATGCACGACAGGTAGACAGTGCGAGAGACAAACAGATAAAGAAACACACACACCCACAGACACACACACTCAGACATGCACACACACCACACTGAAAGAGAGAACCAGAAGCATGAAGAGACCGAGTGTGAGACAGACACAGCATCGCATACAGAGACAGTGATCTAGGAATAGAAAACAAGTCACTGAGAGACACAGAGAGACAGAGAAAGAGAGAAAGAGGGAGCCGGCAGCGTCATAAACTTTCTATTACTCAGTCTGGAAATGACGCCCCAACATTTTCTTTTCTCTATTCCTTAGAAAAGGGTCCCAAACAATGCCAATTCTTAAAAGGCGGGGCTCACGCAGAGATGTGTGACATGGAAGCAGGCACACTGGGAGCCATGGAGGGGCCGCCCCACACGCAGGCCGAGATAGGTGCTTGGCCCCAAGTCTCAACATAATGGAGTCCCTCGAAAGTTCAGTGCCAGAGGGGACTGTGTTGGAAATGGATTTCATTACAGCCCTCTTGAGATAGAGGCAGGAAACCAATGTGCGTCCCTAGGTGCCAGATCAGACTCAGCCCGTAGGCTGTGTTCTGACCTCTGTTCAGCACATACGTCATCGGTCAGGTCTGCACCCGACAACATGTGACCACAGCCCAGGGTTTCTAGGCACTACACGTGTTCATAATGTGATGACATTTTGAGGTGGAGATGCTAGAACGACCTGTACTACGCACATGGGATAACTGCGGAGGCCCTGACAGCACATGCTGCTCAGAGTCACATCACTATGAGGAGCGCAAGCCAGCTCTGAACCAAGCTCTGGGTCCTCAAAGCCATGGCCGCGGCTGCACACAGGTTGTCCTGAAACTGTGGCATGGTCAGTGTTAGTGTAACTGGGCGTGGCCTTGTTTTGTGAGGTAGGGTGAGCAATCCCTAACCCAGAGGGACTTTGGGGAGTTTTTGTATGTGGAAGAAGTTCACAGAGGAGACCCCAGTCTGTGATCTCACTTCCTGGTCATAAAGCTTAAAAGAACTTGGAACCCTGGTAACCAGGCAACCACATCATAATGAAGCCCTTTCCCAGCTCACTGTGATGGAGATGCTGGAAATAGTACCATGTTTCCATGATGCGGCCTAGTGGCCTCAGGAACTGGCCTCAGGAAAGCCGAAATGGTGAAACTTCACCCATGTTTTAGACTCTGATTTAGGTCTCACACAACATTCTTCTGGCCGTTGTTTCAGAGGTCAATAATATAACACAGGAAGGCCAAGGGCAGACCAGGCCAGGTTAGACAACCACGCTGATCTCACACTGACTGTCGTCCGACCTCTCATTCCTTGTGTGTGTGTGTGTGTGTGTGTGTGTGTGTGTGTGTGTGTGTGTGTGTGTGTGTGTGTGTGTTTATGTGAGTGTTGGTGGGGAGGGGGAGGATGGTAGATGGTTTGCTCAGTCTTCTTTTTCAAGGTCCCTCAGTTGTAAGAATAGACTGTTTATTACAGAATTTTCTTCTTTCTGGAGGTAGGCCTCTATTGCTCTGAAATTGCTTCTTAGGAATGCTTTCGCTGTGTGCATACATTTGGGAACATTGTGTTTTCACTTACTTTAGCCTCAAGGTATTTTTTCATTTCTTCCTTGATGACATTGCTGACCCATTGAGTATCATGTTGCTTAGATCCCATGCTTTTGTGTGTTTTCCCATTATTTTCTTGCAATTGATTTCTAGGTAGATACCAGAGAAGATGCTTGGTACCATTTCAGTCTTCTTGTATCTATGGAGATATGTTTGAGGGTCTAACATGTGACCTATTGTGGAAAATGCCCCGTGTGCCCTTGAAAGGAGTGTATATTGTTCGGATAAGGGGTGAGATGGTCTACAAATATCAATTTAAGTCCTTTAATTCCATTGTTTCTTGGTTGATTTTCTGTCTGGATGATGTATTTGCATGTCATCATCCCCTACTATGACTCACAATGTCTTCATTTATGACTCACCATGTTTGCTTTCAGTGTTAGTTGGTCCTACGTGTGCCATGTATATGATTAGAAGAGTCCCATCCTCTTGTTGGATTGATGGTTTTATCAATATGACATGTACTTTTTGTCACTTGTTATAGCTTTTGTTTTAAAGTCTATGTTATCTGAGTATTGTTTCCCCAGCTTTTTATTTCCCCATTTCCATTGGTAAAACGTATCTTTTTCCATCCCTTCACTTTCAGTCTCTGTGTGTCTTTCGATATGGAGTGAGTGTTGTGGGAAGCATATGTATTATTTTTTTAGTTTCTTTTATCCATTCTGCGACGCCAGGTTTTATTCTAGGTAACACAACTTTCAATCATTATTTTGATGATGAAATGCTCAATGAGAGGACTTGTTGCATGGTTCTGATAACATGAGAGGCCACCAGGTGCTAAGGCTGCCTTGGAAGTAAGATGGGACACTGTCAGGGCATGAAGTTCCACAGGCCATTCTGCTGGTTGGAAGGAAAACGGCCCCCATTTCCATTTGAGCAGGTCACATGCAATGTGTGACCCTGCCTGACAGACAGTAGGACCTGAAGTTTGAAAGTCAGCATACCCCAGTGTCTCCAGACTCCCTAGGCAATGGGAAAGGTATTTACGATGGTCTAGTAAACAAGGCCACAGGACCCTAGCCTCAACTGGTAGGGAAAAAAGACCCCACCTGAATGCAAATTATGGTTCCCAGACACACTGTTGGAGAGGAGGTAATCCGGCCGCCACCTGGCTTTAGTGGAACAATGCGGCCCTAGCCCTTTCTGTCTGAGAAAGGAGAAACTGCTTGAGTGGGTTGTCAGGAAGCCAGAACATCCTGACAGAGGGTGGAGACCTTGGCCACCCACCAGCAGCGTGCAAATCACAAGTTTCCCTGTCAAAGGCGGGAGACGGATGCCCCACAGCTCGTGCAAGTGGGGCAACATGGACACCAGGCCCTAATGGCAAACGGATGGTGACTTGCCACCTTCCCCCTCACTGCCAGACTGTGAGTGGCACTTGAGACTCCTGGCCCTTCTTGCAGAGGGAGTGAACCCAGGACCCTCTTTGTTGTGCACAATGCCTCAAACCGGTGGCTTTCTTGGAAGAGGAAGTATCTCGCCCATGAAAGCTATGGTCACAAGGGCCTCCTGATAGAAAAGTTTACCCAGGCCTTCAGCTCTCCCAGCAGCTCGCCAGGGACCCAAGACCCTCGTGGATGAGGAATGGTCCACCATGCCTACCAGACATACAAGGGCAAGAAGACTCCAGTTCATTTAGGGTGACCAAGTTGACCCATTCCCCACCTAATGCAGAAGTGAAGGGAGACCAAAACCAGCCCCTATGAGTGAATCAATGAAGCTCTGTGCCCCCGCAATAGCACAACACCTACAACCTCTTCTGGTACAAATAAACCTGGCCTAGGTCTCGCCACAGGAGAGGGGGCTCCAACTACCCCTGACACATCAAATCCTCTGAACAACTGAGCCAGGAGCCAACAAAAGAAGGCCACTGAAGGGGCAACAGAGAGAGACACACAGTGAGCGAGAGAGACCAAAGACAAAATGACAGAAGGAGACACAGGGAGAAGAAATGGGAGGGGGAGCATAGCATCCAAGACCCAGACCTTGAAAGCCATGGGATGGCCGCTCACCCTGGGAAACACACTGAGACTGTCACACCGAGGCTGTGTTGAGGTGGAATCTTACACATTGGAGTGTGGTCGTGCCGGGGACTGAGGTTCTGTGAGGAGGCGGTGCCCTGTCGGTGGCAATCACGGTGGTGACTAAGTGCATGCCGCCAGGGTCCCAGCAGTGCTATGGTGCTCCGAGCCTCACCCAGATTTCCACCTTGGGGCGACAAGTTGTAGTAGCAGGTACTCTCTCTGCGTGGGTCACGTGCCACTCAGCTTTTCCCATAGAGGTCTTCTGTCCTGAAGTCAGAGGCCTCACACGACTCACAGGGTTGTTGGTGTTTTTCTCCATAGTTGAGTCTGCTGTTTTGGTCCGGCTCTTTTCCCCTGTGTGATGGGAGTCCTAGGTAGGATGGAGGATTACCGTGCATTGGGGAAGATTGCGAACGAGGGGCACAGCAGCGAAGACAGGGGCCTTCGTTATGGTGGGTCATGTGATACATCCCTTGGTCCTGGGTCGAGCGACACGACAGAGTGGGTGACTCAATGCACACTTGCAGGGAGACAGACGGTTTTCCTTGAGTCCTTGGACTGTGGTGCCAAGGACGTGCATTGCCCTGACTGGAGAAAGCCGCTGTGAAGTGATGCAGCGAAGGTGGAGACATGCGTAGTGGAAAGCCCTGGTCCAGGGCATTGCGGATGTCGGTGATTGCCCCAAATGGCTGGGAGCTGCTAGCTTGTGGGCAGGAGCAGGGAGAGAGCTGAAGGAGCACCAGCCAGCGGGCGTCGACATGTGGTTGGGGTTGTGAGGCTGTAGGGCAGGGCGGCGAGTTCGCCGATAGCCTGGGGACCAGCAGCGGGTTGAGCGGCGGAAGAGCGGCAACAGGCAGGAGGTATTGCAATGGAGCCCATCGTGGGGTGGCGGCAACAGTAGGGGAAGGCAAAAGCCTGTAGGACGTGGTATTCCAACAGGTCCTCATGCAAGAACTAACCAGACCCGATCATGCTTACGTTCCGGGATCAGACGACATCATCTAATTCAGGGTGGGATTCCCATAGGCACAGGGACTTGACATTGTTTGCCCAAGGGGACCCCTTCCGGCCGGCCTGTTATGTGTGCATCACCATGCTGGGTGCTCTCACTTAGCGTGTGTGCCAGAGAGCACTCTCCACCAACCTCATCATCCCATGCTGCACGTTTCGCCGTTTCCCCAACCGCTGATCCGGAAGCTGCTGCCGTGAGTAGTGGCCATTCCAGGCTTGCAGTGAGCCTTCTTCATTGGCCATGTCATGGGCACCGCCGGCCACTGATGCTCCCCTGGTGGTCACACAGTACTGCTAGTGCTGGCCTGCAGGAACTCTCCAGGCCCTGGATGGCTTGCCTCCACACACACAACTGGCTAATCTGCAGTCCCTTGTTCGGGGCAACTGAGGCTTGGGGACTGTCAGAACCCTGGGATTCCAGGCATGGGCATATCGGCCCTGGACCCGGGACTTGCACCAACAAGTGCCTTGTCACTGGCTCTGACCCGAACTGCTTGCCAGTGTGACCGGCCATAGTCACGGGATGCCAAAAGCACCATCAGGGTTCATCGGGCCCACATCAATGCCACCCTTCTATACACTGCCGTCCACTTTTCCCACGCTATGAACAGGACCCCCACACTCACATGATATTTTCCTATACATCACCTCTCCAAACCCTTTGTGCTGAGCGTTATAATGACAGATGGCTAGAGAGAAAGCAAGACCGAGGCAGAGGGAGACAGACTGAATGAGAGAAGGACAAAGGGAAGAAATTGAAGAGATAGACATAGAAGGAGTGCGATATGAAGAGAGATGCACGACAGGTAGACAGTGCGAGAGACAAACAGATAAAGAAACACACACACCCACAGACACACACACTCAGACATGCACACACACCACACTGAAAGAGAGAACCAGAAGCATGAAGAGACCGAGTGTGAGACAGACACAGCATCGCATACAGAGACAGTGATCTAGGAATAGAAAACAAGTCACTGAGAGACACAGAGAGACAGAGAAAGAGAGAAAGAGGGAGCCGGCAGCGTCATAAACTTTCTATTACTCAGTCTGGAAATGACGCCCCAACATTTTCTTTTCTCTATTCCTTAGAAAAGGGTCCCAAACAATGCCAATTCTTAAAAGGCGGGGCTCACGCAGAGATGTGTGACATGGAAGCAGGCACACTGGGAGCCATGGAGGGGCCGCCCCACACGCAGGCCGAGATAGGTGCTTGGCCCCAAGTCTCAACATAATGGAGTCCCTCGAAAGTTCAGTGCCAGAGGGGACTGTGTTGGAAATGGATTTCATTACAGCCCTCTTGAGATAGAGGCAGGAAACCAATGTGCGTCCCTAGGTGCCAGATCAGACTCAGCCCGTAGGCTGTGTTCTGACCTCTGTTCAGCACATACGTCATCGGTCAGGTCTGCACCCGACAACATGTGACCACAGCCCAGGGTTTCTAGGCACTACACGTGTTCATAATGTGATGACATTTTGAGGTGGAGATGCTAGAACGACCTGTACTACGCACATGGGATAACTGCGGAGGCCCTGACAGCACATGCTGCTCAGAGTCACATCACTATGAGGAGCGCAAGCCAGCTCTGAACCAAGCTCTGGGTCCTCAAAGCCATGGCCGCGGCTGCACACAGGTTGTCCTGAAACTGTGGCATGGTCAGTGTTAGTGTAACTGGGCGTGGCCTTGTTTTGTGAGGTAGGGTGAGCAATCCCTAACCCAGAGGGACTTTGGGGAGTTTTTGTATGTGGAAGAAGTTCACAGAGGAGACCCCAGTCTGTGATCTCACTTCCTGGTCATAAAGCTTAAAAGAACTTGGAACCCTGGTAACCAGGCAACCACATCATAATGAAGCCCTTTCCCAGCTCACTGTGATGGAGATGCTGGAAATAGTACCATGTTTCCATGATGCGGCCTAGTGGCCTCAGGAACTGGCCTCAGGAAAGCCGAAATGGTGAAACTTCACCCATGTTTTAGACTCTGATTTAGGTCTCACACAACATTCTTCTGGCCGTTGTTTCAGAGGTCAATAATATAACACAGGAAGGCCAAGGGCAGACCAGGCCAGGTTAGACAACCACGCTGATCTCACACTGACTGTCGTCCGACCTCTCATTCCTTGTGTGTGTGTGTGTGTGTGTGTGTGTGTGTGTGTGTGTGTGTGTGTGTGTGTGTTTATGTGAGTGTTGGTGGGGAGGGGGAGGATGGTAGATGGTTTGCTCAGTCTTCTTTTTCAAGGTCCCTCAGTTGTAAGAATAGACTGTTTATTAGAGAATTTTCTTCTTTCTGGAGGTAGGCCTCTATTGCTCTGAAATTGCTTCTTAGGAATGCTTTCGCTGTGTGCATACATTTGGGAACATTGTGTTTTCACTTACTTTAGCCTCAAGGTATTTTTTCATTTCTTCCTTGATGACATTGCTGACCCATTGAGTATCATGTTGCTTAGATCCCATGCTTTTGTGTGTTTTCCCATTATTTTCTTGCAATTGATTTCTAGGTAGATACCAGAGAAGATGCTTGGTACCATTTCAGTCTTCTTGTATCTATGGAGATATGTTTGAGGGTCTAACATGTGACCTATTGTGGAAAATGTCCCGTGTGCCCTTGAAAGGAGTGTATATTGTTCGGATAAGGGGTGAGATGGTCTACAAATATCAATTTAAGTCCTTTAATTCCATTGTTTCTTGGTTGATTTTCTGTCTGGATGATGTATTTGCATGTCATCATCCCCTACTATGACTCACAATGTCTTCATTTATGACTCACCATGTTTGCTTTCAGTGTTAGTTGGTCCTACGTGTGCCATGTATATGATTAGAAGAGTCCCATCCTCTTGTTGGATTGATGGTTTTATCAATATGACATGTACTTTTTGTCACTTGTTATAGCTTTTGTTTTAAAGTCTATGTTATCTGAGTATTGTTTCCCCAGCTTTTTATTTCCCCATTTCCATTGGTAAAACGTATCTTTTTCCATCCCTTCACTTTCAGTCTCTGTGTGTCTTTCGATATGGAGTGAGTGTTGTGGGAAGCATATGTATTATTTTTTTAGTTTCTTTTATCCATTCTGCGACGCCAGGTTTTATTCTAGGTAACACAACTTTCAATCATTATTTTGATGATGAAATGCTCAATGAGAGGACTTGTTGCATGGTTCTGATAACATGAGAGGCCACCAGGTGCTAAGGCTGCCTTGGAAGTAAGATGGGACACTGTCAGGGCATGAAGTTCCACAGGCCATTCTGCTGGTTGGAAGGAAAACGGCCCCCATTTCCATTTGAGCAGGTCACATGCAATGTGTGACCCTGCCTGACAGACAGTAGGACCTGAAGTTTGAAAGTCAGCATACCCCAGTGTCTCCAGACTCCCTAGGCAATGGGAAAGGTATTTACGATGGTCTAGTAAACAAGGCCACAGGACCCTAGCCTCAACTGGTAGGGAAAAAAGACCCCACCTGAATGCAAATTATGGTTCCCAGACACACTGTTGGAGAGGAGGTAATCCGGCCGCCACCTGGCTTTAGTGGAACAATGCGGCCCTAGCCCTTTCTGTCTGAGAAAGGAGAAACTGCTTGAGTGGGTTGTCAGGAAGCCAGAACATCCTGACAGAGGGTGGAGACCTTGGCCACCCACCAGCAGCGTGCAAATCACAAGTTTCCCTGTCAAAGGCGGGAGACGGATGCCCCACAGCTCGTGCAAGTGGGGCAACATGGACACCAGGCCCTAATGGCAAACGGATGGTGACTTGCCACCTTCCCCCTCACTGCCAGACTGTGAGTGGCACTTGAGACTCCTGGCCCTTCTTGCAGAGGGAGTGAACCCAGGACCCTCTTTGTTGTGCACAATGCCTCAAACCGGTGGCTTTCTTGGAAGAGGAAGTATCTCGCCCATGAAAGCTATGGTCACAAGGGCCTCCTGATAGAAAAGTTTACCCAGGCCTTCAGCTCTCCCAGCAGCTCGCCAGGGACCCAAGACCCTCGTGGATGAGGAATGGTCCACCATGCCTACCAGACATACAAGGGCAAGAAGACTCCAGTTCATTTAGGGTGACCAAGTTGACCCATTCCCCACCTAATGCAGAAGTGAAGGGAGACCAAAACCAGCCCCTATGAGTGAATCAATGAAGCTCTGTGCCCCCGCAATAGCACAACACCTACAACCTCTTCTGGTACAAATAAACCTGGCCTAGGTCTCGCCACAGGAGAGGGGGCTCCAACTACCCCTGACACATCAAATCCTCTGAACAACTGAGCCAGGAGCCAACAAAAGAAGGCCACTGAAGGGGCAACAGAGAGAGACACACAGTGAGCGAGAGAGACCAAAGACAAAATGACAGAAGGAGACACAGGGAGAAGAAATGGGAGGGGGAGCATAGCATCCAAGACCCAGACCTTGAAAGCCATGGGATGGCCGCTCACCCTGGGAAACACACTGAGACTGTCACACCGAGGCTGTGTTGAGGTGGAATCTTACACATTGGAGTGTGGTCGTGCCGGGGACTGAGGTTCTGTGAGGAGGCGGTGCCCTGTCGGTGGCAATCACGGTGGTGACTAAGTGCATGCCGCCAGGGTCCCAGCAGTGCTATGGTGCTCCGAGCCTCACCCAGATTTCCACCTTGGGGCGACAAGTTGTAGTAGCAGGTACTCTCTCTGCGTGGGTCACGTGCCACTCAGCTTTTCCCATAGAGGTCTTCTGTCCTGAAGTCAGAGGCCTCACACGACTCACAGGGTTGTTGGTGTTTTTCTCCATAGTTGAGTCTGCTGTTTTGGTCCGGCTCTTTTCCCCTGTGTGATGGGAGTCCTAGGTAGGATGGAGGATTACCGTGCATTGGGGAAGATTGCGAACGAGGGGCACAGCAGCGAAGACAGGGGCCTTCGTTATGGTGGGTCATGTGATACATCCCTTGGTCCTGGGTCGAGCGACACGACAGAGTGGGTGACTCAATGCACACTTGCAGGGAGACAGACGGTTTTCCTTGAGTCCTTGGACTGTGGTGCCAAGGACGTGCATTGCCCTGACTGGAGAAAGCCGCTGTGAAGTGATGCAGCGAAGGTGGAGACATGCGTAGTGGAAAGCCCTGGTCCAGGGCATTGCGGATGTCGGTGATTGCCCCAAATGGCTGGGAGCTGCTAGCTTGTGGGCAGGAGCAGGGAGAGAGCTGAAGGAGCACCAGCCAGCGGGCGTCGACATGTGGTTGGGGTTGTGAGGCTGTAGGGCAGGGCGGCGAGTTCGCCGATAGCCTGGGGACCAGCAGCGGGTTGAGCGGCGGAAGAGCGGCAACAGGCAGGAGGTATTGCAATGGAGCCCATCGTGGGGTGGCGGCAACAGTAGGGGAAGGCAAAAGCCTGTAGGACGTGGTATTCCAACAGGTCCTCATGCAAGAACTAACCAGACCCGATCATGCTTACGTTCCGGGATCAGACGACATCATCTAATTCAGGGTGGGATTCCCATAGGCACAGGGACTTGACATTGTTTGCCCAAGGGGACCCCTTCCGGCCGGCCTGTTATGTGTGCGTCACCATGCTGGGTGCTCTCACTTAGCGTGTGTGCCAGAGAGCACTCTCCACCAACCTCATCATCCCATGCTGCACGTTTCGCCGTTTCCCCAACCGCTGATCCGGAAGCTGCTGCCGTGAGTAGTGGCCATTCCAGGCTTGCAGTGAGCCTTCTTCATTGGCCATGTCAGGGGCACCGCCGGCCACTGATGCTCCCCTGGTGGTCACACAGTACTGCTAGTGCTGGCCTGCAGGAACTCTCCAGGCCCTGGATGGCTTGCCTCCACACACACAACTGGCTAATCTGCAGTCCCTTGTTCGGGGCAACTGAGGCTTGGGGACTGTCAGAACCCTGGGATTCCAGGCATGGGCATATCGGCCCTGGACCCGGGACTTGCACCAACAAGTGCCTTGTCACTGGCTCTGACCCGAACTGCTTGCCAGTGTGACCGGCCATAGTCACGGGATGCCAAAAGCACCATCAGGGTTCATCGGGCCCACATCAATGCCACCCTTCTATACACTGCCGTCCACTTTTCCCACGCTATGAACAGGACCCCCACACTCACATGATATTTTCCTATACATCACCTCTCCAAACCCTTTGTGCTGAGCGTTATAATGACAGATGGCTAGAGAGAAAGCAAGACCGAGGCAGAGGGAGACAGACTGAATGAGAGAAGGACAAAGGGAAGAAATTGAAGAGATAGACATAGAAGGAGTGCGATATGAAGAGAGATGCACGACAGGTAGACAGTGCGAGAGACAAACAGATAAAGAAACACACACACCCACAGACACACACACTCAGACATGCACACACACCACACTGAAAGAGAGAACCAGAAGCATGAAGAGACCGAGTGTGAGACAGACACAGCATCGCATACAGAGACAGTGATCTAGGAATAGAAAACAAGTCACTGAGAGACACAGAGAGACAGAGAAAGAGAGAAAGAGGGAGCCGGCAGCGTCATAAACTTTCTATTACTCAGTCTGGAAATGACGCCCCAACATTTTCTTTTCTCTATTCCTTAGAAAAGGGTCCCAAACAATGCCAATTCTTAAAAGGCGGGGCTCACGCAGAGATGTGTGACATGGAAGCAGGCACACTGGGAGCCATGGAGGGGCCGCCCCACACGCAGGCCGAGATAGGTGCTTGGCCCCAAGTCTCAACATAATGGAGTCCCTCGAAAGTTCAGTGCCAGAGGGGACTGTGTTGGAAATGGATTTCATTACAGCCCTCTTGAGATAGAGGCAGGAAACCAATGTGCGTCCCTAGGTGCCAGATCAGACTCAGCCCGTAGGCTGTGTTCTGACCTCTGTTCAGCACATACGTCATCGGTCAGGTCTGCACCCGACAACATGTGACCACAGCCCAGGGTTTCTAGGCACTACACGTGTTCATAATGTGATGACATTTTGAGGTGGAGATGCTAGAACGACCTGTACTACGCACATGGGATAACTGCGGAGGCCCTGACAGCACATGCTGCTCAGAGTCACATCACTATGAGGAGCGCAAGCCAGCTCTGAACCAAGCTCTGGGTCCTCAAAGCCATGGCCGCGGCTGCACACAGGTTGTCCTGAAACTGTGGCATGGTCAGTGTTAGTGTAACTGGGCGTGGCCTTGTTTTGTGAGGTAGGGTGAGCAATCCCTAACCCAGAGGGACTTTGGGGAGTTTTTGTATGTGGAAGAAGTTCACAGAGGAGACCCCAGTCTGTGATCTCACTTCCTGGTCATAAAGCTTAAAAGAACTTGGAACCCTGGTAACCAGGCAACCACATCATAATGAAGCCCTTTCCCAGCTCACTGTGATGGAGATGCTGGAAATAGTACCATGTTTCCATGATGCGGCCTAGTGGCCTCAGGAACTGGCCTCAGGAAAGCCGAAATGGTGAAACTTCACCCATGTTTTAGACTCTGATTTAGGTCTCACACAACATTCTTCTGGCCGTTGTTTCAGAGGTCAATAATATAACACAGGAAGGCCAAGGGCAGACCAGGCCAGGTTAGACAACCACGCTGATCTCACACTGACTGTCGTCCGACCTCTCATTCCTTGTGTGTGTGTGTGTGTGTGTGTGTGTGTGTGTGTGTGTGTGTGTGTGTGTGTGTGTGTGTTTATGTGAGTGTTGGTGGGGAGGGGGAGGATGGTAGATGGTTTGCTCAGTCTTCTTTTTCAAGGTCCCTCAGTTGTAAGAATAGACTGTTTATTACAGAATTTTCTTCTTTCTGGAGGTAGGCCTCTATTGCTCTGAAATTGCTTCTTAGGAATGCTTTCGCTGTGTGCATACATTTGGGAACATTGTGTTTTCACTTACTTTAGCCTCAAGGTATTTTTTCATTTCTTCCTTGATGACATTGCTGACCCATTGAGTATCATGTTGCTTAGATCCCATGCTTTTGTGTGTTTTCCCATTATTTTCTTGCAATTGATTTCTAGGTAGATACCAGAGAAGATGCTTGGTACCATTTCAGTCTTCTTGTATCTATGGAGATATGTTTGAGGGTCTAACATGTGACCTATTGTGGAAAATGCCCCGTGTGCCCTTGAAAGGAGTGTATATTGTTCGGATAAGGGGTGAGATGGTCTACAAATATCAATTTAAGTCCTTTAATTCCATTGTTTCTTGGTTGATTTTCTGTCTGGATGATGTATTTGCATGTCATCATCCCCTACTATGACTCACAATGTCTTCATTTATGACTCACCATGTTTGCTTTCAGTGTTAGTTGGTCCTACGTGTGCCATGTATATGATTAGAAGAGTCCCATCCTCTTGTTGGATTGATGGTTTTATCAATATGACATGTACTTTTTGTCACTTGTTATAGCTTTTGTTTTAAAGTCTATGTTATCTGAGTATTGTTTCCCCAGCTTTTTATTTCCCCATTTCCATTGGTAAAACATATCTTTTTCCATCCCTTCACTTTCAGTCTCTGTGTGTCTTTCGATATGGAGTGAGTGTTGTGGGAAGCATATGTATTATTTTTTTAGTTTCTTTTATCCATTCTGCGACGCCAGGTTTTATTCTAGGTAACACAACTTTCAATCATTATTTTGATGATGAAATGCTCAATGAGAGGACTTGTTGCATGGTTCTGATAACATGAGAGGCCACCAGGTGCTAAGGCTGCCTTGGAAGTAAGATGGGACACTGTCAGGGCATGAAGTTCCACAGGCCATTCTGCTGGTTGGAAGGAAAACGGCCCCCATTTCCATTTGAGCAGGTCACATGCAATGTGTGACCCTGCCTGACAGACAGTAGGACCTGAAGTTTGAAAGTCAGCATACCCCAGTGTCTCCAGACTCCCTAGGCAATGGGAAAGGTATTTACGATGGTCTAGTAAACAAGGCCACAGGACCCTAGCCTCAACTGGTAGGAAAAAAAGACCCCACCTGAATGCAAATTATGGTTCCCAGACACACTGTTGGAGAGGAGGTAATCCGGCCGCCACCTGGCTTTAGTGGAACAATGCGGCCCTAGCCCTTTCTGTCTGAGAAAGGAGAAACTGCTTGAGTGGGTTGTCAGGAAGCCAGAACATCCTGACAGAGGGTGGAGACCTTGGCCACCCACCAGCAGCGTGCAAATCACAAGTTTCCCTGTCAAAGGCGGGAGACGGATGCCCCACAGCTCGTGCAAGTGGGGCAACATGGACACCAGGCCCTAATGGCAAACGGATGGTGACTTGCCACCTTCCCCCTCACTGCCAGACTGTGAGTGGCACTTGAGACTCCTGGCCCTTCTTGCAGAGGGAGTGAACCCAGGACCCTCTTTGTTGTGCACAACGCCTCAAACCGGTGGCTTTCTTGGAAGAGGAAGTATCTCGCCCATGAAAGCTATGGTCACAAGGGCCTCCTGATAGAAAAGTTTACCCAGGCCTTCAGCTCTCCCAGCAGCTCGCCAGGGACCCAAGACCCTCGTGGATGAGGAATGGTCCACCATGCCTACCAGACATACAAGGGCAAGAAGACTCCAGTTCATTTAGGGTGACCAAGTTGACCCATTCCCCACCTAATGCAGAAGTGAAGGGAGACCAAAACCAGCCCCTATGAGTGAATCAATGAAGCTCTGTGCCCCCGCAATAGCACAACACCTACAACCTCTTCTGGTACAAATAAACCTGGCCTAGGTCTCGCCACAGGAGAGGGGGCTCCAACTACCCCTGACACATCAAATCCTCTGAACAACTGAGCCAGGAGCCAATAAAAGAAGGCCACTGAAGGGGCAACAGAGAGAGACACACAGTGAGCGAGAGAGACCAAAGACAAAATGACAGAAGGAGACACAGGGAGAAGAAATGGGAGGGGGAGCATAGCATCCAAGACCCAGACCTTGAAAGCCATGGGATGGCCGCTCACCCTGGGAAACACACTGAGACTGTCACACCGAGGCTGTGTTGAGGTGGAATCTTACACATTGGAGTGTGGTCGTGCCGGGGACTGAGGTTCTGTGAGGAGGCGGTGCCCTGTCGTTGGCAATCACGGTGGTGACTAAGTGCATGCCGCCAGGGTCCCAGCAGTGCTATGGTGCTCCGAGCCTCACCCAGATTTCCACCTTGGGGCGACAAGTTGTAGTAGCAGGTACTCTCTCTGCGTGGGTCACGTGCCACTCAGCTTTTCCCATAGAGGTCTTCTGTCCTGCAGTCAGAGGCCTCACACGATTCACAGGGGTGTTGGTGTTTTTCTCCATAGTTGAGTCTGCTGTTTTGGTCCGGCTCTTTTCCCCTGTGTCATGGGAGTCCTAGGTAGGATGGAGGATTACCGTGCATTGGGGAAGATTGCGAACGAGGGGCACAGCAGCGAAGACAGGGGCCTTCGTTATGGTGGGTCATGTGATACATCCCTTGGTCCTGGGTCGAGCGACACGACAGAGTGGGTGACTCAATGCACACTTGCAGGGAGACAGACGGTTTTCCTTGAGTCCTTGGACTGTGGTGCCAAGGACGTGCATTGCCCTGACTGGAGAAAGCCGCTGTGAAGTGATGCGGCGAAGGTGGAGACATGCGTAGTGGAAAGCCCTGGTCCAGGGCATTGCGGATGTCGGTGATTGCCCCAAATGGCTGGGAGCTGCTAGCTTGTGGGCAGGAGCAGGGAGAGAGCTGAAGGAGCACCAGCCAGCGGGCGTCGACATGTGGTTGGGGTTGTGAGGCTGTAGGGCAGGGCGGCGAGTTCGCCGATAGCCTGGGGACCAGCAGCGGGTTGAGCGGCGGAAGAGCGGCAACAGGCAGGAGGTATTGCAATGGAGCCCATCGTGGGGTGGCGGCAACAGTAGGGGAAGGCAAAAGCCTGTAGGACGTGGTATTCCAACAGGTCCTCATGCAAGAACTAACCAGACCCGATCATGCTTACGTTCCGGGATCAGACGACATCATCTAATTCAGGGTGGGATTCCCATAGGCACAGGGACTTGACATTGTTTGCCCAAGGGGACCCCTTCCGGCCGGCCTGTTATGTGTGCGTCACCATGCTGGGTGCTCTCACTTAGCGTGTGTGCCAGAGAGCACTCTCCACCAACCTCATCATCCCATGCTGCACGTTTCGCCGTTTCCCCAACCGCTGATCCGGAAGCTGCTGCCGTGAGTAGTGGCCATTCCAGGCTTGCAGTGAGCCTTCTTCATTGGCCATGTCAGGGGCACCGCCGGCCACTGATGCTCCCCTGGTGGTCACACAGTACTGCTAGTGCTGGCCTGCAGGAACTCTCCAGGCCCTGGATGGCTTGCCTCCACACACACAACTGGCTAATCTGCAGTCCCTTGTTCGGGGCAACTGAGGCTTGGGGACTGTCAGAACCCTGGGATTCCAGGCATGGGCATATCGGCCCTGGCCCCGGGACTTGCACCAACAAGTGCCTTGTCACTGGCTCTGACCCGAACTGCTTGCCAGTGTGACCGGCCATAGTCACGGGATGCCAAAAGCACCATCAGGGTTCATCGGGCCCACATCAATGCCACCCTTCTATACACTGCCGTCCACTTTTCCCATGCTATGAACAGGACCCCCACACTCACATGATATTTTCCTATACATCACCTCTCCAAACCCTTTGTGCTGAGCGTTATAATGACAGATGGCTAGAGAGAAAGCAAGACCGAGGCAGAGGGAGACAGACTGAATGAGAGAAGGACAAAGGGAAGAAATTGAAGAGATAGACATAGAAGGAGTGCGATATGAAGAGAGATGCACGACAGGTAGACAGTGCGAGAGACAAACAGATAAAGAAACACACACACCCACAGACACACACACTCAGACATGCACACACACCACACTGAAAGAGAGAACCAGAAGCATGAAGAGACCGAGTGTGAGACAGACACAGCATCGCATACAGAGACAGTGATCTAGGAATAGAAAACAAGTCACTGAGAGACACAGAGAGACAGAGAAAGAGAGAAAGAGGGAGCCGGCAGCGTCATAAACTTTCTATTACTCAGTCTGGAAATGACGCCCCAACATTTTCTTTTCTCTATTCCTTAGAAAAGGGTCCCAAACAATGCCAATTCTTAAAAGGCGGGGCTCACGCAGAGATGTGTGACATGGAAGCAGGCACACTGGGAGCCATGGAGGGGCCGCCCCACACGCAGGCCGAGATAGGTGCTTGGCCCCAAGTCTCAACATAATGGAGTCCCTCGAAAGTTCAGTGCCAGAGGGGACTGTGTTGGAAATGGATTTCATTACAGCCCTCTTGAGATAGAGGCAGGAAACCAATGTGCGTCCCTAGGTGCCAGATCAGACGCAGCCCGTAGGCTGTGTTCTGACCTCTGTTCAGCACATACGTCATCGGTCAGGTCTGCACCCGACAACATGTGACCACAGCCCAGGGTTTCTAGGCACTACACGTGTTCATAATGTGATGACATTTTGAGGTGGAGATGCTAGAACGACCTGTACTACGCACATGGGAAAACTGCGGAGGCCCTGACAGCACATGCTGCTCAGAGTCACATCACTATGAGGAGCGCAAGCCAGCTCTGAACCAAGCTCTGGGTCCTCAAAGCCATGGCCACGGCTGCACACAGGTTGTCCTGAAACTGTGGCATGGTCAGTGTTAGTGTAACTGGGCGTGGCCTTGTTTTGTGAGGTAGGGTGAGCAATCCCTAACCCAGAGGGACTTTGGGGAGTTTTTGTATGTGGAAGAAGTTCACAGAGGAGACCCCAGTCTGTGATCTCACTTCCTGGTCATAAAGCTTAAAAGAACTTGGAACCCTGGTAACCAGGCAACCACATCATAATGAAGCCTTTTCCCAGCTCACTGTGATGGAGATGCTGGAAATAGTACCATGTTTCCATGCTGCGGCCTAGCGGCCTCAGGCACTGGCCTCAGGAAAGCCGAAATGTTGAAACTTTACCCATGTTTTAGACTCTGATTTAGGTCTCACACAACATTCTTCAGGCCATTGTTTCAGAGGTCAATAATATAACACAGGAAGGCCAAGGGCAGACAAGGCCAGGTTAGAGAATCACGCTGATCTCACACTGACTGTCGTCCACCCTCTCATTGTTTGTGTGTGTGTGTGTGTGCGTGCGTGTGTGTGTGTGTGTTTATGTGAGTGTTGGTGGAGAGGGGGAGGATGGTAGAGGGTTTGCTCAGTCTTCTTTTTCAAGGTCCCTCAGTTGTAAGAATAGACTGTTTATTAGAGAATTTTCTTCTTTCTGGAGGTAGGCCTCTATTGCTCTGAAATTGCTTCTTAGGACTGCTTTCGCTGTGTGCATACATTTGGGAACATTGTGTTTTCACTTACTTTAGCCTCAAGGTATTTTTTCATTTCTTCCTTGATGACATTGCTGATCCATTGAGTAGCATGTTGCTTAGATCCCATGCCTCTGTGTGTTTTCCCATTATTTTCTTGCATTTGATTTCTAGTTAGATACCAGAGAAGATGCTTGGTACAATTTCAGTCTTCTTGTATCTATGGAGATATGTTTCACGGTCAAACATGTGACCTATTGTGGAAAATGTCCCGTGTGCCCTTGAAGGGAAAGTATATTGTTCGGATAAGGGGTGAGATGGTCTACAAATATCAATTTAAGTTCTTTAATTCCATCGTTTCTTGGTTGATTTTCTGTCTGGATGATGTACTTGCATGTCCTCATCCCCTACTATGACTCTCAATGTCTTCATTTATGACTCACCATGTTTGCTTTCAGTGTTAGTAGGTCCTACTTGTGCCATGTATATGATTAGAAGAGTCTAATCCTCTTGTTGCATTGATGGTTTTATCAATATGACATGTACTTTTTGTCACTTGTTATAGCTTTTGTTTTAAAGTCTATGTTATCTGAGTATTGTTCCCCAGCTTTTTATTTCCCCATTTCCATTGGTAAAACGTATCTTTTTCCATCCCTTCACTTTAAGTCTCTGTGTGTCTTTCGATATGGAGTGACATTTGTGGGAAGCATATGTATTATTTTTTTGGTGTCTTTTATCCATTCTGCGACACCAGTTTTTTTTCTAGGTGACGCAACTTTCAATTATTATTTTGATGATGAAACGCTCAATGAGAGGATTTGTTTCATGGTCCTGATAAAATGAGAGGCCAACAGGTGCTAAGGCTGCCTTGGAAGTAGGATGGGACACTGTCAGGGCATGAAGGTCTGCAGGCCATTCTGCTGGTTGGAAGGAACACGGCCCCCATTTCCATTTGAGCAGGTCGCATGCAATGTATGACCCTGCCTGACAGACAGTTGGACCTGAAGTTTGAAAGTCAGCATAGCCCGGTGTCCCCAGACTCTCTAGGCAATGGGAAACGTATTTATGATGGTCTAGTAAGCAAGGCCACAGGACCCTAGCCTCAACTGGTAGGAAAAAAAGACCCCACCTGAATGCAAATTATCGGTCCCAGACAAATTGTTGGAGAGGAGGTAATCGGCCCGCCACCTAGATTGAGTGGAATAATGCGGCCCTAGCCCTTTCTGTGTGAGAAAGGAGAAACAGCTTGAGTGGGTTGTCAGGAACCCAGAACATCCTGACAGAGGGTGGAGATATTGGCCACCCATCAGCAGTGTGCATATCACAAGTTTCCCTGCCAAAGGCGGGAGACCGATGCCCCAGAGCTCATGCAAGTGGGACAACATGGACACTAGGCACTACTGGCAAAAGGATGGTGATTTGCCACCCGCTCCCTAGGTGCCAGACAGTGAGTGGCACTTGAGACTCCTGGCCCTTGTTGCAGAGGGAGTGAACCCAGGACCCTGTTTGTTGTGCACAACGCCTCAAACCGGTGGCTTTCTTGGAAGACGAAGTATCCCACCCATGAAAGCTATGGTTACAAGGGCCTCCTGATAGAAAAGTTTACCCAGGCCTTCAGCTTGCCCAGCAGCTCGCCAGGGACCCAAGACCCTCTTGGTTGAGGAATGGTCCACCATGCCTACCAGACATAAAAGGGAAAGAAGACCCTAGTTCATTTAGGGTGACCAAGTTGTCCCATTCCCCACCTAATGCAGAAGGGAAGGGAGACCTAAACCAGCCCCTATGAATGGATCAATGAGGCTCTGTGCCCCCGCAATAGCACAACACCTACAACCTCTTCTGGTACAAATAAACCTGGCCTAGGTCTCGTCACAGGAGAGGGGGTCTCCAACTTCCCCTGACACATCAAATCCTCTGAACAATTGAGGTAAGAGCCAATAAAAGAAGGCCACTGAAGGGGCAACAGAGTGAGACACACAGGGAGCGAGAGAGACCCGCAGACAAAATGACAGAAGGAGACACAGGGAGAAGGAATGGGAGGGGGAGCATAGCATCCAAGACCCAGAGCTTGACAGCCATGGGATGGCCACTCACCCTGGGAAACACTCTGAGACAGTCACACCGAGGCTGTGTTGAGGTGGAATCTTACACATTGGAGTGTGGTCGTGCCGGGGACTGGTGTCCTGTGAGGAGACGGTGCCCTGTCGGTGGCAATCACGGTGGTGACTAAGTGCATGCCGCCAGGGTCCCAGCAGTGAGATGGTGCTCGGAGCCTCACCCAGATTTCCTCCTTGGGGCGACAAGTTGTAGTAGCAGGTACTCTCTGTGCGTGGGTCACTTGCCTCTGAGCTTTTCCCATAGAGGTCTTCTTTCCTGCAGTCAGAGGCCTCACACGATTCACAGGGGTGTTGGTGTTTTTCTCCATAGTTGAGTCTGCTGTTTTGGTCCGGCTCTTTTCCCCTGTGTGATGGGAGTCCTAGGTAGGATGGAGGATTACCGTGCATTGGGGGAGATTGCGAACGAGGGGCACAGCAGCGAAGACAGGGGCCTTCGTTAGGGTGGGTCATGTGATACATCCCTTGGTCCTTGGTCCAGCAACAGACAGAGTGGGTGACTCAATGCACACTTGCAGGGAGACAGACGGTTTTCCTTGAGTCCTTGGTCTGCGGTGCCAAGGACGTGCATTGCCCTGAGTGGAGAAAGCCGCCGTGAGGTGTATTGTGATCAGTAAGAATGGGGGATTGTGATCAGGAAACTAGGGGAATTGTGATCAGGAAGCCAGAGGAATTGTGATCAGGAAGCAAAGGGCATTGTGATCAGTAGGCAAGGGGTATTGTGATCAGGTACCGTGATGTGTAAGACGGGGCATGCTGATAAGCAAACAGGGGGCAATGTGATCAGGAAGAAAGGGGCAGTGGGATCAGCAAGCAGGGAGAATTTTAATCACTAATCAGGGGGTATTGTGATCACAAACAAGGGTCATTATGATCAAGAGCAAGGGGCATTGTGATCACAAAGTATGGGGCATTTTGATCACTAAGAATGGGGATTGTGATGAGCAAGCAAGGGAAATTGTAATCATGAAGCAAAGGGCATTGTAATCATTAGGCAAGGGGTATTGTGATCAGGTAACAAGGAGTAGTTTGATGTGTAAACAGGGGGCAATGTGAAAAAGAAAAAAGGGGCATTTTGACCAGTTACCAGGGAGCATTGTATCACTAATTAGGTGGTATTGTGATCAATAACAGCGGTCATTATGATTAAGAACAAAGGGCATTGTAATCACAGAGCAATGGGCATTGTGATCAGTAACAGGGAGCATTGTGATCACTGAGGATGGGGGATAGTGATCAGGAAGCAAGGGGAATGGTGATCAAGAAGCAAAGGGCCTTGTGATCAGTAGGCAAGGGGTATTGTGATCAGGTACCGTGATGTGAAAAGACGGGGAATTCTGATAAGCAAGCAGGGGGCAATGTGATCAGGAAGAAAGTGTAATTGTGATCACTCGCAGGGAGCATTTTATTCACTAATCAGGGGGTATTGTGATCAGAAACAGGGGTCATTATGATCGAGAAGAAGCGGCATTCTGACCAGTATACAAGGGGCATTGTGATCACAAAGCAGGGGTCATTGTGATCGCTAACTGGGGTATTGTGATCAGAAAAGATGGGGGATTGTGATCAGGAAGCAAGGGGAATTGTGATCAGGAAGCAAGAGGTATTGTGATCAGGAAGCAAAGGGCATTGTGATCAGTAGGAAAGGGGTATTATGATCGGTGAACAAGGGGCAATGTGATCACAAAGCAGTGGGCATTGCGATCAGTAATGGGGGCATTGTGATCACTAAGGATGGGGGAATGTGATCAGGAAGCAAAGGGCATTGTTATCAGTATGCAAGAGGTATTGTTTACAGTGAAAAAGGGGTACTGTGATGTGTAAATAGGGGGTATTCTGATAAGTAAGCAGGGGCATTTTGATCAAGAAGAAAGGGGCATTGTGATCAGTAATGGGGGTATGGTGATCAGGAAGAATGGGGAATTGTGATCAGGAAGCAAGGGGAATTGTGATCAGGACGCAAGAGTTATTGTGATAGGGAAGCAAAGGGCATTGTGAGCAGTAGGCAAGGGGTATTGTGATCAAAGAACAAGGGGTACTGTGATGTGTAAACAGGGGGCATTCTGATAAGTAAGCAGGGGCATTGTGATCAGGAGAAAAGGGGCATTTTGACCATTAAGCAGGGAGCATTGTAATTACTCTTCAGGGTTCATTGTGACCACAAACAAGGGTCATTATGATCAAGAGCAAGGGGCATTGTGATAAAAAAGCAGGGGGCATTGTAATCAGTAAAGATGTGGAATTGTGATCAGGAAGTAAGGGGATTTGTGATCAGGAAGCAAGGGGCATTGTGATCAGTAGGCAAGGGGTATTGTGATCAGTGAACAACGGGTACTGTGATGTGTAAACAGGGTGTATTCTGAAAAGTAAGCATGGGGCGTTGTGATCAGGAAGAAAGGGTCATTGTGATCAGTAAGCAGGGAGCATTGTAATCACTAATCAGGGGTATTGTGATCAGAAACAGGGGTCTTCATGATCAAGAGCAAGTGGCACTGTGATCACAATGCAGTGGGCATTGTGATCAGTAAAGATGGGAGATTGTGATCAGGAAGCAAGGGGAATTGTGATCAGGAAGCAAGAGGGATTGTGATCAGGAAGCAAAGGCATTGTGATCAGTAGCCAAGGGGTATTGTGATCAGTGAACAAGGGGTACTGTGATGTGTAAACAGGGGGCATTCTGAAAAGTAAGCAGTGGGCATTGTGATCAGGAAAAAAGGGGCATTGTGATCAGTAACTGGGTTATTGTGATCAATAAGAATGTGGAGTTGTGATCAGGAAACAAAGGAGATTGTAATCAGTAGGAAAGGGGTATAGTGATAGGTGAACAAGGGGTACTGTGATGTGTAAACTGGGGGCATTCTGATAAGTAAGCAGGGGTCATTGTGATCAGGAAAAAGGGGCATTGTGACCAGTATGCAGGGAGCATTGTAATCACTAATGAGGGGGTATTGTGATCACAAACAAGGGTCATTATGATCAAGAGCAAGGGGCTTTGTGATCACAAAGCTGGGGGTATTGTGCTCAGTTAGGATGTGGAATTGTGATCAGGAAGTAGAGGAATTGTGATCAGGAAACAAGAGGTATTGTGATCAGGAAGCAAAGGGCATTGTGATCAGTAGGCAAAGGGTTTTGTGATCGGTGAACAAGGGGTACTGTGACGTGTAAACAGGGGATATTCTGAAAACTAAGCAGGCAGCATTGTGATCAGTAAAAGGGGGCACTGTGATCAGGAACAAACTGGCATTTTGACCAGTAAGCCGGGAGCATTGTAATCACTAATCAGGGGGTACTGTGATCAGAAACAGGGGTCATTATGATCAAGTACAAGCGACATTGTGATCAGTAAAGACGGGGCATTGTGATCACAATGCAGGGACATTGTTATCATTAACGGGGGTACTGTGATCAGTAATGATGGGGGATTGTGATCAGGAAATAATGGGAATTGTGATCAGGAAGCAAGAGGCATTGTGATCAGGAACCAAAGGGCATTGTGAGCAGTAAGCACGGAATATTGTAATCACTAAACATGAGGTATTGTGATCAGAAACAGGGGTCATTATGATCAAGAACAAGCGGCAATTTGATTAGTAAAGAAGGGGCATTGTGATCACAAAGCAGGGGGCATTGTGATCAGTAAAAGGGGGCAGTGTGATCCGGAACAAAGGGGCATTTTGACCAGTAAGCTGCGAGCATTGTAACCACTAATCAGGGGGTATTGTGATCAGAAACAAGGGGCATTATGTCAAGAACAAGGGGCATTGTGATAAAAAAACAAGGGGCATTGTGATCACAAAGCAGGGGTCACTGTGATCAGTAACGGGGTATTGTGATCAGTAAGAATGGGGGATTTTGATCAGGAAGTAAGGGGAATTGTGATCAGGAAGCAAGAGTCATTGTGATCAGGAAGCAAAGAGCATTGTGAGCAGTAGCAAGGGGGTATTGTGATAATTGATCAAGGGTACTGTGATGTGTAAACAGGGGGCATCCTGATAAGTAAGCAGGGGCATTGTGATCAGGAAGAAAGTGGCATTGTGATCAGTAAGCACGGAATATTGTAATCACTATACAGGAGGTATTGTGATCAGAAACAGGGGTCATTATGATCAAGAACAAGCGGCAATGTGATCAGTAAAGAAGGGGTATTGTGATCACAAAGCAGGGGGCATTGTGATCAGGAAAAAAGGGGCATTTTGAGCAGAAAGCAGGGAGCATTGTAATCACTAATGAAGGGGTTTGTGATCACAACAAGTGTCATTATGATCAAGAGCAAGTGGCATTGTGATCACAAAGCAGGGGGCATTGTGATCAGTCAGGATGGGGAATTGTGAACAGGAAATAGCGGAATTGTGATCACGAAGCAAGAGGTTTTGTGATCAGGAAGTAAAGGGCATTGTGATCAATACGCAAGGGTATTGTGATCAATGAAGAACGCGTACTGCATGTGTAAACAGGGGGCAATGTGATCAGGAAGAAAGGGACATTGTGAGTAGTAAGCAGGGAGCATTGTAATCATTCATCAGGGGGTATTGTGATCAGAAACAGGGTTCATTATGATCAAGAACAAGCGGCATTGTGATCAGTAAAGAAGGGTCATTGTGATCACAAAGCAGGGGCATTGTGATCAGTAACAGGGGTATTGTGATCAGGAAGCAAGGGTAATTGTGATCAGGAAGCAATAGTTATTGTTTTCAGGAAGCAAAGGCCATTGTGATCAGTAGGCAAGGGGAATTTTGATCAGTAAGCTGAGGTAATGTGATCAGGAAGCTAAGTGCATTGTGATCACTTGGGAAGGGATATTGTGATCAGTCAACAAGGGGTACTGTGATGTGTAAACAGGGGGCATTCTGAAAAGTAAGCAGGGGGCGTTGTGATCAGGAAGAAAGGGTCATTGTGATCAGTAAGCAGGGAGCATTGTAATCACTAATCAGGGGTATTGTGATCAGAAACAGGGGTCTTCATGATGAAGAGCAAGGGGCACTGTGATCACAATGCCGTGGGCATTGTGATCAGTAAAGATGGGAGATTGTGATCAGGAAGCAAGGGGAATTGTGATCAGGAAGCAAGAGGGATTGTGATCAGGAAGAAAAGGCATTGTGATCAGTAGGCAAGGGGTATTGTGATCAGTGAACAAGGGGTACTGTGATGTGTAAACAGGGGGCATTCTGAAAAGTAAGCAGTGGGCATTGTGATCAGGAAAAAAGGGGCATTGTGATCAGTAACTGGGTTATTGTGATCAATAAGAATGTGGAGTTTTGATCAGGAAACAAAGGACATTGTAATCAGTAGGCAAGGGGTATAGTGATAGGTGAACAAGGGGTACTGTGATGTGTAAACTGGGGGCATTCTGATAAGTAAGCAGGGGTCATTGTGATCAGAAAGAAAGGGGCATTGTGAACAGTATGCAGGGAGCATTGTAATCACTAATGAGGGGGTATTGTGTTCACAAACAAGGGTCATTATGATCAAGAGCAAGGGGCTTTGTGATCACAAAGCAGGGGGTGTTGTGCTCAGTTAGGATGTGGAATTGTGATCAAGAAGTAGAGGAATTGTGATCAGGAAGCAAGAGGTATTGTGATCAGGAAGCAAAGGGCATTGTGATCAGTAGGCAAAGGGTTTTGTGATCGGTGAACAAGGGGTACTGTGACGTGTAAACAGGGGATATTCTTAAAACTAAGCAGGCAGCATTGTGATCAGTAAAAGGGGGCACTGTGATCAGGAACAAACTGGCATTTTGACCAGTAAGCCGGGAGCATTGTAATCACTAATCAGGGGGTATTGTGATCAGAAACAGGGGTCATTATGATCAAGTACAAGCGACATTGTGATCAGTAAAGATGGGGCATTGTGATCACAATGCAGGGGCATTGTTATCATTAACGGGGGTACTGTGATCAGTAAGGATGGGGGATTGTGATCAGGAAATAAGGGGAATTGTGATCAGGAAGCAAGAGGCATTGTGATCAGGAACCAAAGGGCATTGTGAGCAGTAGGCACGGAATATTGTAATCACTAAACATGAGGTATTGTGATCAGAAACAGGGGTCATTATGATCAAGAACAAGCGGCAATGTGATCAGTAAAGAAGGGGTATTGTGATCACAAAGCAGGGGGCATTGTGATCAGGAAAAAAGGGGCATTTTTAGCAGAAAGCAGGGAGCATTGTAATCACTAATGAAGGGGTTTGTGATCACAACAAGTGTCATTATGATCAAGAGCAAGTGGCATTGTGATCACAAAGCAGGGGGCATTGTGATCAGTAAGGATGGGGAATTGTGAACAGGAAATAGCAGAATTGTGATCACGAAGCAAGAGGTATTGTGATCAGGAAGCAAAGGGCATTGTGATCAGTATGCAAGGGGTATTGTGATCAATGAAGAACGCGTACTGCATGTGTAAACAGGGGGCAATGTGATCAGGAAGAAAGGGACATTGTGAGTCGTAAGCAGGGAGCATTGTAATCATTCATCAGGGGGTATTGTGATCAGAAACAGGGTTCATTATGATCAAGAACAAGCGGCATTGTGATCAGTAAAGAAGGGTCATTGTGATCACAAACAGGGGCATTGTGATCAGTAACAGGGGTATTGTGATCAGGAAGCAAGGGTAATTGTGATCAGGAAGCAATAGTTATTGTTTTCAGGAAGCAAAGGGCATTGTGATCAGTAGGCAAGGGGAATTTTGATCAGTAAGCTGAGGTAATGTGATCAGGAAGCTAAGGGCATTGTGATCACTTGGGAAGGGATATTGTGATCAGTCAACAAGGGGTACTGTGATGTGTAAACGGGGGGCATTCTGAAAAGTCACCAGGCGCATTGTGATCAGAAAGAAAGGGGCATTTTGACCAGTTACCAGGGTGCATTGTAATCACTAATTAGGTGGTATTTTGATCACAAACAGAGGTCATTATGATTAAGAACAAGGGGCATTGTAATCACAAAGCAAGGGGCATTGTGATCAGTAACAGTGGGTGTTGTGAACAGTAAGGATGAGGGATTGTGATCAGGAAGTAAGGGGAATTGAGATCAGGAAGCAAGAGGTATTGTGCTCAGGAGCAAAAGGCATTGTGTTCAGTAGGCAAGGGGTATTGTGATGTGTAAACAGGGGACATTCTGAAAAGTAAGCAGGTTTCATTGTGATCATTAACAGGGGGAATTTTGATCAGGAATAAAGGGGCATTTTGACCAGTAAGCACGGAGCATTGTAATCACTAATTGGGTGGTATTGTGATCACAAACATGGGCCATTATGATTCAGAACAAGGGGCATTGTGATCACAAAGCAGGGGGCATTGTCATCAGTAACAGGGGGCATTGTGATCACTAAGGATGGGGGATTGTGAGCAGGAAGCAAGGGGAATTTTGATCAGGAAGCAAAGGGCATTGTGACCAGTAGGCAAGGCGTATTGCGATCAGGGAACAAGGGGTAACGTGATGTGTAAAGATGGGGCATTCTGATAAGCATGCAGGGGGCAATGTGATCAGGAAGAAAGGTGAATTGTGATCAGGAAGCAAGGGGAATTTTGATCAGGAAGCAAGAGTTATCGTGATCAGGAAGCAAAGGGCATTGTGAGCAGTAGGCAAGGGGTATTGTGATCAGAGAACAAGGGGTACTGTGATGTGTAAACAGGGGGCATTCTGAAAAGTAAGCAGGGGCATTGTGATCAGGAGAAAAGGGGAATTTTGACCATTAAGCAGGGAGCATTGTAATTACTATTCAGGGTGCATTGTGACTACAAACAAGGGTCATTATGATCAAGAGCAAGGGGCATTGTGATCACAAAGCAGGGGGCATTGTGATCAGTAATGATGGGGAATTGTGATCAGGAAGTAAGGGGATTTGTGATCAGGAAGCAAGAGGGATTGTGATCAGGAAGCAAGGGGCATTGTGATCAGTAGGCAAGGGGTATTGTGATCAGTGAACAACGGGTACTGTGATGTGTAAACAGGGTGCATTCTGAAAAGTAAGCAGGGGGTGTTGTGATCAGGAAGATAGGGTCATTGTGATCAGTAAGCAGGGAGCATTGTAATCACCAATCAGGGGTATTGTTTCAGAAACAGGGGGCTTCATGATCAAGAGCAAGGGGCACTGTGATCACAATGCAGAGGGAATTGTGATCAGTAAAGATGGGAGATTGTGATCAGGAAGCAAGGGGAATTGTGATCAGGAAGCAAGAGGGATTGTGATCAGGAAGAAAAGGCATTGTGACCAGTAGGCAAGGGGCATTGTGATCAGTGAACAAGGGGTAATGTGATGTGTAAACAAGGGGCATTCTGAAAAGTAAGCTGTGGGCATTGTGATCAGGAAAAAAGGGGCATTGTGATCAGTAACTGGGTTATTGTGATCAATAAGAATGTGGAGTTGTGATCAGGAAACAAAGGACATTGTGATCAGTAGGCAAGGGGTATAGTGATAGGTGAACAAGGGGTACTGTGATGTGTAAACTGGGGGCATTCTGATAAGTAAGCAGGGGTCATTGTGATCAGTAAGAAAGGGGCACTGTGATCACAAAGCAGGGGGCATTGTGTTCAGTAAAAGGGGGCATTGTTATCCAGAACAAAGGGGCATTTTGACCAGTAAGCAGCGAGCATTGTAACCACTAACCAGGGGGTATTGTGATCAGAAACAGGGGTCATTATGATCAAGAACAAGTAGCATTGTGATCAGTAAAGAACGGGCATTGTGATCACAAAGCAGGCACTTTGTGATCATTAACGGGGGTATTGTGATCAGGAAGGAAGGGGAATTGTGATCAGGAAGCCAGAGGTATTGTGATCAGGAAGCAAAGGGCATTGTGATCAGTTGGCAAGGGGTATTGTGATCAGTGAACAAGGTGTACAGTGATGTGTAAACAGTGGGCATTCTGATAACTAAGCAGGGGGCTTTGTGGTAAGGAAGAAAGGGGTATAATGATCAGTATGCAGGGAGCATTGTAATCACTGAGGGTGAGGGAATGTGATTAGGAAGCAAAGAGAATTGTGATCATGAAGCAAAGGGCATTGTGATCAGTAGGCAAAGGGTTTTGTGATCGGTGAACAAGGGGTACTGTGACGTGTAAACAGGGGATATGCTGAAAACTAAGCAGGCAGCATTGTGATCAGTAAAAGGGGGCACTGTGATCAGGAACAAACTGGCATTTTGACCAGTAAGCCGGGAGCATTGTAATCACTAATCAGGGGGTATTCTGATCAGAAACAGGGGTCATTATGATCAAGTACAAGCGACATTGTGATGAGTAAAGACGGGGCATTGTTATCATTAACGGGGGTACTGTGATCAGTAAGGATGGGGGATTGTGATCAAGAAATAAGGGGAATTGTGATCAGGAAGCAAGAGGCATTGTGATCAGGAACCAAAGGGCATTGTGAGCAGTAAGCACGGAATATTGTAATCACTAAACATGAGGTATTGTGATCAGAAACAGGGGTCATTATGATCAAGAACAAGCGGCATTGTGATCAGTAAAGAAGGGGAATTGTGATCACAAAGCAGGGGGCATTGTGATCAGTAAAAGGGGGCAGTGTGATCCGGAACAAAGGGGCATTTTGACCAGTAAGCAGGGAGCATTGTAATCACTAATCAGAGGGTATCGTGACCACAAACAGGGGTCATTATTATCAAGAGCAAGGGGCATTGCGATCAGGAAGAATGGGGGATTGTGATCAGGAACCCATGGAATTGTGATCAGGAAGCAAGATATATTGTGATCAGGAAGCAAAGGGCATTGTGATCATTAGGCATAGGCTATCGTGATCAGTGAAGAAGAGGTATGTGATGTGTAAACAGGGCGTATTCTGAAAATTAAACAGGGGGCACTGAGATCAGTATCGGGGGTATTGTGATCAGTAAGGATGGGGGATTGTGATCAGGACGCAAGGGCAATTGTGTTCAGGAAGCCACAGTTATTGTGATCAGGAAACAAAGGGCATTGTGATCAGTAGGCAAGGGGTATTTTGATCAGTGAACAACGCGTACTGTGATGTGTAAACAGGGGGCAATGAGATCAGGAAGAAAGGGCCATTGTGATCAGTAAGCAGGGAGCATTTTAATCACTCATCAGGGGGTATTGTTATCAGAAACAGTGGTCATTATGATTAAGAACAAGGGGCATTGTGATCACAAAGCAGGGGGTATTGTGATCAGTAACACGGGGCATTGTGATCACTAAAGATGGGGGATTGTGATCAGGAAGCAAGGGGAATTGTGATCAGGAAGCAAGAGGCATTGTGATCAGGAAGCAAAGGGCATTGTGAGAAGTAGGCAAGGGGTATTGTGATCAGTGAACAAGGGGTACTGTGATGTGTAACAGGAGGCATTCTGAAAAGTAAGCAGGGGGCATTGTGGTCAGTAAAAGGGGGCATTTTGATCAGGTAGAATGGGGCATTGTGATCAGTAAGCAGGGAGCATTCTAATCACTAATCAGGGGGTATTGTGATCAGAAACAAGGGGCATTATGTCAAGAACAAGGGGCATTGTGATAAAAAAACAAGGGGCATTGTGATCACAAAGCAGGGGTCACTGTGATCAGTAATGGGGTATTGTGATCAGTAAGAATGGGGAATTTTGATCAGGAAGTAAGGGGAATTGTGATCAGGAAGCAAGAGTCATTGTGATTAGGAAGCAAAGAGCATTGTGAGCAGTAGGCAAGGGGTATTGTGATAATTGATCAAGGGTACTGTGATGTGTAAACAGGGGTCATTCTGATAAGTAAGCAGGGGCATTGTGATCAGGAAGAAAGCGGCATTGTGATCAGTAAGCACGGAATATTGTAATCACTATACAGGAGGTATTGTGATCAGAAACAGGGGTCATTATGATCAAGAACAAGCGGCAATGTGATCAGTAAAGAAGGCGTATTGTGATCACAAAGCAGGGGGCATTGTGATCAGGAAAAAAGGGGCATTTTGAGCAGAAAGCAGGGAGCATTGTAATCACTAATGAAGGGGTTTGTGATCACAACAAGGGTCATTATGATCAAGAGCAAGTTGCATTGTGATCACAAAGCAGGGGGCATTGTGATCAGTAAGGATGGGGAATTGTGAACAGGAAATAGCGGAATTGTGATCACGAAGCAAGAGGTATTGTGATCAGGAAGTAAAGGGCATTGTGATGAATACGCAAGGGTATTGTGATCAACGAAGAACGCGTACTGCATGTGTAAACAGGGGGCAATGTGATCAGGAAGAAAGGGACATTGTGAGTAGTAAGCAGGGAGCATTGTAATCATTCATCAGGGGGTATTGTGATCAGAAACAGGGTTCATTATGATCAAGAACAAGCGGCATTGTGATCAGTAAAGAAGGGTCACTGTGATCACAAAGCAGGGGCATTGTGATCAGTAACAGGGGTATTGTGATCAGGAAGCAAGGGTAATTGTGATCAGGAAGCAATAGTTATTGTTTTCAGGAAGCACAGGGCATTGTGATCAGTAGGCAAGGGGAATTTTGATCAGTAAGCTGAGGTAATGTGATCAGGAAGCTAAGGGCATTGTGATCACTTGGGAAGGGATATTGTGATCAGTCAAAAAGGGGTACTGTGATGTGTAAACAGGGGGCATTCTGAAAAGTCACCAGGCGCATTGTGATCAGAAAGAAAGGGCATTTTGACCAGTTACCAGGGAGCATTGTAATCACTAATTAGGTGGTATTTTGATCACAAACAGAGGTCATTATGATTAAGAACAAGGGGCATTGTAATCACAAAGCAAGGGGCATTGTGATCAGTAACAGTGGGTGTTGTGAACAGTAAGGATGGGGGATTGTGATCAGGAAGTAAGGGGAATTGAGATCAGGAAGCAAGATGTATTGTGCTCAGGAGCAAAAGGCATTGTGTTCAGTATGCAAGGGGTATTGTGATGTGTAAACAGGGGACATTCTGAAAAGTAAGCAGGGGTCATTGTGATCATTAAAAGGGGGAATTTTGATCAGGAATAAAGGGGCATTTTGACGAGTAAGCAGGGAGCATTGTAATCACTAATTGGGTGGTATTGTGATCACAAACATGGGCCATTATGATTCAGAACAAGGGGCATTGTGATCACAAAGCAGGGGGCATTGTCATTAGTAACAGGGGGCATTGTCATCACTAAGGATGGGGGATTGTGATCAGGAAGCAAGGGGAATTTTGATCAGGAAGCAAAGGGCATTGTGACGAGTAGGCAAGGCGTATTGCGATCAGGGAACAAGGGGTAACGTGATGTGTAAAGATGGGGCATTCTGATAAGCATGCAGGGGGCAATGTGATCAGGAAGAAAGGTGAATTGTGATCAGGAAGCAAGGGGAATTTTGATCAGGAAGCAAGAGTTATCGTGATCAGGAAGCAAAGGGCATTGTGAGCAGTAGGCAAGGGGTATTGTGATCAGAGAACAAGGGGTACTGTGATGTGTAAACAGGGGGCATTCTGATAAGTAAGCAGGGGCATTGTGATCAGGAGAAAAGTGGAATTTTGACCATTAAGCAGGGAGCATTGTAATTACTATTCAGTGTGCATTGTGACTACAAACAAGGGTCATTATGATCAAGAGCAAGGGGCATTGTGATCACAAAGCAGGGGGCATTGTGATCAGTAATGATGGGGAATTGTGATCAGGAAGTAAGTGTATTTGTGATCAGGAAGCAAGAGGGATTGTGATCAGGAAGCAAGGGGCATTGTGATCAGTAGGCAAGGGGTATTGTGATCAGTGAACAACGGGTACTGTGATGTGTAAACAGGGTGCATTCTGAAAAGTAAGCAGGGGGTGTTGTGATCAGGAAGATAGGGTCATTGTGATCAGTAAGCACGGAGCATTGTAATCACCAATCAGGGGTATTGTGATCAGAAACAGGGGTCTTCATGATCAAGAGCAAGGGGCACTGTGATCACAATGCAGAGGGAATTGTGATCAGTAAAGATGGGAGATTGTGATCAGGAAGCAAGGGGAATTGTGATCAGGAAGCAAGAGGGATTGTGATCAGGAAGAAAAGGCATTGTGACCAGTAGGCAAGGGGTATTGTGATCAGTGAACAAGGGGTAATGTGATGTGTAAACAGGGGGCATTCTGAAAAGTAAGCAGTGGGCATTGTGATCAGGAAAAAAGGGGCATTGTGATCAGTAACTGGGTTATTGTGATCAATAAGAATGTGGAGTTGTGATCAGGAAACAAAGGACATTGTGATCAGTAGGCAAGGGGTATAGTGATAGGTGAACAAGCGGTACTGTGATGTGTAAACTGGGGGCATTCTGATAAGTAAGCAGGGGTCATTGTGATCAGGAAGAAAGGGGCATTGTGATCACAAAGCAGGGGGCATTGTGTTCAGTAAAAGGGGGCATTGTGATTCAGAACAAAGGGGCATTTTGACCAGTAAGCAGCGAGCATTGTAATCACTAATCAGAGGGTATTCTGATCAGAAACAGGGGTCATTATGATCAAGAACAAGTGGCATTGTGATCAGTAAAGAACGGGCATTGTGATCACAAAGCAGGCGCTTTGTGATCATTAACGGGGGTATTGTGATCAGGAAGGAAGGGGAATTGTGATCAGAAAGCCAGAGGTATTGTGATCAGGAATCAATGGGCATTGTGATCAGTTGGCAAGGGGTATTGTGATCAGTGAACAAGGGGTACTGTGATGTGTAAACAGGGGGCATTCTGAAAAGTAAGCAGTGGGCATTGTGATCAGTAAAAGGGGGCATTGTGATCAGGAACAAAGGGGCATTTTGACCAGTAAGCAGGGAGCATTATAATCACTAATTTGGGGGGATTGTGATCAAAAACAGGGGTCATTATGATTAAGAACAAGGGGCATTGTGATCACAAAGCAGGGGCATTGTGATCAGTAACAGGGGGCATAGTGATCCTTAAGGATGTGGGATTGTGATGAGGAAGCAAAGGGCATTGGCATCAGTAGGCAAGGAGTATTGTGATCGGTGAATAAGGGGTACTGTGGTCTGTAAACAGGGGATATTCTATAAAGTATGCAGGATGCATTGTGATCAGAAAAGGGGGCAATGTGATCAGGAACGAATGGGCATTTTGACCAGTAAGCAGGGAGCATTGTAATCACTAATCAGGGGGAATTGTGATCAGAAACAGGGGTTATTATGATCAAGTACAAGCGACATTGTGATCAGTAAAGACGGGGCATTGTGATCACAATGCAGGGGCATTGTTATCAATAACGGGTGTATTGTGATCAGTAAGGATGGGGGATTGTGATCAGGAAATAAGGGGAATTGTGATCAGGAAGCAAGAGGCATTGTGATCAGGAACCAAAGGGCATTGTGAGCAGTAAGCACGGAATATTGTAATCACTAAACATGAGGTATTGTGATCAGAAACAGGGGTCATTATGATCAAGAACAACCGGCATTGTGATGAGTAAAGGAGGGGCATTGTGATCACAAAGCAGGGGGCATTGAGATCAGTAAAAGGGGGCAGTGTGATCCGGAACAAAGGGGCATTTTGACCAGTAAGCAGGGAGCATTGTAATCACAAATCAGAGGGTATCGTGACCACAAACAAGGGTCATTATTATCAAGAGCAAGGGGCATTGCGATCAGGAAGAATGGGGGATTGTGATCAGGAACCCATGGAATTGTGATCAGGAAGCAAGATATATTGTGATCAGGAAGCAAAGGGCATTGTGATCATTACCAAGTGCTTTCGTGATCAGTTTACAAGAGGTATGTGATGTTTAAACAGGGTGTATTCTGAAAATTAAGCAGGGGGCACTGAGATCAGTATCGGGGGTATTGTGATCAGTAAGGATGGGGGATTGTGATCAGGAAGCAAGGGGAATTGTGATCAGGAAGCAAAGGGCATTGTGAGAAGTAGGCAAGGGGTATTGTGATCAGCGAACAAGGGGTACTGTGATGTGTAACACGGGGCATTCTGAAAAGTAAGCAGGGGGCATTGTGGACAGTAAAAGGGGGCATTTTGATCAGGAAGAATGGGGCATTGTGATCAGTAAGCAGGGAGCATTCTAATCACTAATCAGGGGGTATTGTGATCAGAAACAAGGGGCATTATGGTCAAGGACAATGGGCATTGTGATAAAAAAACAAGGGGCATTGTGATAACAATGCAGGGGGCATTGGGATCAGTAACGGGGTATTGTGATCAGTAAGAATGGGGGATTTTGATCAGGAAGTAAGGGTAATTGTGATCAGGAAGCAAAGAGCATTGTGAGCGGTAGGCAAGGGGTATTGTGATAATTGATCAAGGGTACTGTGATGTGTAAACAGGGGGCATCCTGATAAGTAAGCAAGGGCATTGTGATCAGGAAGAAAGCGGCATTGTGATCAGTAAGCACGGAATATTGTAATCACTATACAGGAGGTATTGTGATCAGAAACAGGGGTCATTATGATCAAGAACAAGCGGCAATGTGATCAGTAAAGAAGGGGTATTGTGATCACAAAGCAGGGGGCATTGTGATCAGGAAAAAAGGGGCATTTTGAGCAGAAAGCAGGGAGCATTGTAATCACTAATGAAGGGGTTTGTGATCACAACAAGTGTCATTATGATCAAGAGCAAGTGGCATTGTGATCACAAAGCAGGGGGCATTGTGATCAGTAAGGATGGGGAATTGTGAACAGGAAATAGCGGAATTGTGATCACGAAGCAAGAGGTTTTGTGATCAGGAAGCAAAGGGCATTGAGATCAGTACGCAAGGGGTATTGTGATCAATGAAGAACGCGTACTGCATGTGTAAACAGGGGACAATGTGATCAGGAAGAAAGGGACATTGTGAGTAGTAAGCAGGGAGCATTGTAATCATTCATCAGGGGGTATTGTGATCAGAAACAGGGGTATTGTGATCAGTAACAGGGGTATTGTGATCAGGAAGCAAGGGGAATTGTGATCAGGAAGCAATAGTTATTGTTTTCAGGAAGCAAAGGGCATTGTGATCAGTAGGCAAGGGGAATTTTGATCAGGAAGCTGAGGTAATGTGATCAGGAAGCTAAGGGCATTGTGATCACTTGGGAAGGGATATTGTGATCAGTCAACAAGGGGTACTGTGATGTGTAAACAGGGGGCATTCTGAAAAGTCACCAGGCGCATTGTAATCAGAAAGAAAGGGGCATTTTGTCCAGTTACCAGGGAGCATTGTAATCACTAATTAGGTGGTATTTTGATCACAAACAGGGGTCATTATGTTTAAGAACAAGGGGCATTGTAATCACAAAGCAAGGGGCATTGTGATCAGTAACAGGGGGTATTGTGAACAGTAAGGATGGGGGATTGTGATCAGGAAGTAAGGGGAATTGAGATCAGGAAGCAGGAGGTATTGTGCTCAGGAGCAAAAGGCATTGTGTTCAGTAGGCAAGGGGTATTGTGATGTGTAACCAGGGGACATTCTGAAAAGTAAGCAGGGGTCATTGTGATCATTAAAGGGGGAATTTTGAACAGGAATAAAGGGGCATTTTGACCAGTAAGCAGGGAGCATTGTAAACACTAATTGGGTTGTATTGTGATCACAAACATGGGCCATTATGATTCAGAACAAGGGGCATTGTGATCACAAAGCAGGGGGCATTGTCATCAGTAACAGGGGGCATTGTGATCACTAAGGATGGGGGATTGTGATCAGGAAGCACGGGGAATTTTGATCAGGAAGCAAAGGGCATTGTGACCAGTAGGCAAGGCGTATTGCGATCAGGGAACAAGGGGTACTGTGATGTGTAAACAGGGGGCATTCTGATAAGACAGCAGGGGCATTGTGATCAGGAGAAAAGGGGCATTTTGACCATTAAGCTGGGAGCATTGTAATTACTATTCAGGGTGTATTGTGACCACAAACAAGGGTCATTATGATCAAGAGCAAGGGGCATTGTGATCACAAATCAGGGGGCATTGTGATCAGTAAAAATGGGGAATTGTGATCAGGAAGTAAGGGGATTTGTGATCAGGAAGCAAGAGGGATTGTGATCAATGAACAACGCGTACTGCATGTGTAAACAGGGGACAATGTGATCAGGAAGAAAGGGACATTGTGAGTAGTAAGCAGGGAGCATTGTAATCATTCATCAGGGGGTATTGTGATCAGAAACAGGGTTCATTATGATCAAGAACAAGCGGCATTGTGATCAGTAAAGAAGGGTCATTGTGATCACAAAGCAGGGGCATTGTGATCAGTAACAGGGGTATTGTGATCAGGAAGCAAGGGTAATTGTGATCAGGAAGCAATAGTTATTGTTTTCAGGAAGCAAAGGGCATTGTGATCAGTAGGCAAGGGGAATTTTGATCAGGTAGCTGAGGTAATGTGATCAGGAAGCTAAGGGCATTGTGATCACTTGGGAAGGGATATTGTGATCAGTCAAAAAGGGGTACTGTGATGTGTAAACAGGGGGCATTCTGAAAAGTCACCAGGCGCATTGTGATCAGAAAGAAAGGGGCATTTTGACCAGTTACCAGGGAGCATTGTAATCACTAATTAGGTGGTATTTTGATCACAAACAGGGGTCATTATGATTAAGAACAAGGGGCATTGTAATCACAAAGCAAGGGGCATTGTGATCAGTAACAGGGGGTATTGTGAACAGTAAGGATGGGGGATTGTGATCAGGAAGTAAGGGGAATTGAGATCAGGAAGCAGGAGGTATTGTGCTCAGGAGCAAAAGGCATTGTGTTCAGTAGGCAAGGGGTATTGTGATGTGTAACCAGGGGACATTCTGAAAAGTAAGCAAGGGTCATTGTGATCATTAAAAGGGGGAATTTTGATCAGGAATAAAGGGGTATTTTGACCAGTAAGCAGGGAGCATTGTAAACACTAATTGGGTGGTATTGTGATCACAAACATGGGCCATTATGATTCAGAACAAGGGGCATTGTGATCACAAAGCAGGGGGCATTGTCATCAGTAACAGGGGGCATTGTGATCACTAAGGATGGGGGATTGTGATCAGGAAGCAAGGGGAATTTTGATCAGGAAGCAAAGGGCATTGTGACCAGTAGGCAAGGCGTATTGCGATCAGGGAACAAGGGGTAACATGATGTGTAAAGACGGGGCATTCTGATAAGCATGCAGGGGGCAATGTGATCAGGTAGAAAGGTGATTTGTGATCAGGAAGCAAGGGGAATTGTGATCAGGAAGCAAGAGTTATTGTGATCAGGATGCAAAGGGCATTGTGAGCAGTAGGCAAGGGGTATTGTGATCAGAGAACAAGGGGTACTGTGATGTGTAAACAGGGGGCATTCTGATAAGTAAGCAGGGGCATTGTGATCAGGAGAAAAAGGGCATTTTGACCATTAAGCAGGGAGCATTGCATTTACTATTCAGGGTGCATTGTGACCACAAACAAGGGTCATTATGATCAAGAGCAAGGGGCATTGTGATAACAAAGCAGCGGGCATTGTAATCAGTAAAGATGGGGAATTGTGATCAGGAAGTAAGGGGATTTGTGATCAGCAAGCAAGGGGCATTGTGATCAGTAGGCAAGGGGTATTGTGATCAGTGAACAACGGGTAATGTGATGTGTAAACAGGGTGCATTCTGAAAAGTAAGCAGGGTGCGTTGTGATCAGGAAGAAAGGGTCATTGTGATCAGTAAGCAGGGAGCATTGTAATCACTAATCAGAGGGTATCGTGACCACAAACAAGGGTCATTATTATCAAGAGCAAGGGGCATTGCGATCAGGAAGAATGGGGCATTGTGATCAGGAACCCAGGGAATTGTGATCAGGAAGCAAGATATATTGTGATCAGGAAGCAAAGGGCATTGTGATCATTACCAAGGGCTATCGTGATCAGTTTACAAGAGGTATGTGATGTGTAAACAGGGCGTATTCTGAAAATTAAGCAGGGGGCACTGAGATCAGTATCGGGGGTATTGTGATCAGTAAGGATGGGGGATTGTGATCAGGAGGCAAGGGCAATTGTGATGAGGAAGCGACAGTTATTGTGATCAGGAAACAAAGGGCATTGTGATCAGTAGGCAAGGGGTATTTTGATCAGTGAACAATGCGTACTGTGATGTGTAAACAGGGGGCAATGTGATCAGGAAGAAAGGGCCATTGTGATCAGTAAGCAGGGAGCATTTTAATCACTCATCAGGGGGTATTGTTATCAGAAACAGTGGTCTTTATGATTAAGAACAAGGGGCATTGTGATCATAAAGCAGGGGGTATTGTGATCAGTAACACTGGGCATTGTGATCACTAAAGATGGGGGATTGTGATCAGGAAGCAAGGGGAATTGTGATCAGGAAGCAAGAGGCATTGTGATCAGGAAGCAAAGGGCATTGTGAGAAGTAGGCAAGGGGTATTGTGATCAGCGAACAAGGGGTACTGTGATGTGTAACACGGGGCATTCTGAAAAGTAAGCAGGGGGCATTGTGGACAGTAAAAGGGGGCATTTTGATCAGGAAGAATGGGGCATTGTGATCAGTAAGCAGGGAGCATTCTAATCACTAATCAGGGGGTATTGTGATCAGAAACAAGGGGCATTATGGTCAAGGACAATGGGCATTGTGATAAAAAAACAAGGGGCATTGTGATAACAATGCAGGGGGCATTGGGATCAGTAACGGGGTATTGTGATCAGTAAGAATGGGGGATTTTGATCAGGAAGTAAGGGTAATTGTGATCAGGAAGCAAAGAGCATTGTGAGCGGTAGGCAAGGGGTATTGTGATAATTGATCAAGGGTACTGTGATGTGTAAACAGGGGGCATCCTGATAAGTAAGCAAGGGCATTGTGATCAGGAAGAAAGCGGCATTGTGATCAGTAAGCACGGAATATTGTAATCACTATACAGGAGGTATTGTGATCAGAAACAGGGGTCATTATGATCAAGAACAAGCGGCAATGTGATCAGTAAAGAAGGGGTATTGTGATCACAAAGCAGGGGGCATTGTGATCAGGAAAAAAGGGGCATTTTGAGCAGAAAGCAGGGAGCATTGTAATCACTAATGAAGGGGTTTGTGATCACAACAAGTGTCATTATGATCAAGAGCAAGTGGCATTGTGATCACAAAGCAGGGGGCATTGTGATCAGTAAGGATGGGGAATTGTGAACAGGAAATAGCGGAATTGTGATCACGAAGCAAGAGGTTTTGTGATCAGGAAGCAAAGGGCATTGAGATCAGTACGCAAGGGGTATTGTGATCAATGAAGAACGCGTACTGCATGTGTAAACAGGGGACAATGTGATCAGGAAGAAAGGGACATTGTGAGTAGTAAGCAGGGAGCATTGTAATCATTCATCAGGGGGTATTGTGATCAGAAACAGGGGTATTGTGATCAGTAACAGGGGTATTGTGATCAGGAAGCAAGGGGAATTGTGATCAGGAAGCAATAGTTATTGTTTTCAGGAAGCAAAGGGCATTGTGATCAGTAGGCAAGGGGAATTTTGATCAGGAAGCTGAGGTAATGTGATCAGGAAGCTAAGGGCATTGTGATCACTTGGGAAGGGATATTGTGATCAGTCAACAAGGGGTACTGTGATGTGTAAACAGGGGGCATTCTGAAAAGTCACCAGGCGCATTGTAATCAGAAAGAAAGGGGCATTTTGTCCAGTTACCAGGGAGCATTGTAATCACTAATTAGGTGGTATTTTGATCACAAACAGGGGTCATTATGTTTAAGAACAAGGGGCATTGTAATCACAAAGCAAGGGGCATTGTGATCAGTAACAGGGGGTATTGTTAACAGTAAGGATGGGGGATTGTGATCAGGAAGTAAGGGGAATTGAGATCAGGAAGCAGGAGGTATTGTGCTCAGGAGCAAAAGGCATTGTGTTCAGTAGGCAAGGGGTATTGTGATGTGTAACCAGGGGACATTCTGAAAAGTAAGCAGGGGTCATTGTGATCATTAAAGGGGGAATTTTGAACAGGAATAAAGGGGCATTTTGACCAGTAAGCAGGGAGCATTGTAAACACTAATTGGGTTGTATTGTGATCACAAACATGGGCCATTATGATTCAGAACAAGGGGCATTGTGATCACAAAGCAGGGGGCATTGTCATCAGTAACAGGGGGCATTGTGATCACTAAGGATGGGGGATTGTGATCAGGAAGCACGGGGAATTTTGATCAGGAAGCAAAGGGCATTGTGACCAGTAGGCAAGGCGTATTGCGATCAGGGAACAAGGGGTACTGTGATGTGTAAACAGGGGGCATTCTGATAAGACAGCAGGGGCATTGTGATCAGGAGAAAAGGGGCATTTTGACCATTAAGCTGGGAGCATTGTAATTACTATTCAGGGTGTATTGTGACCACAAACAAGGGTCATTATGATCAAGAGCAAGGGGCATTGTGATCACAAATCAGGGGGCATTGTGATCAGTAAAAATGGGGAATTGTGATCAGGAAGTAAGGGGATTTGTGATCAGGAAGCAAGAGGGATTGTGATCAATGAACAACGCGTACTGCATGTGTAAACAGGGGACAATGTGATCAGGAAGAAAGGGACATTGTGAGTAGTAAGCAGGGAGCATTGTAATCATTCATCAGGGGGTATTGTGATCAGAAACAGGGTTCATTATGATCAAGAACAAGCGGCATTGTGATCAGTAAAGAAGGGTCATTGTGATCACAAAGCAGGGGCATTGTGATCAGTAACAGGGGTATTGTGATCAGGAAGCAAGGGTAATTGTGATCAGGAAGCAATAGTTATTGTTTTCAGGAAGCAAAGGGCATTGTGATCAGTAGGCAAGGGGAATTTTGATCAGGTAGCTGAGGTAATGTGATCAGGAAGCTAAGGGCATTGTGATCACTTGGGAAGGGATATTGTGATCAGTCAAAAAGGGGTACTGTGATGTGTAAACAGGGGGCATTCTGAAAAGTCACCAGGCGCATTGTGATCAGAAAGAAAGGGGCATTTTGACCAGTTACCAGGGAGCATTGTAATCACTAATTAGGTGGTATTTTGATCACAAACAGGGGTCATTATGATTAAGAACAAGGGGCATTGTAATCACAAAGCAAGGGGCATTGTGATCAGTAACAGGGGGTATTGTGAACAGTAAGGATGGGGGATTGTGATCAGGAAGTAAGGGGAATTGAGATCAGGAAGCAGGAGGTATTGTGCTCAGGAGCAAAAGGCATTGTGTTCAGTAGGCAAGGGGTATTGTGATGTGTAACCAGGGGACATTCTGAAAAGTAAGCAAGGGTCATTGTGATCATTAAAAGGGGGAATTTTGATCAGGAATAAAGGGGTATTTTGACCAGTAAGCAGGGAGCATTGTAAACACTAATTGGGTGGTATTGTGATCACAAACATGGGCCATTATGATTCAGAACAAGGGGCATTGTGATCACAAAGCAGGGGGCATTGTCATCAGTAACAGGGGGCATTGTGATCACTAAGGATGGGGGATTGTGATCAGGAAGCAAGGGGAATTTTGATCAGGAAGCAAAGGGCATTGTGACCAGTAGGCAAGGCGTATTGCGATCAGGGAACAAGGGGTAACATGATGTGTAAAGACGGGGCATTCTGATAAGCATGCAGGGGGCAATGTGATCAGGTAGAAAGGTGATTTGTGATCAGGAAGCAAGGGGAATTGTGATCAGGAAGCAAGAGTTATTGTGATCAGGATGCAAAGGGCATTGTGAGCAGTAGGCAAGGGGTATTGTGATCAGAGAACAAGGGGTACTGTGATGTGTAAACAGGGGGCATTCTGATAAGTAAGCAGGGGCATTGTGATCAGGAGAAAAAGGGCATTTTGACCATTAAGCAGGGAGCATTGCATTTACTATTCAGGGTGCATTGTGACCACAAACAAGGGTCATTATGATCAAGAGCAAGGGGCATTGTGATAACAAAGCAGCGGGCATTGTAATCAGTAAAGATGGGGAATTGTGATCAGGAAGTAAGGGGATTTGTGATCAGCAAGCAAGGGGCATTGTGATCAGTAGGCAAGGGGTATTGTGATCAGTGAACAACGGGTAATGTGATGTGTAAACAGGGTGCATTCTGAAAAGTAAGCAGGGTGCGTTGTGATCAGGAAGAAAGGGTCATTGTGATCAGTAAGCAGGGAGCATTGTAATCACTAATCAGAGGGTATCGTGACCACAAACAAGGGTCATTATTATCAAGAGCAAGGGGCATTGCGATCAGGAAGAATGGGGCATTGTGATCAGGAACCCAGGGAATTGTGATCAGGAAGCAAGATATATTGTGATCAGGAAGCAAAGGGCATTGTGATCATTACCAAGGGCTATCGTGATCAGTTTACAAGAGGTATGTGATGTGTAAACAGGGCGTATTCTGAAAATTAAGCAGGGGGCACTGAGATCAGTATCGGGGGTATTGTGATCAGTAAGGATGGGGGATTGTGATCAGGAGGCAAGGGCAATTGTGATGAGGAAGCGACAGTTATTGTGATCAGGAAACAAAGGGCATTGTGATCAGTAGGCAAGGGGTATTTTGATCAGTGAACAATGCGTACTGTGATGTGTAAACAGGGGGCAATGTGATCAGGAAGAAAGGGCCATTGTGATCAGTAAGCAGGGAGCATTTTAATCACTCATCAGGGGGTATTGTTATCAGAAACAGTGGTCTTTATGATTAAGAACAAGGGGCATTGTGATCATAAAGCAGGGGGTATTGTGATCAGTAACACTGGGCATTGTGATCACTAAAGATGGGGGATTGTGATCAGGAAGCAAGGGGAATTGTGATCAGGAAGCAAGAGGCATTGTGATCAGGAAGCAAAGGGCATTGTGAGAAGTAGGCAAGGGGTATTGTGATCAGCGAACAAGAAGTACTGTGATGTGTAACAGGGGGCATTTTGAAAAGAATGCAGGGGGCATTGTGGACAGTAAAAGGGGGCATTTTGATCAGGAAGAAAGGGCCATTGTGATCATTAAGCAGGGAGCATTCTAATCACAAATCAGGGGGTATTGTGATCAGAAACAAGGGGCATTATGGTCAAGAACAAGGGGCATTGTGATAAAAAAACAAGGGGCATTGTGATCACAATGCAGGGGGCATTGTCATCAGTAACAGGGGGCATTGTGATCACTAAGGATGGGGGATTGTGATCAGGAAGCAAGGGGAATTTTGATCAGGAAGCAAAGGGCATTGTGACCAGTAGGCAAGGCGTATTGCGATCAGGGAACAAGGGGTAACATGATGTGTAAAGACGGGGCATTCTGATAAGCATGCAGGGGGCAATGTGATCAGGAAGAAAGGTGATTTGTGATCAGGAAGCAAGGGGAATTGTGATCAGGAAGCAAGAGTTATTGTGATCAGAATGCAAAGGGCATTTTGAGCAGTAGGCAAGGGGTATTGTGATCAGAGAACAAGGGGTACTGTGATGTGTAAACAGGTGGCATTCTGATAAGTAAGCAGGGGCATTGTGATCAGGAGAAAAAGAGCATTTTGACCATTAAGCAGGGAGCATTGTAAGTACTATTCAGGGTGCCTTGTGACCACAAACAACGGTCATTATGATCAAGAGCAAGGGGCATTGTGATAAAAAAGCAGGGGGCATTGTAATCAGTAAAGATGGGGAATTGTGATCAGGAAGTAAGGGGATTTGTGATCAGCAAGCAAGGGGCATTGTGATCAGTAGGCAAGGGGTATTGTGATCAGTGAACAACGGGTACTGTGATGTGTAAACAGGGTGCATTCTGAAAAGTAAGCAGGGTGCGTTGTGATCAGGAAGAAAGGGTCATTGTGATCAGTAAGCAGGGAGCATTGTAATCACTAATCAGGGGTATTGTGATCAGAAACAGGGGTCTTCATGATCAAGAGCAAGGGGCACTGTGATCACAATGCAGTGGGCATTGTGATCAGTAAAGATGGGAGATTGTGATCAGGAAGCAAGGGGAATTGTGATCAGGAAGCAAGAGGGATTGTGATCAGGAAGCAAAGGCATTGTGATCAGTAGCCAAGGGGTATTGTGATCAGTGAACAAGGGGTACTGTGATGTGTAAACAGGGGGCATTCTGAAAAGTAAGCAGTGGGCATTGTGATCAGGAAAAAAGGGGCATTGTGATCAGTAACTGGGTTATTGTGATCAATAAGAATGTGGAGTTGTGATCAGGAAACAAAGGACATTGTAATCAGTAGGCAAGGGGTATAGTGATAGGTGAACAAGGGGTACTGTGATGTGTAAACTGGGGGCATTCTGATAAGTAAGCAGGGGTCATTGTGATCAGGAAGAAAGGGGCATTGTGATCAGTATGCAGGGAGCATTGTAATCACTAATGAGGGGGTATTGTGATCACAAACAAGGGTCATTATGATCAAGAGCAAGGGGCTTTGTGATCACAAAGCAGGGGGTGTTGTGCTCAGTTAGGATGTGGAATTGTGATCAGGAAGTAGAGGAATTGTGATCAGGAAGCAAGCGGTATTGTGATCAGGAAGCAAAGGGCATTGTGATCAGTAGGCAAAGGGTTTTGTGATCGGTGAACAAGGGGTACTGTGACGTGTAAACAGGGGATATGCTGAAAACTAAGCAGGCAGCATTGTGATCAGTAAAAGGGGGCACTGTGATCAGGAACAAACTGGCATTTTGACCAGTAAGCCGGGAGCATTGTAATCACTAATCAGGGGGTATTGTGATCAGAAACAGGGGTCATTATGATCAAGTACAAGCGACATTGTTATCAGTAAAGACGGGGCATTGTTATCATTAACGGGGGTACTGTGATCAGTAAGGATGGGGGATTGTGATCAGGAAATAAGGGGAATTGTGATCAGGAAGCAAGAGGCATTGTGATCAGGAACCAAAGGGCATTGTGAGCAGTAAGCACGGAATATTGTAATCACTAAACATGAGGTATTGTGATCAGAAACAGGGGTCATTATGATCAAGAACAAGCGGCATTGTGATCAGTAAAGAAGGGGAATTGTGATCACAAAGCAGGGGGCATTGTGATCAGTAAAAGGGGGCAGTGTGATCCGGAACAAAGGGGCATTTTGACCAGTAAGCAGGGAGCATTGTAATCACTAATCAGAGGGTATCGTGACCACAAACAGGGGTCATTATTATCAAGAGCAAGGGGCATTGCGATCAGGAAGAATGGGGGATTGTGATCAGGAACCCATGGAATTGTGATCAGGAAGCAAGATATATTGTGATCAGGAAGCAAAGGGCATTGTGATCATTAGGCATAGGCTATCGTGATCAGTGAAGAAGAGGTATGTGATGTGTAAACAGGGCGTATTCTGAAAATTAAACAGGGGGCACTGAGATCAGTATCGGGGGTATTGTGATCAGTAAGGATGGGGGATTGTGATCAGGACGCAAGGGCAATTGTGGTCAGGAAGCCACAGTTATTGTGATCAGGAAACAAAGGGCATTGTGATCAGTAGGCAAGGGGTATTTTGATCAGTGAACAACGCGTACTGTGATGTGTAAACAGGGGGCAATGAGATCAGGAAGAAAGGGCCATTGTGATCAGTAAGCAGGGAGCATTTTAATCACTCATCAGGGGGTATTGTTATCAGAAACAGTGGTCATTATGATTAAGAACAAGGGGCATTGTGATCACAAAGCAGGGGGTATTGTAATCAGTAAAGATGTGGAATTGTGATCAGGAAGTAAGAGGATTTCTGATCAGGAAGCAAGGGGCATTGTGATCAGTAGGCACGGGGTATTGTGATCAGTGAACAACGGGTACTGTGATGTGTAAACAGGGTGCATTCTGAAAAGTAAGCAGGGGGAGTTGTGATCAGGAAGAAAGGGTCATTGTGATCAGTAAGCAGGGAGCATTGTAATCACTAATCAGGGGTATTGTGATCAGAAACAGGGGTCTTCATGATCAAGAGCAAGGGGCACTGTGATCACAATGCAGTGGGAATTGTGATCAGTAAAGATGGGAGATTGTGATCAGGAAGCAAGGGGAATTGTGATCAGGAAGCAAGAGGCATTGTGATCAGGAAGCAAAGGCATTGTGATCAGTAGCCAAGGGGTATTGTGATCAGTGAACAAGGGGTACTGTGATGTGTAAACAGGGGGCATTCTGAAAAGCAAGCAGTGGGCATTGTGATCAGGAAAAAAGGGGCATTGTGATCAGTAACTGGGTTATTGTGATCAATAAGAATGTGGAGTTGTGATCAGGAAACAAAGGACATTGTGATCAGTAGGCAAGGGGTATTTTGATCAGTGAACAACGCGTACTGTGATGTGTAAACAGGGGGCAATGAGCTCAGGAAGAAAGGGCCATTGTGATCAGTACGCAGGGAGCATTGTAATCACTAATCAGGGGTATTGTGATCAGAAAGAGGGGTCTTCATGATGAAGAGCAAGGGGCACTGTGATCACAATGCAGTGGGCATTGTGATCAGTAAAGTTGGGAGATTGTGATCAGGAAGCAAGGGGAATTGTGATCAGGAAGCAAGAGGGACTGTGATCAGGAAGCAAAGGCATTGTGATCAGTAGGCAAGGGGTGTTGTGATCAGTTGACAAGGGGTACTGTGATGTGTAAACAGGGGGCATTGTGACCAGGAAGAAATGCCATCGTGATCAATTAGCAGGGATCACTTTAATCACTCATAAGGTGGTATTATGATCACAAACAGTGGTCATTATGATTAAGAACAAGGGGCATTGTGATCACAAAGCAGGCGGCATTTTCATCAGTAACAAGGGGCATTGTGATCACTAAGCATGAGGGATTGTGATCAGTAAGCCAGGGTAATTGTGATCAGGAAGCAAAGGGCATTGTGATCAGTAGGCAAGGGGTATTGTGATCAGTGAACAAGGTGTACGGTGATGTGTAAACAGGGGGCATTCTGATAAGTAAGCAGGGGGCATTGTGGTAAGGAAGAAAGGGGCATTGTGATCAGTATGCAGGGAGCATTGTAATCACTAAGAGTGAGGGAATGTGATTAGGAAGCAAGGAGAATAGTGATCATGAAGCAAAGGGCATTGTGATCAGTAGGCAAAGGGTATTGTGATCGGTGAACAAGGGGTACTGTGACGTGTAAACAGGGGATATTCTGAAAACTAAGCAGGCAGCATTGTGATCAGTAAAAGGGGGCACTGTGATCAGGAACAAACTGGCATTTTGACCAGTAAGCCGGGAGCATTGTAATCACTAATCAGGGGGTACTGTGATCAGAAACAGGGGTCATTATGATCAAGAACAAGCGGCATTGTGATCAGTAAAGAACGGGCATTGTGATCACAAAGCAGGTGCTTTGTGATCATTAACGGCGGTATTGTGATCAGCAAGGAAGGGGAATTGTGATCAGGAAGCCAGAGGTATTTTGATCAGGAAGCAAATGGCGTTGTGATCAGTTGGCAAGGGGTATTGTGATCAGTGAAAAAGGGGTACTGTGATGTGTAAACAGGGGGCATTCTGAAAAGTAAGCAGTGGGCATTGTGATGAGTAAAAGGGGGCATTGTGATGAGGAACAAAGGGGCATATTGACCAGTAAGCAGGGAGCATTATAATCACTAATTTGGGGGGATTGTGATCAAAAACAGGGGTCATTATGATTAAGAACAAGGGGCATTGTGATCACAAAGCAGGGGCATTGTGATCAGTAACAGGGGGCATAGTGATCCTTAAGAATGGGGGATTGTGATGAGGAAGCAAAGGGCATTGGCATCAGTAGGCAAGGGGTATTGTGATCGGTGAATAAGGGGTACTGTGGACTGTAAACAGGGGATATTCTGAAAAGTATGCAGGATGCATTGTGATCAGAAAAGGGGGAATTTTGATCAGGAACAAATGGGCATTTTGACCAGTAAGCAGGGAGCATTGTAATCACTAATCAGGGGGAATTGTGATCAAAAACAGGGGTCATTATGATCAAGTAAAAGCGACATTGTGATCAGTAAAGGCGGGGCATTGTGATCACAATGCAGGGGCATTGTTATCATTAACGGGGGTATTGTGATCAGTAAGGATGGGGGATTGTGATGAGGAAATAAGGGGAATTGTGATCAGGAAGCAAGAGGCATTGTGATCAGGAACCAAAGGGCATTGTGAGCAGTAAGCACGGAATATTATAATCACTAAACTTGAGATATTGTGATCAGAAACAGGGGTCATTATGATCAAGAACAAGCGGCATTGTGATCAGTAAAGAAGGGGCATAGTGATCACAAAGCAGGGGGCATTGTGATCAGTAAAAGGGGGCAGTGTGATCCGGAACAAAGGGGCATTTTGACCAGTAATCAGGGAGCATTGTAATCACTAATCAGAGGGTATCGTGACCACAAACAAGGGTCATAATTATCAAGAGCAAGGGGCATTGCGATCAGGAAGAATGCGGGATTGTGATCAAGAACCCAGGGAATTGTGATCAGGAAGCAAGATATATTGTGATCAGGAAGCAAAGGGCATTGTGATCATTAGGCAAGGTCTATCGTGATCAGAGAACAAGAGGTATGTGATGTGTAAACAGGGCGTATTCTGAAAATTAAGCAGGGGGCACTGAGATCAGTATCGGGGGTATTGTGATCAGTAAGGATGGGGGATTGTGATCAGGACGCAAGGGCAATTGTGGTCAGGAAGCCACAGTTATTGTGATCAGGAAACAAAGGGCACTGTGATCAGTAGGCAAGGGGTATTTTGATCAGTGAACAACGCGTACTGTGATGTGTAAACAGGGGGCAATGTGATCAGGAAGAAAGGGCCATTGTGATCAGTAAGCAGGGAGCATTTTAATCACTCATCAGGGGGTATTGTTATCAGAAACAGTGGTCTTTATGATTAAGAACAAAAGGCATTGTGATCACAAAGCAGGGGGTATTGTGATCAGTAACACGGGGCATTGAGATCACTAAAGATGGGGGATTGTGATCAGGAAGCAAGGGGAATTGTGATCAGGAAGCAAGAGGCATTGTGATCAGGAAGCAAAGGGCATTGTGAGAAGTAGGCAAGGGGTATTGTGATCAGCGAACAAGGGGTACTGTGATGTGTAACAGGGGGCATTTTGAAAAGTAAGCAGGGGACATTGTGGTCAGTAAAAGGGGGCATTTTGATCAGAAAGAATGGGGCATTGTGATCAGAAAGCAGGGAGCATTCTAATCACTAATCAGGGGGTATTGTGATCAGAAACAAGGGGCATTATGGTCAAGAACAAGGGGCATTGTGATAAAAAAACAAGGGGAATTGTGATAACAAAGCAGGGGGCATTGTGATCAGTAACGGGGTATTGTGATCAGTAAGAATGGGGGATTTTGATCAGGAAGTAAGAGGAATTGTGATCAGGAAGCAAAGAGCATTGTGAGCAGTAGGCAAGGGGTATCGTGATAATTGATCAAAGGTACTGTGATGTGTAAACAGGGGGCATTCTGATAAGTAAGCAGGGGCATTGTGATCAGGAAGAAAGCGGCATTGTGATCAGTAAGCACGGAATATTGTAATCACTATACAGGAGGTATTGTGATCAGAAGCAGGGGTCATTATGATCAAGAACAAGCGACAATGTGATCAGTAAAGAAGGGGTATTGTGATCAGTAAGGATGGGGAATTGTGAACAGGAAATAGCAGAATTGTGATCACGAAGCAAGAGGTATTGTGATCAGGAAGCAAAGGGCATTGTGATCAGTATGCAAGGGGTATTGTGATCAATGAAGAACGCGTACTGCATGTGTAAACAGGGGGCAATGTGATCAGGAAGAAAGGGACATTGTGAGTAGTAAGCAGGGAGCATTGTAATCATCCATCAGGGGATATTGTGATCAGAAACAGGGTTCATTATGATCAAGAACAAGCGGCATTGTGATCAGTAAAGAAGGGTCATTGTGATCACAAAGCAGGGGCATTGTGATCAGTAACAGGGGTATTGTGATCAGGAAGCAAGGGTAATTGTGATCAGTAAGCAATAGTTATTGTTTTCAGGAAGGAAAGGGCATTGTGATCAGTAGGCAGGGAGCATTGTAATCACTAAACAGGGGTATTGTGATCAGAAACAGGGGTCTTCATGATCAAGAGCAAGGGGCACTGTGATCACAATGCAGTGGGCATTGTGATCAGTAAAGATGGGAGATTGTGATCAGGAAGCAAGGGGAATTGTGATCAGGAAGCAAGAGGGATTGTGATCAGGAAGCAAAGGCATTGTGATCAGTAGGCAAGGGGTAATGTGATCAGTGAACAAGGGGTACTGTGATGTGTAAACAGGGGGCATTCTGAAAAGCAAGCAGTGGGCATTGTGATCAGGAAAAAAGGGGCATTGTGTTCAGTAACTGGGTTATTGTGATCAATAAGAATGTGGAGTTGTGATCAGGAAACAAAGGACATTGTGATCAGTAGGCAAGGGGTATAGTGATAGGTGAACAAGGGGTACTGTGATGTGCAAACTGGGGGCATTCTGATAAGTAAGCAGGGGTCATTGTGATCAGGAAGAAAGGGGCATTGTGATCAGTATGCAGGGAGCATTGTAATCACTAATGAGGGGGTATTGTGATCACAAACAAGGGTCATTATGATCAAGAGCAAGGGGCTTTGTGATCACAAAGCAGGGGGTATTGTGCTCAGTTAGGATGTGGAATTGTGATCAGGAAGTAGAGGAATAGTGATCAGGAAGCAAGCGGTGTTGTGATCAGGAAGCAAAGGGCATTGTGATCAGTAGGCAAAGGGTTTTGTGATGGGTGAACTAGGGGTACTGTGACGTGTAAACAGGGGATATTCTGAAAACAAAGCAGGCAGCATTGTGATCAGTAAAAGGGGGCACTGTGATCAGGAACAAAGTGGCATTTTACCTGTAAGCCGGGAGCATTGTAATCACTAATCAGGGGGTACTGTGATCAGAAACAGGGGTCATTATGATCAAGAACAAGCAGCATTGTTATCAGTAAAGAACGGGCATTGTGATCACAAAGCAGGCGCTTTGTGATCATTAACGGGGGTATTGTGATCAGGAAGGAAGGGGAATTGTGATCAGGAAGCCAGAGGTATTGTGATCAGGAAGCAATGGGCATTGTGATAAGTTGGCAAGGGGTTTTGTGATCAGTGAAAAAGGGGGTACTGTGATGTGTAAACAGGGGGCATTCTGAAAAGTAAGCAGTGGGCGTTGTGATCAGTAAAAGTGGGCATTGTGATCAGGAACAAAGGGGCATTTTGACCAGTAAGCAGGGAGCATTATAATCACTAATTTAGGGGGATTGTGATCAAAAACAGGGGTCATTATGATTAAGAACAAGGGGCATTGTGATCACAAAGCAGGGGCATTGTCATCAGTAACAAGGGGCATAGTGATCCTTAAGGATGGGGGATTGTGATGAGGAAGCAAAGGGCATCGGCATCAGTAGGCAAGGGGTATTGTGATCGGTGAATAAGGGGTACTGTCGTCTGTAAACAGGGGATATTCTGAAAAGTATGCAGGATGCATTGTGATCAGAAAAGGGGGCAATGTGATCAGGAACAAATGGGCATTTTGTCCAGTAAGCAGGGAGCATTGTAATCACTAATCAGGGGTAATTGTGATCAGAAACAGGGGTCATTATGATCAAGTACAAGCGACATTGTGATCAGTAAAGACGGGGCATTGTGATCACAATGCAGGGGCATTGTTATCATTAAAGGGGGTATTGTGATCAGTAAGGATGGGGGATTGTGATCAGGAAATAAGGGGATTTTGATCAGGAAGCAAGAGGCATTGTGATCAGGAACCAAAGGGCATTGTGAGCAGTAAGCACGGAATATTGTAATCACTAAACATGAGGTATTGTGATCAGAAACAGGGGTCATTATGATCAAGAACAAGCGGCATTGTGATCAGTAAAGAAGGGGCATTGTGATCACAAAGCAGGGGGCATTGTGATCAGTAAAAGGGGGCAGTGTGATCCGGAACAAAGGGGCATTTTGACCAGTAAGCAGGGAGCATTGTAATCACTAATCAGAGGGTATCGTGACCACAAACAAGGGTCATTATTATCAAGAGCAAGGGGCATTGTGATCAGGAAGATTGGGGGATTGTGATCAGGAACCCATGTAATTGTGATCAGGAAGCAAGATATATTGTGATCAGGAAGCAAAGGGCATTGTGATCATTAGGCAAGGGCTATCGTGATCAGTGAACAAGAGGTATGTGATGTGTAAACAGGGCGTATTCTGAAAATTAAACAGGGGGCACTGAGATCAGTATCGGGGGTATTGTGATCAGTAAGGATGGGGGATTGTGATCAGGACGCAAGGGCACTTGTGATCAGGAAGCCACAGTTATTGTCATCAGGAAACAAAGGGCATTGTGATCAGTAGGCAAGGGGTATTTTGATCAGTGAACAACGCGTACTGTGATGTGTAAACAGGGGGCAATGAGCTCAGGAAGAAAGGGCCATTGTGATCAGTACGCAGGGAGCATTGTAATCACTAATCAGGGGTATTGTGATCAGAAAGAGGGGTCTTCATGATCAAGAGAAAGGGGCACTGTGATCACAATGCAGTGGGCATTGTGATCAGTAAAGATGGGAGATTGTGATCAGGAAGCAAGGGGAATTGTGATCAGGAAGCAAGAGGGACTGTGATCAGGAAGCAAAGGCATTGTGATCAGTAGGCAAGGGGTGTTGTGATCAGTTGACAAGGGGTACTGTGATGTGTAAACAGGGGGCATTCTGAAAAGTAAGCATTGGGCATTGTGATGAGTAAAAGGGGGCATTGTGATCAGGAACAAAGGGGCATATTGACCAGTAAGCAGGGAGCATTATAATCACTAATTTGGGGGGATTGTGATAAAAAACAGGGGTCATTATGATTAAGAACAAGGGGCATTGTGATCACAAAGCAGGGGCATTGTGATCAGTAACAGGGGGCATAGTGATCCTTAAGAATGGGGGATTGTGATGAGGAAGCAAAGGGCATTGGCATCAGTAGGCAAGGGTTATTGTGATCGGTGAATAAGGGGTACTGTGGACTGTAAACAGGGGATATTCTGAAAAGTATGCAGGATGCATTGTGATCAGAAAAGGGGGCATTTTGATCAGGAACAAATGGGCATTTTGACCAGTAAGCAGGGAGCATTGTAATCACTAATCAGGGGGAATTGTGATCAAAAACAGGGGTCATTATGATCAAGTAAAAGCGACATTGTGATCAGTAAAGGCGGGGCATTGTGATCACAATGCAGGGGCATTGTTATCATTAACGGGGGTATTGTGATCAGTAAGGATGGGGGATTGTGATGAGGAAATAAGGGGAATTGTGATCAGGAAGCAAGAGGCATTGTGATCAGGAACCAAAGGGCATTGTGAGCAGTAAGCACGGAATATTATAATCACTAAACTTGAGATATTGTGATCAGAAACAGGGGTCATTATGATCAAGAACAAGCGGCATTGTGATCAGTAAAGAAGGGGCATAGTGATCACAAAGCAGGGGGCATTGTGATCAGTAAAAGGGGGCAGTGTGATCCGGAACAAAGGGGCATTTTGACCAGTAATCAGGGAGCATTGTAATCACTAATCAGAGGGTATCGTGACCACAAACAAGGGTCATAATTATCAAGAGCAAGGGGCATTGCGATCAGGAAGAATGCGGGATTGTGATCAAGAACCCAGGGAATTGTGATCAGGAAGCAAGATATATTGTGATCAGGAAGCAAAGGGCATTGTGATCATTAGGCAAGGTCTATCGTGATCAGAGAACAAGAGGTATGTGATGTGTAAACAGGGCGTATTCTGAAAATTAAGCAGGGGGCACTGAGATCAGTATCGGGGGTATTGTGATCAGGAAGGATGGGGGATTGTGATCAGGACGCAAGGGCAATTGTGATCAGGAAGCCACAGTTATTGTGATCAGGAAACAAAGGGCACTGTGATCAGTAGGCAAGGGGTATTTTGATCAGTGAACAACGCGTACTGTGATGTGTAAACAGGGGGCAATGTGATCAGGAAGAAAGGGCCATTGTGATCAGTAAGCAGGGAGCATTTTAATCACTCATCAGGGGGTATTGTTATCAGAAACAGTGGTCTTTATGATTAAGAACAAAAGGCATTGTGATCACAAAGCAGGGGGTATTGTGATCAGTAACACGGGGCATTGAGATCACTAAAGATGGGGGATTGTGATCAGGAAGCAAGGGGAATTGTGATCAGGAAGCAAGAGGCATTGTGATCAGGAAGCAAAGGGCATTGTGAGAAGTAGGCAAGGGGTATTGTGATCAGCGAACAAGGGGTACTGTGATGTGTAACAGGGGGCATTTTGAAAAGTAAGCAGGGGACATTGTGGTCAGTAAAAGGGGGCATTTTGATCAGGAAGAATGGGGCATTGTGATCAATAAGCAGGGAGCATTCTAATCACTAATCAGGGGGTATTGTGATCAGAAACAAGGGGAATTATGGTCAAGAACAAGGGGCATTGTGATAAAAAAAACAAGGGGAATTGTGATCACAAAGCAGGGGGCATTGTGATCAGTAACGGGGTATTGTGATCAGTAAGAATGGGGGATTTTGATCAGGAAGTAAGAGGAATTGTGATCAGGAAGCAAAGAGCATTGTGAGCAGTAGGCAAGGGGTATCGTGATAATTGATCAAAGGTACTGTGATGTGTAAACAGGGGGCATTCTGATAAGTAAGCAGGGGCATTGTGATCAGGAAGAAAGCGGCATTGTGATCAGTAAGCACGGAATATTGTAATCACTATACAGGAGGTATTGTGATCAGAAGCAGGGGTCATTATGATCAAGAACAAGCGGCAATGTGATCAGTAAAGAAGGGGTATTGTGATCACAAAGCAGGGGGCATTGTGATCAGGAAAAAAGGGGCATTTTGAGCAGAAAGCAGGGAGCATTGTAATCACTAATGAAGGGGTTTGTGATCACAACAAGTGTCATTATGATCAAGAGCAAGTGGCATTGTGATCACAAAGCAGGGGGCATTGTGATCAGTAAGGATGGGGAATTGTGAACAGGAAATAGCAGAATTGTGATCACGAAGCAAGAGGTATTGTGATCAGGAAGCAAAGGGCATTGTGATCAGTATGCAAGGGGTATTGTGATCAATGAAGAACGCGTACTGCATGTGTAAACAGGGGGCAATGTGATCAGGAAGAAAGGGACATTGTGAGTAGTAAGCAGGGAGCATTGTAATCATTCATCAGGGGATATTGTGGTCAGAAACAGGGTTCATTATGATCAAGAACAAGCGGCATTGTGATCAGTAAAGAAGGGTCATTGTGATCACAAAGCAGGGGCATTGTGATCAGTAACAGGGGTATTGTGATCAGGAAGCAAGGGTAATTGTGATCAGTAAGCAATAGTTATTGTTTTCAGGAAGGAAAGGGCATTGTGATCAGTAGATAGGGAGCATTGTAATCACTAAACAGGGGTATTGTGATCAGAAACAGGGGTCTTCATGATCAAGAGCAAGGGGCACTGTGATCACAATGCAGTGGGCATTGTGATCAGTAAAGATGGGAGATTGTGATCAGGAAGCAAGGGGAATTGTGATCAGGAAGCAAGAGGGATTGTGATCAGGAAGCAAAGGCATTGTGATCAGTAGGCAAGGGGTATTGTGATCAGTGAACAAGGGGTACTGTGATGTGTAAACAGGGGGCATTCTGAAAAGCAAGCAGTGGGCATTGTGATCAGGAAAAAAGGGGCATTGTGATCAGTAACTGGGTTTTTGTGATCAATAAGAATGTGGAGTTGTGATCAGAAAACAAAGGACATTGTGATCAGTAGGCAAGGGGTATAGTGATAGGTGAACAAGGGGTACTGTGATGTGTAAACTGGCGGCATTCTGATAAGTAAGCAGGGGTCATTGTGATCAGGAAGAAAGGGGCATTGTGATCAGTATGCAGGGAGCATTGTAATCACTAATGAGGGGGTATTGTGATCACAAACAAGGGTCATTATGATCAAGAGCAAGGGGCTTTGTGATCACAAAGCAGGGGGTATTGTGCTCAGTTAGGATGTGGAATTGTGATCAGGAAGTAGAGGAATAGTGATCAGGAAGCAAGCGGTATTGTGATCAGGAAGCAAAGGGCATTGTGATCAGTAGGCAAAGGGTTTTGTGATGGGTGAACTAGGGGTACTGTGACGTGTAAACAGGGGATATTCTGAAAACAAAGCAGGCAGCATTGTGATCAGTAAAAGGGGGCACTGTGATCAGGAACAAAGTGGCATTTTACCTGTAAGCCGGGAGCATTGTAATCACTAATCAGGGGGTACTGTGATCAGAAACAGGGGTCATTATGATCAAGAACAAGCAGCATTGTTATCAGTAAAGAACGGGCATTGTGATCACAAAGCAGGCGCTTTGTGATCATTAACGGGGGTATTGTGATCAGGAAGGAAGGGGAATTGTGATCAGGAAGCCAGAGGTATTGTGATCAGGAAGCAATGGGCATTGTGATAAGTTGGCAAGGGGTTTTGTGATCAGTGAAAAAGGGGTACTGTGATGTGTAAACAGGGGGCATTCTGAAAAGTAAGCAGTGGGCGTTGTGATCAGTAAAAGTGGGCATTGTGATCAGGAACAAAGGGGCATTTTGACCAGTAAGCAGGGAGCATTATAATCACTAATTTGGGGGGATTGTGATCAAATACAGGGGTCATTATGATTAAGAACAAGGGGCATTGTGATCACAAAGCAGGGGCATTGTCATCAGTAACAGGGGGCATAGTGATCCTTAAGGATGGGGCATTGTGTTGAGGAATCAAAGGGCATCGGCATCAGTAGGCAAGGGGTATTGTGATCGGTGAATAAGGGGTACTGTCGTCTGTAAACAGGGGATGTTCTGAAAAGTATGCAGGATGCATTGTGATCAGAAAAGGGGGCAATGTGATCAGGAACAAATGGGCATTTTGTCCAGTAAGCAGGGAGCATTGTAATCACTAATCAGGGGGAATTGTGATCAGAAACAGGGGTCATTATGATCAAGTACAAGCGACATTGTGATCAGTAAAGACGGGGCATTGTGATCACAATGCAGGGGCATTGTTATCATTAACGGGGGTATTGTGATCAGTAAGGATGGGGGATTGTGATCAGGAAATAAGGGGATTTTGATCAGGAAGCAAGAGGCATTGTGATCAGGAACCAAAGGGCATTGTGAGCAGTAAGCACGGAATATTGTAATCACTAAACATGAGGTATTGTGATCAGAAACAGGGGTCATTATGATCAAGAACAAGCGGCATTGTGATCAGTAAAGAAGGGGCATTGTGATCACAAAGCAGGGGGCATTGTGATCAGTAAAAGGGGGCAGTGTGATCCGGAACAAAGGGGCATTTTGACCAGTAAGCAGGGAGCATTGTAATCACTAATCAGAGGGTATCGTGACCACAAACAAGGGTCATTATTATCAAGAGCAAGGGGCATTGTGATCAGGAAGAATGGGGGATTGTGATCAGGAACCCATGGAATTGTGATCAGGAAGCAAGATATATTGTGATCAGGAAGCAAAGGGCATTGTGATCATTAGGCAAGGGCTATCGTGATCAGTGAACAAGAGGTATGTGATGTGTAAACAGGGCGTATTCTGAAAATTAAACAGGGGGCACTGAGATCAGTATCGGGGGTATTGTGATCAGTAAGGATGGGGGATTGTGATCAGGACGCAAGGGCACTTGTGATCAGGAAGCCACAGTTATTGTCATCAGGAAACAAAGGGCATTGTGATCAGTAGGCAAGGGGTATTTTGATCAGTGAACAACGCGTACTGTGATGTGTAAACAGGGGGCAATGAGCTCAGGAAGAAAGGGCCATTGTGATCAGTACGCAGGGAGCATTGTAATCACTAATCAGGGGTATTGTGATCAGAAAGAGGGGTCTTCATGATGAAGAGCAAGGGGCACTGTGATCACAATGCAGTGGGCATTGTGATCAGTAAAGATGGGAGATTGTGATCAGGAAGCAAGGGGAATTGTGATCAGGAAGCAAGAGGGACTGTGATCAGGAAGCAAAGGCATTGTGATCAGTAGGCAAGGGGTGTTGTGATCAGTTGACAAGGGGTACTGTGATGTGTAAACAGGGGGCATTGTGACCAGGAAGAAATGCCATCGTGATCAATTAGCAGGGATCACTTTAATCACTCACAAGGTGGTATTATGATCAGAAACAGTGGTCATTATGATTAAGAACAAGGGGCATTGTGATCACAAAGCAGGCGGCATTTTCATCAGTAACAAGGGGCATTGTGATCACTAAGCATGAGGGATTGTGATCAGTAAGCCAGGGTAATTGTGATCAGGAAGCAAAGGGCATTGTGATCAGTAGGCAAGGGGTATTGTGATCAGTGAACAAGGTGTACGGTGATGTGTAAACAGGGGGCATTCTGATAAGTAAGCAGGGGGCATTGTGGTAAGGAAGAAAGGGGCATTGTGATCAGTATGCAGGGAGCATTGTAATCACTAAGAGTGAGGGAATGTGATTAGGAAGCAAGGAGAATTGTGATCATGAAGCAAAGGGCATTGTGATCAGTAGGCAAAGGGTATTGTGATCGGTGAACAAGGGGTACTATGACGTGTAAACAGGGGATATTCTGAAAACTAAGCAGGCAGCATTGTGATCAGTAAAAGGGGGCACTGTGATCAGGAACAAACTGGCATTTTGACCAGTAAGCCGGGAGCATTGTAATCACTAATCAGGGGGTACTGTGATCAAAAACAGGGGTCATTATGATCAAGAACAAGCGGCATTGTGATCAGTAAAAAACGGGCATTGTGATCACAAAGCAGGCGCTTTGTGATCATTAACGGCGGTATTGTGATCAGGAAGGAAGGGGAATTGTGATCAGGAAGCCAGAGGTATTTTGATCAGGAAGCAAATGGCGTTGTGATCAGTTGGCAAGGGGTATTGTGATCAGTGAAAAAGGGGTACTGTGATGTGTAAACAGGGGGCATTCTGAAAAGTAAGCAGTGGGCATTGTGATGAGTAAAAGGGGGCATTGTGATGAGGAACAAAGGGGCATATTGACCAGTAAGCAGGGAGCATTATAATCACTAATTTGGGGGGATTGTGATCAAAAACAGGGGTCATTATGATTAAGAACAAGGGGCATTGTGATCACAAAGCAGGGGCATTGTGATCAGTAACAGGGGGCATAGTGATCCTTAAGAATGGGGGATTGTGATGAGGAAGCAAAGGGCATTGGCATCAGTAGGCAAGGGGTATTGTGATCGGTGAATAAGGGGTACTGTGGACTGTAAACAGGGGATATTCTGAAAAGTATGCAGGATGCATTGTGATCAGAAAAGGGGGCATTTTGATCAGGAACAAATGGGCATTTTGACCAGTAAGCAGGGAGCATTGTAATCACTAATCAGGGGGAATTGTGATCAAAAACAGGGGTCATTATGATCAAGTAAAAGCGACATTGTGATCAGTAAAGGCGGGGCATTGTGATCACAATGCAGGGGCATTGTTATCATTAACGGGGGTATTGTGATCAGTAAGGATGGGGGATTGTGATGAGGAAATAAGGGGAATTGTGATCAGGAAGCAAGAGGCATTGTGATCAGGAACCAAAGGGCATTGTGAGCAGTAAGCACGGAATATTATAATCACTAAACATGAGATATTGTGATCAGAAACAGGGGTCATTATGATCAAGAACAAGCGGCATTGTGATCAGTAAAGAAGGGGCATAGTGATCACAAAGCAGGGAGCATTGTGATCAGTAAAAGGGGGCAGTGTGATCCGGAACAAAGGGGCATTTTGACCAGTAATCAGGGAGCATTGTAATCACTAATCAGAGGGTATCGTGACCACAAACAAGGGTCATAATTATCAAGAGCAAGGGGCATTGCGATCAGGAAGAATGCGGGATTGTGATCAAGAACCCAGGGAATTGTGATCAGGAAGCAAGATATATTGTGATCAGGAAGCAAAGGGCATTGTGATCATTAGGCAAGGTCTATCGTGATCAGAGAACAAGAGGTATGTGATGTGTAAACAGGGCGTATTCTGAAAATTAAGCAGGGGGCACTGAGATCAGTATCGGGGGTATTGTGATCAGTAAGGATGGGGGATTGTGATCAGGAAGTAAGAGGAATTGTGATCAGGAAGCAAAGAGCATTGTGAGCAGTAGGCAAGGGGTATCGTGATAATTGATCAAAGGTACTGTGATGTGTAAACAGGGGGCATTCTGATAAGTAAGCAGGGGCATTGTGATCAGGAAGAAAGCGGCATTGTGATCAGTAAGCACGGAATATTGTAATCACTATACAGGAGGTATTGTGATCAGAAGCAGGGGTCATTATGATCAATAACAAGCGGCAATGTGATCAGTAAAGAAGGGGTATTGTGATCACAAAGCAGGGGGCATTGTGATCAGGAAAAAAGGGGCATTTTGAGCAGAAAGCAGGGAGCATTGTAATCACTAATGAAGGGGTTTGTGATCACAACAAGTGTCATTATGATCAAGAGCAAGTGGCATTGTGATCACAAAGCAGGGGGCATTGTGATCAGTAAGGATGGGGAATTGTGAACAGGAAATAGCAGAATTGTGATCACGAAGCAAAGAGGTATTGTGATCAGGAAGCAAAGGGCATTGTGATCAGTATGCAAGGGGTATTGTGATCAATGAAGAACGCGTACTGCATGTGTAAACAGGGGGCAATGTGATCAGGAAGAAAGGGACATTGTGAGTAGTAAGCAGGGAGCATTGTAATCATTCATCAGGGGATATTGTGATCAGAAACAGGGTTCATTATGATCAAGAACAAGCGGCATTGTGATCAGTAAAGAAGGGTCATTGTGATCACAAAGCAGGGGCATTGTGATCAGTAACAGGGGTATTGTGATCAGGAAGCAAGGGTAATTGTGATCAGTAAGCAATAGTTATTGTTTTCAGGAAGGAAAGAGCATTGTGATCAGTAGATAGGGAGCATTGTAATCACTAAACAGGGGTATTGTGATCAGAAACAGGGGTCTTCATGATGAAGAGCAAGGGGCACTGTGATCACAATGCAGTGGGCATTGTGATCAGTAAAGATGGGAGATTGTGATCAGGAAGCAAGGGGAATTGTGATCAGGAAGCAAGAGGGATTGTGATCAGGAAGCAAAGGCATTGTGATCAGTAGGCAAGGGGTATTGTGATCAGTGAACAAGGGGTACTGTGATGTGTAAACAGGGGGCATTCTGATAAGTAAGCAGGGGTCATTGTGATCAGGAAGAAAGGGGCATTGTGATCAGTAACTGGGTTATTGTGATCAATAAGAATGTGGAGTTGTGATCAGGAAACAATGGACATTGTGATCAGTAGGCAAGGGGTATAGTGATAGGTGAACAAGGGGTACTGTGATGTGTAAACTGGGGTCATTCTGATAAGTAAGCAGGGGTCATTGTGATCAGGAAGAAATGGGCATTGTGATCAGTATGCAGGGAGCATTGTAATCACTAATGAGGGGGTATTGTGATCACAAACAAGGGTCATTATGATCAAGAGCAAGGGGCTTTGTGATCACAAAGCAGGGGGTATTGTGCTCAGTTAGGATGTGGAATTGTGATCAGGAAGTAGAGGAATAGTGATCAGGAAGCAAGCGGTATTGTGATCAGGAAGCAAAGGGCATTGTGATCAGTAGGCAAAGGGTTTTGTGATGGGTGAACTAGGGGTACTGTGACGTGTAAACAGGGGATATTCTGAAAACAAAGCAGGCAGCATTGTGATCAGTAAAAGGGGGCACTGTGATCAGGAACAAAGTGGCATTTTGACCTGTAAGCCGGGAGCATTGTAATCACTAATCAGGGGGTACTGTGATCAGAAACAGGGGTCATTATGATCAAGAACAAGCAGCATTGTTATCAGTAAAGAACGGGCATTGTGATCACAAAGCAGGCGCTTTGTGATCATTAACGGGGGTATTGTGATCAGGAAGGAAGGGGAATTGTGATCAGGAAGCCAGAGGTATTGTGATCAGGAAGCAATGGGCATTGTGATAAGTTGGCAAGGGGTTTTGTGATCAGTGAAAAAGGGGTACTGTGATGTGTAAACAGGGGGCATTCTGAAAAGTAAGCAGTGGGCGTTGTGATCAGTAAAAGTGGGCATTGTGATCAGGAACAAAGGGGCATTTTGACCAGTAAGCAGGGAGCATTATAATCACTAATTTGGGGGGATTGTGATCAAATACAGGGGTCATTATGATTAAGAACAAGGGGCATTGTGATCACAAAGCAGGGGCATTGTCATCAGTAACAGGGGGCATAGTGATCCTTAAGGATGGGGCATTGTGTTGAGGAATCAAAGGGCATCGGCATCAGTAGGCAAGGGGTATTGTGATCGGTGAATAAGGGGTACTGTCGTCTGTAAACAGGGGATGTTCTGAAAAGTATGCAGGATGCATTGTGATCAGAAAAGGGGGCAATGTGATCAGGAACAAATGGGCATTTTGTCCAGTAAGCAGGGAGCATTGTAATCACTAATCAGGGGGAATTGTGATCAGAAACAGGGGTCATTATGATCAAGTACAAGCGACATTGTGATCAGTAAAGACGGGGCATTGTGATCACAATGCAGGGGCATTGTTATCATTAACGGGGGTATTGTGATCAGTAAGGATGGGGGATTGTGATCAGGAAATAAGGGGATTTTGATCAGGAAGCAAGAGGCATTGTGAACAGGAACCAAAGGGCATTGTGAGCAGTAAGCACGGAATATTGTAATCACTAAACATGAGGTATTGTGATCAGAAACAGGGGTCATTATGATCAAGAACAAGCGGCATTGTGATCAGTAAAGAAGGGGCATTGTGATCACAAAGCAGGGGGCATTGTGATCAGTAAAAGGGGGCAGTGTGATCCGGAACAAAGGGGCATTTTGACCAGTAATCAGGGAGCATTGTAATCACTAATCAGAGGGTATCGTGACCACAAACAAGGGTCATTATTATCAAGAGCAAGGGGCATTGTGATCAGGAAGAATGGGGGATTGTGATCAGGAACCCATGGAATTGTGATCAGGAAGCAAGATATATTGTGATCAGGAAGCAAAGGGCATTGTGATCATTAGGCAAGGGCTATCGTGATCAGTGAACAAGAGGTATGTGATGTGTAAACAGGGCGTATTCTGAAAATTAAACAGGGGGCACTGAGATCAGTATCGGGGGTATTGTGATCAGTAAGGATGGGGGATTGTGATCAGGACGCAAGGGCACTTGTGATCAGGAAGCCATAGTTATTGTCATCAGGAAACAAAGGGCATTGTGATCAGTAGGCAAGGGGTATTTTGATCAGTGAACAACGCGTACTGTGATGTGTAAACAGGGGGCAATGAGCTCAGGAAGAAAGGGCCATTGTGATCAGTACGCAGGGAGCATTGTAATCACTAATCAGGGGTATTGTGATCAGAAAGAGGGGTCTTCATGATGAAGAGCAAGGGGCACTGTGATCACAATGCAGTGGGCATTGTGATCAGTAAAGATGGGAGATTGTGATCAGGAAGCAAGGGGAATTGTGATCAGGAAGCAAGAGGGACTGTGATCAGGAAGCAAAGGCATTGTGATCAGTAGGCAAGGGGTGTTGTGATCAGTTGACAAGGGGTACTGTGATGTGTAAACAGGGGGCATTGTGACCAGGAAGAAATGCCATCGTGATCAATTAGCAGGGATCACTTTAATCACTCATAAGGTGGTATTATGATCAGAAACAGTGGTCATTATGATTAAGAACAAGGGGCGTTGTGATCACAAAGCAGGCGGCATTTTCATCAGTAACAAGGGGCATTGTGATCACTAAGCATGAGGGATTGTGATCAGTAAGCCAGGGTAATTGTGATCAGGAAGCAAAGGGCATTGTGATCAGTAGGCAAGGGGTATTGTGATCAGTGAACAAGGTGTACGGTGATGTGTAAACAGGGGGCATTCTGATAAGTAAGCAGGGGGCATTGTGGTAAGGAAGAAAGGGGCATTGTGATCAGTATGCAGGGAGCATTGTAATCACTAAGAGTGAGGGAATGTGATTAGGAAGCAAGGAGAATTGTGATCATGAAGCAAAGGGCATTGTGATCAGTAGGCAAAGGGTATTGTGATCGGTGAACAAGGGGTACTGTGACGTGTAAACAGGGGATATTCTGAAAACTAAGCAGGCAGCATTGTGATCAGTAAAAGGGGGCACTGTGATCAGGAACAAACTGGCATTTTGACCAGTAAGCCGGGAGCATTGTAATCACAAATCAGGGGGTACTGTGATCAAAAACAGGGGTCATTATGATCAAGAACAAGCGGCATTGTGATCAGTAAAGAACGGGCATTGTGATCACAAAGCAGGCGCTTTGTGATCATTAACGGCGGTATTGTGATCAGGAAGGAAGGGGAATTGTGATCAGGAAGCCAGAGGTATTTTGATCAGGAAGCAAATGGCGTTGTGATCAGTTGGCAAGGGGTATTGTGATCAGTGAAAAAGGGGTACTGTGATGTGTAAACAGGGGGCATTCTGAAAAGTAAGCAGTGGGCATTGTGATGAGTAAAAGGGGGCATTGTGATGAGGAACAAAGGGGCATATTGACCAGTAAGCAGGGAGCATTATAATCACTAATCAGGGGTATTGTGATCAGAAAGAGGGGTCTTCATGATCAAGAGAAAGGGGCACTGTGATCACAATGCAGTGGGCATTGTGATCAGTAAAGATGGGAGATTGTGATCAGGAAGCAAGGGGAATTGTGATCAGGAAGCAAGAGGGACTGTGATCAGGAAGCAAAGGCATTGTGATCAGTAGGCAAGGGGTGTTGTGATCAGTTGACAAGGGGTACTGTGATGTGTAAAGAGGGGGCATTCTGAAAAGTAAGCAGTGGGCATTGTGATCAGGAAAAAAGGGGCATTGTTTTCAGTAACTGGGTTATTGTGATCAATAAGAATGTGGAATTGTGATCAGGAAACAAATGACATTGTGATCAGTAGGAAAGGGGTATAGTGATAGGTGAACAAGGGGTACTGTGATGTGTAAACTGGGGGCATTCTGATAAGTAAGCAGGGGTCATTGTGATCAGGAAGAAAGGGGCATTGTGATCAGTATGCAGGGAGAATTGTAATCACTAATCAGGGGGTATTGTGATCAGAAACAGGGGTCATTATGATCAAGAACAAGCGGCATTGTGATCATTAAAGAACGGGCATTGTGATCACAAAGCAGGCGCTTTGTGATCATTAATGGGGGTATTGTGATCAGGAAGGAAGGGGAATTGTGATCAGGAAGCCAGAGGTATTGTGATCAGGAAGCAAAGGGCATTGTGATCAGTTGGCAAGGGGTATTGTGATCAGTGAACAAGGGGTACTGTGATGTGTAAACAGGGGGCATTCTGAAAAGTAAACAGTGGGCATTGTGATCAGTAAAAGGGGGCATTGTGATCAGGAACAAAGGGGCATTTTGACCAGTAAGCAGGGAGCATTATAATCACTAATTTGGGGGGATTGTGATCAAAAACAGGGATCATTATGAGTAAGAACACGGGGCATTGTGATCACAAACCAGGGGCATTGTGATCAGTATGGATGGAGAATTGTGAACAGCAAATAGCGGAATTGTGATCACAAAGCAAGAGGTATTGTGATCAGGAAGCAAAGGGCATTGTGATCAGTACGCAAGGGGTATTGTGATCAATGAAGAACGCGTACTGCATGTGTAAACAGGGAGCAATGTGATCAGGAAGAAAGGGACATTGTGAGTAGTAAGCAGGGAGCATTGTAATCATTCATCAGTGGGTATTGTGATCAGAAACAGGGTTCATTATGATCAAGAACAAGCGGCATTGTGATCAGTAAAGAAGGGTCACTGTGATCACAAAGCAGGGGCATTGTGATCAGTAACAGGGGTATTGTGATCAGGAAGCAAGGGTAATTGTGATCAGGAAGCAATAGTTATTGTTTTCAGGAAGCAAAGGGCATTGTGATCAGTAGGCAAGGGGAATTTTGATCAGGAAGCTGAGGTAATGTGATCAGGAAGCTAAGTGCATTGTGATCACTTGGGAAGGGATATTGTGATCAGTCAACAAGGGGTACTGTGATGTGTAAACAGGGGGCATTCTGAAAAGTCACCAGGCGCATTGTGATCAGAAAGAAAGGGGCATTTTGACCAGTTACCAGGGAGCATTGTAATCACTAATTAGGTGGTATTTTGATCACAAACAGGGGCCATTATGATTAAGAACAAGGTGCATTGTGATCACAAAGCAGGGGGCATTGTCATCAGTAACAGGGGGCATTGTGATCACTAAGGATGGGGGATTGTGATCAGGAAGCAAGGGGAATTTTGATCAGGAAGCAAAGTGCATTGTGACCAGTAGGCAAGGCGTATTGCAATCAGGGAACAAGGGATAACGTGATGTGTGAAGACGGGGCATTCTGATAAGCATGCAGGGGGCAATGTGATCAGGAAGAAAGGTGAATTGTGATCAGGAAGCAACAGTTATTGTGATCAGGAAGCAAAGGGCATTGTGAGCAGTAGGCAAGGGGTATTGTGATCAGAGAACAAGGGGTACTGTGATGTGTAAACAGGGGGCATACTGATAAGTAAGCAGGGGCATTGTGATCAGGAGAAAAGGGGCATTTTGACAATTAAGCAGGGAGCATTGTAATTACTATTCAGGGTGCATTGTGACTACAAACAAGGGTCATTATGATCAAGAGCAAGGGGCATTGTGATCACAAAGCAGGGGGCATTGTGATCAGTAAAGATGGGGAATTGTGATCAGGAAGTAAGGGGATTTGTGATCAGGAAGCAAGAGGGATTGTGATCAGGAAGCAAGGGGCATTGTGATCAGTAGGCAAGGGGTATTGTGATCAGTGAACAACGGGTACTGTGATGTGTAAACAGGGTGCATTCTGAAAAGTAAGCAGGGGGCGTTGTGATCAGGAAGAAAGGGTCATTGTGATCAGTAAGCAGGGAGCATTGTAATCACTAATCAGGGGTATTGTGATCAGAAACCGGGGTCTTCATGATCAAGAGCAAGGGGCACTGTGATCACAATGCAGTGGGCATTGTGATCAGTAAAAATGGGAGATTGTGATCAGGAAGCAAGTGCAATTGTGATAAGGAAGCAAGAGGGAATGCGATCAGGAAGCAAAGGCATTGTGATGAGTAGGCAAGGGGTATTGTGATCAGTGAACAAGGGGTACTGTGATGTGTAAACAGGGGGCATTCTGAAAAGTAAGCAGTGGGCATTGTGATCAGGAAAAAAGGGGCATTGTGATCAGTAACTGGGTTATTGTGATCAATAAGAATGTGGAGTTGTGATCAGGAAACAAAGGACATTGCGATCAGTAGGCAAGGGGTATAGTAATAGGTGAACAAGGGGTACTGTGATGTGTAAACTGGGGGCATTCTGATAAGTAAGCAGGGGTCATTGTGATCAGGAAGAAAGGGGCATTGTGATCAGTATGCAGGGAGCATTGTAATCACTAATCAGGGTATTGTGATCACAAACAAGGGTCATTATGATCAAGAGCAAGGGGCTTTGTGATCACAAAGCAGGGGGCATAGTGCTCAGTTAGGATGTGGAATTGTGATCAGGAAGTAGGGGAATTGTGATCAGGAAGCAAGAAGTATTGTGATCAGGAAGCAAAGGGCATTGTGATCAGTAGGCATGAGGTATTGTAATCAGTGAACAACGGGTACTGTGATGTGTAAACAGGGGGCCTTGTGACCAGGAAGAAATGCCATCGTGATCAATTAGCAGGGATCACTTTAATCACTCATAAGGTGGTATTATGATCAGAAACAGTGGTCATTATGATTAAGAACAAGAGGCATTGTGATCACAAAGCAGGGGGCATTTTCATCAGTAACAGGGGGCATTGTGATCACCAAGCATGAGGGATTGTGATCAGTACGCCAGGGTAATTGTGATCAGGAAGCAAAGGGCATTGTGATCAGTAGGCAACGGGTATTGTGATCAGTGAACAATGGGTACTGTGATGTGTAAACAGGGGGCATTCTGATAACTAAGCAGGGGGCATTGTGGTAAGGAAGAAAGGGGCATTGTGATCAGTATGCAGGGAGCATTGTAATCACTAAGGGTGAGGGAATGTGATTAGGAAGCAAGGAGAATTGTGATCATGAAGCAAAGGGCATTGGGATCAGTACGCAAAGGGTATTGTGATCGGTGAACAAGGGGTACTGTGACGTGTAAACAGGGGATATTCTGAAAACTAAGCAGGCAGCATTGTGATCAGTAAAAGGGGGCACTGTGATGAGGAACAAACTGGCATTTTGACCAGTAAGCCGGGAGCATTGTAATCACTAATCAGGGGGTATTGTGATCAGAAACAGGGGTCATTATGATCAAGAACAAGCGGCATTGTGATCAGTAAAGAACGGGCATTGTGATCACAAAGCAGGCGCTTTGTGATCATTAACGGGGGTATTGTGATCAGTAAGGAAGGGGAATTGTGATCAGAAAGCCAGAGGTATTGTGATCAGGAAGCAAAGGGCATTGTGATCAGTTGGCAAGGGGTATTGTGATCAGTGAACAAAGGGTACTGTGATGTGTAAACAGGGGGCATTCTGAAAAGTAAGCAGTGGGCATTGTGATCAGTAAAAGGGGGCATTGTGATCAGGAAAAAAGGGGCATTTTGACCAGTAAGCAGGGAGCATTATAATCACTAATTTGGGGGGATTGTGATAAAAACAGGGGTCATTATGATTAAGAACAAGGGGCATTGTGATCACAAAGCAGGGGCATTGTGATCAGTAACAGGGGGCATAGGGATCCTTCAGGATGGGGGATTGTGATGAGGAAGCAAAGGGCATTGGCATCAGTAGGCAAGGGGTATTGTGATCAGTGAATAAGGGGTACTGTGGTCTGCAAACAGGGGATATTCTGAAAAGTATGCAGGATGCATTGTGATCAGAAAAGGGGGCATTGTGATCAGGAACAAATGGGCATTTTGATCCGTAAGCAGGGAGCATTGTAATCACTAATCAGGGGGAATTGTGATCGGAACAGGGGTCATTATGTTCAAGTACAAGCGACATTGTGATCAGTAAAGACGGGGCATTGTGATCACAATGCAGGGGCATTGTTATCATTAACGGGGGTATTGTGATCAGTAAGGATGGGGGATTGTGATCTGGAAGTAAGGGGAATTGTGATCAGGAAGCAAGAGGCATTGTGATCAGGAACCAAAGGGCATTGTGAGCAGTAAGCACGGAATATTGTAATCACTAAACATGAGGTATTGTGATCAGAAACAGGGGTCATTATGATCAAAAACAAGCGGCATTGTGGTCATTAAAAAGGGGCATTGTGAACTCAAAGCAGGGGGCATTGTGATCAGTAAAAGGGGGCAGTGTGATCTGGAAGAAAGGGGCATTTTGACCACTAAGCAGGGAGCATTGTAATCACTAATCAGAGGTTATCGTGACCACAAACAAGGGTCATAATTATCAAGAGCAAGGGGCAATGCGATCAGGAAGAATGGGGGATTGTGATCAGGAACCCAGGGAATTGTGATCAGGAAGCAAAGGGCATTGTGATCATTAGGCAAGGGCTATCGTGATCAGAGAACAAGAGGTATGTGATGTGTAAACAGGGCGTATTCTGACAATTAAGCAGGGGGCACTGAGATCAGTATCGGGGGTATTGTGATCAGTAAGGATGGGGGATTGTGATCAGGACGCAAGGGCAATTGTGATCAGGAAGCCACAGTTATTGTGATCAGGAAACCAAGGGCATTGTGATCAGTAGGCAAGGGGTATTTTGATCAGTGAACAATGCGTACTGTGATGTGTAAACAGGGGGCAATGTGATCAGGAAGAAAGGGCCATTGTGATCAGTAAGCAGGGAGCATTTTAATCACTCATCAGGGGGTATTGTTATCAGAAACAGTGGTCATTATGATTAAGAACAAGGGGCATTGTGATCACAAAGCAGGGGCTATTGTGATCGGTAACACGTGGCATTGTGATCACTAAAGATGGGTGTTTTATGATCAGGAAGCAAGGGGCACTGTGGTCACTAGGGAAGGGGTATTGTGATCATGGAGCAAGGGGTGTTGTGATGTGTAAACAGGAGGCATTGTGATCAGAAAGCAAAGGGCATTGTGATCAGTAGGCAAGTGGTATTGTGATCCGTGACCAAGGGGTACTGTGATGTCTAAACAGGGGGCATTGTGATCAGAAACAGGGGTCATTATGATCAAGAACAAGCGGCATTGTGATCAGTCAACAATGGGCATTGTGATCACAATGAAGGGGGCATTGTGATGAGTAACTGGGGTATTGGGATAAGTAAGGATGGGGGATTGTGATCAGGAAGTAGGGGAATTGTGATCAGGAAGCAAGAGGTTTTGTGATCAGGAAGCAAAAGGCAATGTAATCAGTAGGCAAGGGTTATAGATATCAGTGAACAAAGGGTACTGCAATGTGTACACAAAAGGCATTCTGTAAAGTAAGCAGGGGGCACTGTAGTCAGTAAGCAGGGTGCATTGTAATCACTACTCAGGGGGTATTGTAATCACAAACATGGGTCATTATGATCAAGAGCAAGGGGCATTGTGATCACAAAGCAGGGGGCATTTTGGTCAGTATAGACGTGGGATTGTGATCCGGAAGTAAGAGGTATTGTGATCAGTAAGCAAAGGGTATTGTGATCAGTAGAAAGGCGTATTGTTATCAGTGAACAACGGGTACTGCGATGTGTAAACAGGGGGCATTCTGAAAAGTTAGCAGGGGTCATTGTGATGAGGAACAAAGGGCCATTGTGATCAGTATGCAGGGAGCATTGTAATCACTAATCGGGGTATTGTGATCACAAACAAGGTTCATTATGATCAAGAGCAAGGGGCTTTGTGATCACAAAGCAGGGGGCATTGTGCTCAGTTAGGATGTGGAATTGTGATCAGTAAGAATGGGGGATTGTGATCAGGAACCCAGGGGAATTGTGATCATGAAGCAAGAGATATTGTGATCAGGAAGCAAAGGGCATTGTGATCAGTAGGCAAGGAGTATCGTGATCAGTGAATAAGGGGTACTGTGATGTGTAAACAGGGGGCAAAGTGATCAGGAAGAAACGGCCATTGTGATCAGTAAGCAGGGAGCATTTTAATCACTCATCAGGGGGTATTGTTATCAGAAACAAAGGTCATTATGATTAATAACAAGGGGCATTGCGATCACAAACCAGGGGACATTTGGAGTTAGGTTTAGCGACAGTGTTAGTGTTAGGGTTAGGGTTAGGTTAGGGTTAGAGAGACAGTAAGGGTCAGAGTTAGGTTTAGCGACAGTGTTAGGTTTAGAATTAATATTAGAGGCAGAGTTCGGGTTAAGGTTAGCCTTATGGTTTGAAACAGATTAGGTTGTGTGATAGTGTTAGTATTAGTGACAGGCTTAGTGTTAGGGTTAAGGTTAGGTTTAGAGACAGTGTTAGGGTTAGCTTTGGAGTTGAGTTTAGTGTTAGGATTCAGTTTAGGGCTAGGGTTAGTGTTAGAGACAGGGTGGCCTTCGGATTAGGGTAGGGTTAGGGTCAGGCACAGGGATAGGGATATAGTTATGGTTAGGGTTGGGATTAGAGACAGGTTTAAGGTTAGGGTCAGGGTTAGAGACAGGTATGGTAAGGGTTAGGATCAAGGTATAGGTTAAGATTAGGGACAGGTTACAGTTAGGTATAGGGTTAGGAACAAGATTAGGGCTAGGTTTGAGGTGTATGTTAGTGTCAGGGTTAGGTCTGAAGTAGGATTAGAGTTAGGGTTAGAATTAGAGTTAGGGGAACGTTAAGGATTAAGGATAGGTTTAGGGTTAACGTTAGGGACAGGAATAGGGTCAGTGTTAGGGTTATGATTAGGGATAGGTACAGAGTTAGGTTTAAGGGTAGGAACAGGCTTATGGGATCGGATTAGAGTTAGGGTTTATGACACAATTAGGGTCACGGTTAGAGATACGCTTAGCTTTCCCGACATGGTTAGATTTAGGGTTACTCTTAGCGTTAAGTTTAGGGACAGGTTAACGGTTAGTGTTAGAGTTAGGGTCAGGGCTAAGGTTAGGTTTACAGTTCGATTTACATTTAGGGTTATGGTTAAAGACAGGCTAGGGTTCTGGTTAGGATTAGGGTTTCCGTTAAAATTAGGGACACAGTTAAGCTTAGTGTAAGGTTTAGGGTTAGTGATAAAGACACGGTTTGGTTTAGGATATGGTTTCGGGTGAGATTCAGTGTTAGGGACAGGTTAGGGTAGGATTAGTGTTAGGGGTAGAGACAGGTTTCGGGTTAGAGTTACAAAATTGGTTATGAGTAAGTGTAAAAACAGGGTTAGGGTTAGTGAAGTTGTTAGGGTTAGGGTTAGGGTTAACTACAGGGTTAAGTTTAAGGAGAAGGTTAGTTTTGGGGTTTGTGTGAAGTTTAGAAAAAGGGTTATTTTCAGATTTCGGTTTAGGAAAAGGGTTACGATAACAGGGTTTGTATTAAGAACAGTATGCATGGTATGCACACGGATGGCTTAGGGTTCGCTTGAGGGTGAGAAATACAATAGGGGTTTTCATTTGACATAGGGAAGGTCTTAGATTTAGAGACAAGTTTAAGTTTAGGGACAGCATTAGGGTTAGAGACAAGATTAAGATTAGGGACACTGTCAGGGTTAGTGTTAAGTTTAAGTTTAGGGTTACTGTTAGGGTTAGGGACAAAATTAGGGTTAGGGTTATGGACAGTGTTAGGTTTAGGGTTAAAGTTAGGGTCAGCGCTCAAGTTAAGGTTAGGGTTTAGGGATAGGGTTAGGGTTAGGGTTAAGGTTAGGGTTAGGGTTAGGGAAACGATTCGGGTTTGGAACATGGTTAAGTTTAGTGTTCAGTTTATAGTTAAGTTTTGGTTTTGGCTGATGGTTAAGGTTAGGTTTAGAGACAGGTTTAGTGACAGGGTGAGTGTTAGAGTTAAGTTTAGAGAGACGGTAAGGGTCAGAGTTAGGTTTAGCGACAGTGTTATATTTAGCGTTAGGGTTAGGGTTAGTGTTAGGGTTTAGCGTTAGGGTTAGGTACAGGATTAGGTTTTGAGACATGGTTAGGTTTTGTTATAGGGTTAGTTTTAGGGTTAGGGTTAGGGTTTAGGGTTAGGTTTAGGGTTACGGTTAGGGACTGGATTAGGGTTTGGGACATGGTTAGGTTTAGTGTTAGGGTTATAGTTAAGTTTTGGTTCTGGCTGATGGTTAAGGTTAGGTTAGGGTTAGGGTTAGGGTTAGGGTTAGGGTTAGGTTTTAGGGATAGGGTTAGGGTTAGGGTTAGGGTTTAGGTTTAGGGTTAGGGTTAAGGTTAAGGTTTAGGGTTTAGGGTTAGGGTTAGGGTTAGGGTTAGCGTTAGGTTTAGGGTTAGGGACAGGATTAGGGTTTGGGACATGGTTAGGTTTAGTGTTAGGGTTATAGTTAAGTTTAGGTTTTGTCTGATGCTTAAGTTTAGGTTTAAGGACAGGGTTAGTGACAGGGTGAGGGTTAGAGTTAAGGTTGGAGAGACGGTAAGGGTCAGAGTTAGGTTTAGCGACAGTGTTAGGGTTAGGGTTAATATTAGAGGCAGAGTTAGGATTAAGGTTAGCGTTAGGGTTAGGGTTCGTGTTAGGATTAGGGTTAGGTACAGAGTTGGGAAGAGTGTTAGGGCTCCATTTAGAGTTAGGTCTAGGGATACGTTTAGATTTAGGTTTTGGGTTAGGAAAAGGGTTAGCTACAGGGGCAGGAATAGGGTAGGTACACAGTGAGTGTTAGAGTTAGGATTAGGGTTAGGGTTAGGGTTAGGGTTTGGGTTAGGTTTAGGCTTAGGGTATAGGATTACAGTTAGGGTTAGGATTAGGGTTTAGGGTTTAGGGTTTAGTGTTTAATGTTAGGGTTAGCCATAGGGTTGGGTTAGGTTTAGGGTTAGGGTTTAGGGTTAGGGTTCTGGTTAGGGTTAGGGACAGGATTAGGGTTTGGGACATGGTTAGGTTTAGTGTTAGGGTTATAGTTAAGTTTAGGTTTTGTCTGATGCTTAAGTTTAGGTTTAGGGACAGGGTTACTGACAGGGTTTGGGTTAGATTTAAGGGTGGAGAGACGGTAGGGGTCAGAGTTAGGTTTAGCGACAGTGTTAGGGTTAGGGTTAATATTAGAGTCAGAGTTAAGGTTAAGGTTAGCGTTATGGTTAGAAGCAGATTAGGTTGAGTGATAGTGTTAGTATTAGTGACAGGCTTAGTGTTAGTGTTAGCGTTAGGGTTTGGGACAGTGTTAGGGTTAGGTTTGGAGTTGAGTTTAGTGTTAGGTTTCAGTTTAGGGCTATGGTAAGTGTTAGAGACAGGGTGGCCTCGGATTAGGGTAGGGATAGGGTCAGGCACAGGGATAGGGATATGGTTATGCTTAGGGTTGGGATTAGAAACAGGTTTAAAGTTAGGGTCAGGGTTAGAGACAGGTATGGTTAGGGTTAGGGTCAAGGTATAGGTAAGATTTAGGTTAAGATTAGGGACAGGTTACAGTTAGGTTTAGGGTTAGGAACAAGATTAGGGCTAGGGTTGAGGTGTATGTTAGTGTCAGGGTTAGGTCTGAAGTAGGATTAGAGTTAGGGTTAGAATTAGAGTTAGGGGAACGGTTAGGATTAAGGATAGGTTTAGGGTTACCGTTAGGGACAGGAATAGGGTTAGTGTTAGGGTTATGATTAGGGATAGGTACAGAGTTAGGTTGAAGAGTACGAACAGGCTTATGGATTATTAGGGTTAGGGTTTATGACACAATTAGGGTCACGGTTAGAGTTACACTTAGCTTTACAGACATGGTTAGCTTTAGGGTTACTGTGAGCGTTAAGTTTAGGGACAGGTTAAGGGTTAGTGTTAGAGTTAGGGTCAGGGCTAGGGTTAGGTTTCTGGTTCGATTTACATTTAGGGTTATGGTTAAAGACAAGCTAGTGCTCAGGTTAGGATTAGGGTTTCCGTTAAAATTAGGGACACAGTTAAGGTTACTGTAAGGTTTAGGGTTAGTGATAAAGACACGGTTTGGTTTAGGGTATGGGTTTGGGGGAGATTCAGTGTTAGGGACAGTTTACGGTAGGATTAGTGTTAGGGGTACAGGCAGTTTTCGGGTTAGAGTTACAAAATTCGTTATGAGTAAGTGTAAAAACAGGGTTAGGGTTAGTGAAGTCGTTAGGGTTAGGGTTAGGGTTAGCTACAGGGTTAGGTTTAGGGAGATGGTTAGGTTTGGGGTTTGTGTGAAGTTTAGAAAAGGGTTATTTTCAGAGTTAGGTTTAGGAAAAGTGTTACAATAACAGGGTTTGGATTAAGAAGAGTATGCATGGTAGGCACACGGATGGCTTAGGGTTCGCATGAGGGTGAGGAATACATTTGGGGTTTTCATTTGACATAGGGGAGGTCTTAGGGTTAGAGACAAGATTAAGGTTAGGGACACTGTCAGGGTTAGTGTTAAGTTTAAGTTTAGGGTTACACTTAAGGTTAGGGACAAAATTAGGGTTAGGGTTATGGACAGTGTTAGGTTTAGGGTTAAAGTTAGGGTCAGCGCTCAAGTTAAGGTTAACATTAAGGTTAGGGATAGGTTTAGGGGTAGGGTTAGAACCAAGGTTAGACTTACGGTTAGGATTAGAGGCACGGTTATTTTTAAATTAGGGTTCAAAACAGAGTTAAGGGTAGTGTTAAGGTTAGGAATATTTTTAGGGTTAGGGTTTGGTTTAGGGTTTGTTTTAGGGTTTGGGGCAGAGTTAGGGTTAGGAACATAGTTAGTGTTCGGTTTAGGGTTAAGCTTAGGGACAGAGTTAGGGTTACATTTAGGGTTAAGGACAGGGTTATGATTAGGGTCAGGGTTAGTGTTCAGGACAGTGTCAGGGCAGGCCGTAGGATCAGGGTAGGGTTTGCGTTCAGGTTAGGATACGCTAGGGGTAGGGATAGGGGCATAGCTAGGGTTGAGGGCAGAGTCAGTGTTACGGTTAGGAACATGGCTAAAGTTAGGGTTCATGTTAGGGACCGTTTCAGGGTTACGTTTAGTGTTAAGGGTTGGGTTAGAATGGAGGACATGGTTAGGGTTAGTGTTAGGGTATCACGTCTCACGTGACATCGGCTGGGGAACTACAGTTAGATGGCGAAGAGTTAAGAAACTCCAGAGCCAAAAATAGAGTTTCTGTGGGCCAGTGTTCTCATCTCTGAGGCCCAAGCCTTAATACTGTGGGCGCATAGCTTTTCTTTACAACTGCCACCAAGAAGTCAATTTGAATATCTATACACAGGGAGTTGATTCTATTTGTCTGGCAGCTGCTTCGCCAAAACTCATTGTGATCAAACACAAGTTTTGCTTTCACATGTACGTATGATCCCCAGGATGGACTCAGCATTCCGAGACCACCGGATAAGGAAGTTGTACTGAGATCATTCCCTCGGGTCTTAGCATTCGAGACACTTCCTTATGACGAGAAAGGCTCAGTGCACAGGAGCATTCGACTCGGCAGCTCCACGGTGACATTAGGGTTAGGTTTATAAACAGGATGAAGTTAGGTTTAGGGTTAGGGTTACCGACAGAGTTTGCTTTAGGGTAAGGGACAGGATTAGAACTAGGATTAGGTTTAGAGACACGGTTAGAATTAGGGTTAGTTTTAGGTTTAGTGTTGAAGGACAGAGTTAGGGTTTGGGTTAGCATTAGGGTTAGGGTTCGTGTTAGGATTAGGGTTAGGGACAGAGTTGGGAAGAGTGTTAGGGCTCCATTTAGAGTTAGAGCTAGGGATACGTTTAGGTTTAGGTTTTGGCTTAGGAAAAGGTTTAGCTACAGGGGCAGGGATAGTTTAGGGACACAGTGAGTGTTAGAGTTAGGATTAGGTTTAGGGTTAAGGTTAGGGTTTGGGTTAGGGTTAGGGTTATGGTTAGGGTTAGGGTTTAGGATTAGGGTTAGGGTTAGGGTTAGGGTTTAGGGTTTAGGGTTTAGGGTTTAGGGTTAGGGTTAACGTTAGGGTTAGGGTTAGGATTTAGGGTTTACGGTATGGGTTAGGTTTAGGTTTAGGGTTAGGTTTAGGTTTAGGGTTAGGGTTAGGGTTAGGGTTTAGGGTTAGGGCTAGGGTTAGGGTTAGGGTTAGGGACAGGATTAGGGTTTGGGACATGGTTAGGTTTAGTGTTAGGGTTATAGTTAAGTTTAGGTTTTGTCTGATGCTTAAGTTTAGGTTTAGGGACAGGGTTATTGACAGGGTGAGGGTTAGAGTTAAGGGTGGAGAGACGGTAAGGGTCAGAGTTAGGTTTAGCGACAGTGTTAGGGGTAGGGTTAATATTAGAGGCAGAGTTAGGGTTAAGGTTAGCGTTATGGTTAGAAACAGATTAGGTTGAGTGATAGTGTTAGTATTAGTGACAGGCTTAGTGTTAGTGTTAGTGTTAGGGTTTGGGTTTTGGGTTTAGGGTAAGGGTTAGGGTTAGGGTTAGGGTTAGGGTTAGGGACACCATTCGGGTTTGGGACATGGTTAGGTATAGTGTTAGGGTTATAGTGAAGTTTAGGTTTAGGCTGATGGTTAAGATTAGGTATAGTGACAGGGTTAATGACAGGGTGAGGGTTAGAATTAAGGTTAGAGAGATGGTAAGGGTCAGAGTTAGGTTTAGTGACAGTGTTAGGGTTAGGGTTAGGGATAGGTTAGGGTTAGGGTTTAGGGATAGGTTTAGGGTAAGGTTTAGGGTTTAAGGTAAGGTTAGGGTTAGGGTTAGGGTGTAGGATTTAGGGTTAGAGTTATGGTTAGGGTTAGGTTTAGGGTTAGGGACACGATTCGGGTTTGGGACATGCTTAAGTTCAGTGTTAGGGTTATAGTTAAGTTTAGGTTTTGGCAGATGGTTAAGGTTAGGGTTAGGGACAGGATTAGTGACAGGGTGAGGGTTAGAGTTAATCTTAGAGAGACAGTAAGGATCAGAGTTAGGTTTAGCGACAGTGTTAGGGTTAGCGTTAGGGTTATGTTAGGGTTAGGGTTAGGGTTAGAGTTAGGGTTTAGGGTTAGGGTTAGGGTTTAGGATTAGGGTTAGGGTTCGTGTTAGCGTTAGGGTTAGGGTTAGTGTTTAGGGTTTAGGGTTAGGGTTAGGTACAGTATTAGGGTTTGAGACATGGTTAGGTTTTGTGTTAGGGTTAGTTTTAGGGTTAGGGTTAGGGTTTAGGGTTAGGTTTAGGGTTACGGTTAGGGACTGGATTAGGTTTTGGGACATGATTAGGTTATGTGTTAGGGTTATAGTTAAGTTTTGGTTCTGGCTGATGGTTAAGGTTAGGTTACGGTTAGGGTTAGGGTTAGGTTTAGGGTTAGGTTTTAGGGATAGGGTTAGGGTTAGGGTTACGGTTTAGGTTTAGGGTTAGGGTTAAGGTTAGGGTTTAGGGTTTAGGGTTAGGGTTAGGGTTAGGATTAGCGTTACGTTTAGGGTTAGGGACAGGTTTACGGTTTGGGACATGGTTAGGTTTAGAGTTAGGGTTATATTTAAGTTTAGGTTTTGTCTGATGCTTAAGTTTAGGTTTACGGACAGGTTTAGTGACAGGGTGAGGGTTAGAGTTAAGGTTGGAGAGACGGTAAGGGTCAGAGTTAGGTTTAGTGACAGTGCTAGGGGTAGGGTTAATATTAGAGGCAGAGTTAGGGTTAAGGTTAGCTTTAGGGTTAGGGTTCGTGTTAGGATTAGTGTTAGGTACAGAGTTGGGAAGAGTGTTAGGACTCCATTTAGAGTTAGGTCTAGGGATACGTTTAGATTTAGGTTTTGGGTTAGGAAAAGGGTTAGCTACATGGGCAGGGTTAGGGTAGGGACACAGTGAGTGTTAGAGTTAGGATTAGGGTTAGGGTTAGGGTTAGGGTTTGGATTAGGGTTATGGTTAGGGTTAGGGTTTAGGGTTACAGTAGGGTTAGGATTAGGGTTTAGGGTTTAGGGTTTAGGGTTTAGGGTTAGGGTTAGCCTTAGGGTTGGGTTAGGTTTAGGGTTAGGGTTTAGGTTTAGGATTATGGTTAGGGTTAGGGACAGGATTAGGGTTTGGGACATGGTTAGGTTTCGTGTTAGGGTTATAGTTAAGTTTAGGTTTTGTCTGATGCTTAAGTTTAGGTTTAGGGACAGGGTTACTGACAGGGTGAGGGTTAGAGTTAAGGGAGGAGAGACGGTAAGGGTCAGAGTTAGGTTTAGCGACAGTGTTAGGGTTAGGTTTTATATTAGAGTCAGAGTTAAGGTTAAGGTTAGCGTTATGGTTAGAAGCAGATTAGGTTGAGTGATAGTGTTAGTATTAGTGACAGGCTTAGTGTTAGTTTTAGCGTTAGGGTTTGGGACAGTGTTAGGATTAGGTTTGGAGTTGAGTTTAGTGTTAGGTTTCAGTTTAGTCCTAGGGTTAGTGTTAGATGCAGGGTGGCCTTCGGATAAGGGTAGGGATAGGGTCAGGCACAGGGATAGGGATATGGTTATGGTTAGGGTTGGGATTAGAAACAGGTTTAAATTTAGGGTCAGGGTTAGAGACGGGTATGTTTAGGGTTAGGGTCAAGGTATAGGTAAGATTTAGGTTAAGATTAGGGACAGGTTACAGTTAGGTTTAGGGTTAGGAACAAGATTAGGGCTAGGGTTGAGGTGTATGTTAGTGTCAGGGTTAGGTCTGAAGTAGGATTAGAGTTAGGGTTAGAATTAGAGTTAGGGGAACGGTTAGGATTAAGGGTAGGTTTAGGGTTACCGTTAGGGACAGGAATAGGGTTAGTGTTAGGGTTATGATTAGGGATAGGTACAGAGTTAGGTTGAAGAGTACGAACAGGCTTATGGATTATTAGGGTTAGGGTTTATGACACAATTAGGGTCACGGTTAGAGTTACACTTAGCTTTACCGACATGGTTAGCTTTAGGGTTACTCTGAGCGTTAAGTTTAGGGACAGGTTAAGGGTTAGTGTTAGAGTTAGGGTCAGGGCTAGGGTTAGGTTTCTGGTTCGATTTACATTTAGGGTTATGGTTAAAGACAAGCTAGTGCTCAGGTTAGGATTAGGGTTTCCGTTAAAATTAGGGACACAGTTAAGGTTACTGTAAGGTTTAGGGTTAGTGATAAAGACACGGTTTGGTTTAGGGTATGGGTTTGGGGGAGATTCAGTGTTAGGGACAGGTTACGGTAGGATTAGTGTTAGGGGTACAGGCAGTTTTCGGGTTAGAGTTACAAAATTCGTTATGAGTAAGTGTATAAACAGGGTTAGGGTTAGTGAAGTCGTTAGGGTTAGGGTTAGGGTTAGCTACAGGGTTAGGTTTAGGGAGATGGTTAGGTTTGGGGTTTGTGTGAAGTTTAGAAAAAGGGTTATTTTCAGAGTTCGGTTTAGGAAAAGGGTTACAATAACAGGGTTTGGATTAAGAAGAGTATGCATGGTAGGCACACGGATGGCTTAGGGTTCGCATGAGGGTGAGGAATACATTTGGGGTTTTCATTTGACATAGGGGAGGTCTTAGGGTTAGAGACAAGGTTAAGGTTAGGGACAGCATTAGGGTTAGAGACAAGATTAAGGTTAGGGACACTGTCAGGGTTAGTGTTAAGTTTAAATTTAGGGTTACACTTAGGGTTAGGGACAAAATTAGGGTTAGGGTTATGGACAGTGTTAGGTTTAGGGTTAAAGTTAGGGTCAGCGCTCAAGTTAAGGTTAACATTAAGGTTAGGGATAGGTTTAGGGGTAGGGTTAGAAACAAGGTTAGACTTACGGTTAGGATTAGAGGCACGGTTATTTTTAAATTAGGGTTCAAAACAGAGTTAAGGGTAGTGTTAGGGTTAGGAATACTTTTTAGGGTTAGGGTTTGGTTTAGGGTTTGTTTTAGGGTTTGGGGCAGAGTTAGGGTTAGGAACATAGTTAGTGTTCGGTTTAGGGTTAAGCTTAGGGACAGAGTTAGGGTTACAGTTAGGGTTAAGGACAGGGTTATGATTAGGGTCAGGGTTAGTGTTCAGGACAGTGTCAGGGCAGGCCGTAGGATCAGGGTAGGGTTTGGTTTCAGGTTAGGATACGCTAGGGTTAGGGATAGGGGCATAGCTAGGGTTGAGGGCAGAGTCAGTGTTACGGTTAGGAACATGGCTAAAGTTAGGGTTCATGTTAGGGACCGTTTCAGGGTTACGTTTAGTGTTAAGGGTTGGGTTAGAATGGAGGACATGGTTAGGGTTAGTGTTAGGGTATCACGTCTCACGTGACATCGGCTGGGGAACTACAGTTAGATGGCGAAGAGTTAAGAAACTCCAGAGCCAAAAATAGAGTTTCTGTGGGCCAGTGTTCTCATCTCTGAGGCCCAAGCCTTAATACTGTGGGCGCATAGCTTTTCTTTACAACTGCCACCAAGAAGTCAATTTGAATATCTATACACAGGGAGTTGATTCTATTTGTCTGGCAGCTGCTTCGCCAAAACTCATTTTGATCAAACACAAGTTTTGCTTTCACATGTACGTATGATCCCCAGGATGGACTCAGCATTCCGAGACCACCGGATAAGGAAGTTGTACTGAGATCATTCCCTCGGGTCTTAGCATTCGAGACACTTCCTTACGACGAGAAAGGCTCAGTGCACAGGAGCATTCGACTCGGCAGCTCCACGGTGACATTAGGGTTAGGTTTATAAACAGGATGAAGTTAGGTTTAGGGTTAGGGTTACCGACAGAGTTTGCTTTAGGGTAAGGGACAGGATTAGAACTAGGATTAGGTTTAGAGACACGGTTAGAATTAGGGTTAGTTTTAGGTTTAGTGTTGAAGGACAGAGTTAGGGTTTGGGTTAGCATTAGGGTTAGGGTTCGTGTTAGGATTAGGGTTAGGGACAGAGTTGGGAAGAGTGTTAGGGCTCCATTTAGAGTTAGAGCTAGGGATACGTTTAGGTTTAGGTTTTGGCTTAGGAAAAGGTTTAGCTACAGGGGCAGGGATAGTTTAGGGACACAGTGAGTGTTAGAGTTAGGATTAGGGTTAGGGTTAAGGTTAGGGTTTGGGTTAGGGTTAGGGTTATGGTTAGGGTTAGGGTTTAGGATTAGGGTTAGGGTTAGGGTTAGGGTTTAGGGTTTAGGGTTTAGGGTTTAGGGTTAGGGTTAACGTTAGGGTTAGGGTTAGGATTTAGGGTTTACGGTATGGGTTAGGTTTAGGTTTAGGTTTAGGTTTAGGTTTAGGTTTAGGGTTAGGGTTAGGGTTAGGGATTAGGGTTAGGGCTAGGGTTAGGGATAGGGTTAGGGACAGGATTAGGGTTTGGGACATGGTTAGGTTTAGTGTTAGGGTTATAGTTAAGTTTAGGTTTTGTCTGATGCTTAAGTTTAGGTTTAGGGACAGGTTTATTGACAGGGTGAGGGTTAGAGTTAAGGGTGGAGAGACGGTAGGGTCAGAGTTAGGTTTAGCGACAGTGTTAGGGGTAGGGTTAATATTAGAGGCAGAGTTAGGGTTAAGGTTAGCGTTATGGTTAGAAACAGATTAGGTTGAGTGATAGTGTTAGTATTAGTGACAGGCTTAGTGTTAGTGTTAGGGTTAGGGTTTGGGTTTCGGGTTTAGGGTTAGGGTTAGGGTTAGGGTTAGGGTTAGGGACACGATTCGGGTTTGGGACATGGTTAGGTATAGTGTTAGGGTTATAGTGAAGTTTAGGTTTAGGCTGATGGTTAAGATTAGGTATAGTGACAGGGTTAATGACAGGGTGAGGGTTAGAATTAAGGTTAGAGAGATGGTAAGGGTCAGAGTTAGGTTTAGTGACAGTGTTAGGGTTAGGCTTAGGGTTAGGTTAGGGTTAGGGTTTAGGGATAAGTTTAGGGTAAGGTTTAGGGTTTAAGGTAAGGTTAGGGTTAGGGTTAGGGTGTAGGATTTAGGGTTAGGGTTATGGTTAGGGTTAGGTTTAGGGTTAGGGACACGATTCGGGTTTGGGACATGCTTAAGTTCAGTGTTAGGGTTATAGTTAAGTTTAGGTTTTGGCAGATGGTTAAGGTTAGGGTTAGGGACAGGATTAGTGACAGGGTGAGGGTTAGAGTTAATCTTAGAGAGACAGTAAGGATCAGAGTTAGGTTTAGCGACAGTGTTAGGGTTAGCGTTAGGGTTATGTTAGGGTTAGGGTTAGGGTTAGAGTTAGGGTTTAGGGTTAGGGTTAGGGTTTAGGATTAGGGTTAGGGTTCGCGTTAGCGTTAGGGTTAGGGTTAGTGTTTAGGGTTTAGGGTTAGGGTTAGGTACAGTATTAGGGTTTGAGACATGGTTAGGTTTTGTGTTAGGGTTAGTTTTAGGGTTAGAGTTAGGGTTTAGGGTTAGGTTTAGGGTTACGGTTAGGGACTGGATTAGGTTTTGGGACATGATTAGGTTATGTGTTAGGGTTATAGTTAAGTTTTGGTTCTGGCTGATGGTTAAGGTTAGGTTACGGTTAGGGTTAGGGTTAGGTTTAGGGTTAGGTTTTAGGGATAGGGTTAGGGTTAGGGTTAGGGTTTAGGTTTAGGGTTAGGGTTAAGGTTAGGGTTTGGGACATGGTTAAGTTTAGAGTTAGGGTTATAGTTAAGTTTAGGTTTTGTCTGATGCTTAAGTTTAGGTTTACGGACAGGGTTAGTGACAGTGTGAAGGTTAGAGTTAAGGTTGGAGAGACGGTAAGGGTCAGAGTTAGGTTTAGTGACAGTGTTAGGGGTAGGGTTAATATTAGAGGCAGAGTTAGGGTTAAGGTTAGCTTTAGGGTTAGGGTTCGTGTTAGGATTAGGGTTATGTACAGAGTTGGGAAGAGTGTTAGGGCTCCATTTAGAGTTAGGTCTAGGGATACGTTTAGATTTAGGTTTTGGGTTAGGAAAAGGGTTAGCTACAGGGGCAGGGATAGGGTAGGGACACAGTGAGTGTTAGAGTTAGGGTTAGGTTTAGGGTTAGGGTTAGGGTTTGGATTAGGGTTATGGTTAGGGTTAGGGTTTAGGGTTACAGTAGGGTTAGGATTAGGGTTTAGGGTTTAGGGTTTAGGGTTTAGGGTTAGGGTTAGCCTTAGGGTTGGGTTAGGTTTAGGGTTAGGGTTTAGGTTTAGGATTATGGTTAGGGTTAGGGACAGGATTAGGGTTTGGGACATGGTTAGGTTTAGTGTTAGGGATATAGTTAAGTTTAGGTTTTGTCTGATGCTTAAGTTTAGGTTTAGGGACAGGGTTACTGACAGGGTGAGGGTTAGAGTTAAATGTGGAGAGACGGTAAGGGTCAGAGTTAGGTTTAGCGACAGTGTTAGGGTTAGGGTTAATATTAGAGTCAGAGTTAAGGTTAAGGTTAGCGTTATGGTTAGAAGCAGATTAGGTTGAGTGATAGTGTTAGTATTAGTGACAGGCTTAGTGTTAGTGTTAGCGTTAGGGTTTGGGACAGTGTTAGTATTAGGTTTGGAGTTGAGTTTAGTGTTAGGTTTCAGTTTAGTCCTAGGGTTAGTGTTAGATGCAGGGTGGCCTTCGGATAAGGGTAGGGATAGGGTCAGGCACAGGGATAGGGATATGGTTATGGTTAGGGTTGGGATTAGAAACAGGTTTAAATTTAGGGTCAGGGTTAGAGACGGGTATGTTTAGGGTTAGGGTCAAGGTATAGGTAAGATTTAGGTTAAGATTAGGGACAGGTTACAGTTAGGTTTAGGGTTAGGAACAAGATTAGGGCTAGGGTTGAGGTGTATGTTAGTGTCAGGGTTAGGTCTGAAGTAGGATTAGAGTTAGGGTTAGAATTAGAGTTAGGGGAACGGTTAGGATTAAGGATAGGTTTAGGGTTACCGTTAGGGACAGGAATAGGGTTAGTGTTAGGGTTATGATTAGGGATAGGTACAGAGTTAGGTTGAAGAGTACGAACAGGCTTATGGATTATTAGGGTTAGGGTTTATGACACAATTAGGGTCACGGTTAGAGTTACACTTAGCTTTACCTACATGGTTAGCTTTAGGGTTACTCTGAGCGTTAAGTTTAGGGACAGGTTAAGGGTTAGTGTTAGAGTTAGGGTCAGGGCTAGGGTTAGGTTTCTGGTTCGATTTACATTTAGGGTTATGGTTAAAGACAAGCTAGTGCTCAGGTTAGGATTAGGGTTTCCGTTAAAATTAGGGACACAGTTAAGGTTACTGTAAGGTTTAGGGTTAGTGATAAAGACACGGTTTGGTTTAGGGTATGGGTTTGGGGGAGATTCAGTGTTAGGGACAGGTTACGGTAGGATTAGTGTTAGGGGTACAGGCAGTTTTCGGGTTAGAGTTACAAAATTCGTTATGAGTAAGTGTAAAAACAGGGTTAGGGTTAGTGAAGTCGTTAGGGTTAGGGTTAGGGTTAGCTACAGGGTTAGGTTTAGGGAGATGGTTAGGTTTGGGGTTTGTGTGAAGTTTAGAAAAAGGGTTATTTTCAGAGTTCGGTTTAGGAAAAGGGTTACAATAACAGGGTTTGGATTAAGAAGAGTATGCATGGTAGGCACACGGATGGCTTAGGGTTCGCATGAGGGTGAGGAATACATTTGGGGTTTTCATTTGACATAGGGGAGGTCTTAGGGTTAGAGACAAGGTTAAGGTTAGGGACAGCATTAAGGTTAGAGACAAGATTAAGTTTAGGGACACTGTCAGGGTTAGTGTTAAGTTTAAGTTTAGGGTTACAGTTAGGGTTAGGGACAAAATTAGGGTAGGGTTATGGACAGTGTTAGGTTTAGGGTTAAAGTTAGGGTCAGCGCTCAAGTTAAGGTTAACATTAAGGTTAGGGATAGGTTTAGGGGTAGGGTTAGAAACAAGGTTAGACTTACGGTTAGGATTAGAGGCACGGTTTTTTTTATATTAGGGTTCAAAACAGAGTTAAGGGTAGTGTTAGGGTTAGGAATACTTTTTAGGGTTAGGGTTTGGTTTAGGGTTTGTTTTAGGGTTTGGGGCAGAGTTAGGGTTAGGAACATAGTTAGTGTTCGGTTTAGGGTTAAGCTTAGGGACAGAGTTAGGGTTACAGTTAGGGTTAAGGACAGGGTTATGATTAGGGTCAGGGTTAGTGTTCAGGACAGTGTCAGGGCAGGCCGTAGGATCAGGGTAGGGTTTGGTTTCAGGTTAGGATACGCTAGGGTTAGGGATAGGGGCATAGCTAGGGTTGAGGGCAGAGTCAGTGTTACGGTTAGGAACATGGCTAAAGTTAGGGTTCATGTTAGGGACCGTTTCAGGGTTACGTTTAGTGTTAAGGGTTGGGTTAGAATGGAGGACATGGTTAGGGTTAGTGTTAGGGTATCACGTCTCACGTGACATCGGCTGGGGAACTACAGTTAGATGGCGAAGAGTTAAGAAACTCCAGAGCCAAAAATAGAGTTTCTGTGGGCCAGTGTTCTCATCTCTGAGGCCCAAGCCTTAATACTGTGGGGGCATAGCTTTTCTTTACAACTGCCACCAAGAAGTCAATTTGAATATCTATACACAGGGAGTTGATTCTATTTGTCTGGCAGCTGCTTCGCCAAAACTCATTTTGATCAAACACAAGTTTTGCTTTCACATGTATGTATGATCCCCAGGATGGACTCAGCATTCCGAGACCACCGGATAAGGAAGTTGTACTGAGATCATTCCCTCGGGTCTTAGCATTCGAGACACTTCCTTACGACGAGAAAGGCTCAGTGCACAGGAGCATTCGACTCGGCAGCTCCACGGTGACATTAGGGTTAGGTTTATAAACAGGATGAAGTTAGGTTTAGGGTTAGGGTTACCGACAGAGTTTGCTTTAGGGTAAGGGACAGGATTAGAACTAGGATTAGGTTTAGAGACACGGTTAGAATTAGGGTTAGTTTTAGGTTTAGTGTTGAAGGACAGAGTTAGGGTTTGGGTTAGCATTAGGGTTAGGGTTCGTGTTAGGATTAGGGTTAGGGACAGAGTTGGGAAGAGTGTTAGGGCTCCATTTAGAGTTAGAGCTAGGGATACGTTTAGGTTTAGGTTTTGGCTTAGGAAAAGGTTTAGCTACAGGGGCAGGGATAGTTTAGGGACACAGTGAGTGTTAGAGTTAGGATTAGGGTTAGGGTTAAGGTTAGGGTTTGGGTTAGGGTTAGGGTTATGGTTAGGGTTAGGGTTTAGGATTAGGGTTAGGGTTAGGGTTAGGGTTTAGGGTTTAGGGTTTAGGGTTTAGGGTTAGGGTTAACGTTAGGGTTAGGGTTAGGATTTAGGGTTTACGGTATGGGTTAGGTTTAGGTTTAGGGTTAGGTTTAGGTTTAGGGTTAGGGTTAGGGTTAGGGTTTAGGGTTAGGGCTAGGGTTAGGGTTAGGGTTAGGGACAGGATTAGGGTTTGGGACATGGTTAGGTTTAGTGTTAGGGTTATAGTTAAGTTTAGGTTTTGTCTGATGCTTAAGTTTAGGTTTAGGGACAGGGTTATTGACAGGGTGAGGGTTAGAGTTAAGGGTGGAGAGACGGTAAGGGTCAGAGTTAGGTTTAGCGACAGTGTTAGGGGTAGGGTTAATATTAGAGGCAGAGTTAGGGTTAAGGTTAGCGTTATGGTTAGAAACAGATTAGGTTGAGTGATAGTGTTAGTATTAGTGACAGGCTTAGTGTTAGTGTTAGTGTTAGGGTTTGGGTTTTGGGTTTAGGGTAAGGGTTAGGGTTAGGGTTAGGGTTAGGGTTAGGGACACCATTCGGGTTTGGGACATGGTTAGGTATAGTGTTAGGGTTATAGTGAAGTTTAGGTTTAGGCTGATGGTTAAGATTAGGTATAGTGACAGGGTTAATGACAGGGTGAGGGTTAGAATTAAGGTTAGAGAGATGGTAAGGGTCAGAGTTAGGTTTAGTGACAGTGTTAGGGTTAGGGTTAGGGATAGGTTAGGGTTAGGGTTTAGGGATAGGTTTAGGGTAAGGTTTAGGGTTTAAGGTAAGGTTAGGGTTAGGGTTAGGGTGTAGGATTTAGGGTTAGAGTTATGGTTAGGGTTAGGTTTAGGGTTAGGGACACGATTCGGGTTTGGGACATGCTTAAGTTCAGTGTTAGGGTTATAGTTAAGTTTAGGTTTTGGCAGATGGTTAAGGTTAGGGTTAGGGACAGGATTAGTGACAGGGTGAGGGTTAGAGTTAATCTTAGAGAGACAGTAAGGATCAGAGTTAGGTTTAGCGACAGTGTTAGGGTTAGCGTTAGGGTTATGTTAGGGTTAGGGTTAGGGTTAGAGTTAGGGTTTAGGGTTAGGGTTAGGGTTTAGGATTAGGGTTAGGGTTCGCGTTAGCGTTAGGGTTAGGGTTAGTGTTTAGGGTTTAGGGTTAGGGTTAGGTACAGTATTAGGGTTTGAGACATGGTTAGGTTTTGTGTTAGGGTTAGTTTTAGGGTTAGGGTTAGGGTTTAGGGTTAGGTTTAGGGTTACGGTTAGGGACTGGATTAGGTTTTGGGACATGATTAGGTTATGTGTTAGGGTTATAGTTAAGTTTTGGTTCTGGCTGATGGTTAAGGTTAGGTTACGGTTAGGGTTAGGGTTAGGTTTAGGGTTAGGTTTTAGGGATAGGGTTAGGGTTAGGGTTACGGTTTAGGTTTAGGGTTAGGGTTAAGGTTAGGGTTTAGGGTTTAGGGTTAGGGTTAGGGTTAGGATTAGCGTTACGTTTAGGGTTAGGGACAGGTTTACGGTTTGGGACATGGTTAGGTTTAGAGTTAGGGTTATATTTAAGTTTAGGTTTTGTCTGATGCTTAAGTTTAGGTTTACGGACAGGTTTAGTGACAGGGTGAGGGTTAGAGTTAAGGTTGGAGAGACGGTAAGGGTCAGAGTTAGGTTTAGTGACAGTGCTAGGGGTAGGGTTAATATTAGAGGCAGAGTTAGGGTTAAGGTTAGCTTTAGGGTTAGGGTTCGTGTTAGGATTAGTGTTAGGTACAGAGTTGGGAAGAGTGTTAGGACTCCATTTAGAGTTAGGTCTAGGGATACGTTTAGATTTAGGTTTTGGGTTAGGAAAAGGGTTAGCTACATGGGCAGGGTTAGGGTAGGGACACAGTGAGTGTTAGAGTTAGGATTAGGGTTAGGGTTAGGGTTAGGGTTTGGATTAGGGTTATGGTTAGGGTTAGGGTTTAGGGTTACAGTAGGGTTAGGATTAGGGTTTAGGGTTTAGGGTTTAGGGTTAGGGTTAGCCTTAGGGTTGGGTTAGGTTTAGGGTTAGGGTTTAGGTTTAGGATTATGGTTAGGGTTAGGGACAGGATTAGGGTTTGGGACATGGTTAGGTTTCGTGTTAGGGTTATAGTTAAGTTTAGGTTTTGTCTGATGCTTAAGTTTAGGTTTAGGGACAGGGTTACTGACAGGGTGAGGGTTAGAGTTAAGGGAGGAGAGACGGTAAGGGTCAGAGTTAGGTTTAGCGACAGTGTTAGGGTTAGGTTTTATATTAGAGTCAGAGTTAAGGTTAAGGTTAGCGTTATGGTTAGAAGCAGATTAGGTTGAATGATAGTGTTAGTATTAGTGACAGGCTTAGTGTTAGTTTTAGCGTTAGGGTTTGGGACAGTGTTAGGATTAGGTTTGGAGTTGAGTTTAGTGTTAGGTTTCAGTTTAGTCCTAGGGTTAGTGTTAGATGCAGGGTGGCCTTCGGATAAGGGTAGGGATAGGGTCAGGCACAGGGATAGGGATATGGTTATGGTTAGGGTTGGGATTAGAAACAGGTTTAAATTTAGGGTCAGGGTTAGAGACGGGTATGTTTAGGGTTAGGGTCAAGGTATAGGTAAGATTTAGGTTAAGATTAGGGACAGGTTACAGTTAGGTTTAGGGTTAGGAACAAGATTAGGGCTAGGGTTGAGGTGTATGTTAGTGTCAGGGTTAGGTCTGAAGTAGGATTAGAGTTAGGGTTAGAATTAGAGTTAGGGGAACGGTTAGGATTAAGGATAGGTTTAGGGTTACCGTTAGGGACAGGAATAGGGTTAGTGTTAGGGTTATGATTAGGGATAGGTACAGAGTTAGGTTGAAGAGTACGAACAGGCTTATGGATTATTAGGGTTAGGGTTTATGACACAATTAGGGTCACGGTTAGAGTTACACTTAGCTTTACCGACATGGTTAGCTTTAGGGTTACTCTGAGCGTTAAGTTTAGGGACAGGTTAAGGGTTAGTGTTAGAGTTAGGGTCAGGGCTAGGGTTAGGTTTCTGGTTCAATTTACATTTAGGGTTATGGTTAAAGACAAGCTAGTGCTCAGGTTAGGATTAGGGTTTCCGTTAAAATTAGGGACACAGTTAAGGTTACTGTAAGGTTTAGGGTTAGTGATAAAGACACGGTTTGGTTTAGGGTATGGGTTTGGGGGAGATTCAGTGTTAGGGACAGGTTACGGTAGGATTAGTGTTAGGGGTACAGGCAGTTTTCGGGTTAGAGTTACAAAATTCGTTATGAGTAAGTGTAAAAACAGGGTTAGGGTTAGTGAAGTCGTTAGGGTTAGGGTTAGGGTTAGCTACAGGGTTAGGTTTAGGGAGATGGTTAGGTTTGGGGTTTGTGTGAAGTTTAGAAAAAGGGTTATTTTCAGAGTTCGGTTTAGGAAAAGGGTTACAATAACAGGGTTTGGATTAAGAAGAGTATGCATGGTAGGCACACGGATGGCTTAGGGTTCGCATGAGGGTGAGGAATACATTTGGGGTTTTCATTTGACATAGGGGAGGTCTTAGGGTTAGAGACAAGGTTAAGGTTAGGGACAGCATTAGGGTTAGAGACAAGATTAAGGTTAGGGACACTGTCAGGGTTAGTGTTAAGTTTAAATTTAGGGTTACACTTAGGGTTAGGGACAAAATTAGGGTTAGGGTTATGGACAGTGTTAGGTTTAGGGTTAAAGTTAGGGTCAGCGCTCAAGTTAAGGTTAACATTAAGGTTAGGGATAGGTTTAGGGGTAGGGTTAGAAACAAGGTTAGACTTACGGTTAGGATTAGAGGCACGGTTATTTTTAAATTAGGGTTCAAAACAGAGTTAAGGGTAGTGTTAGGGTTAGGAATACTTTTTAGGGTTAGGGTTTGGTTTAGGGTTTGTTTTAGGGTTTGGGGCAGAGTTAGGGTTAGGAACATAGTTAGTGTTCGGTTTAGGGTTAAGCTTAGGGACAGAGTTAGGGTTACAGTTAGGGTTAAGGACAGGGTTATGATTAGGGTCAGGGTTAGTGTTCAGGACAGTGTCAGGGCAGGCCGTAGGATCAGGGTAGGGTTTGGTTTCAGGTTAGGATACGCTAGGGTTAGGGATAGGGGCATAGCTAGGGTTGAGGGCAGAGTCAGTGTTACGGTTAGGAACATGGCTAAAGTTAGGGTTCATGTTAGGGACCGTTTCAGGGTTACGTTTAGTGTTAAGGGTTGGGTTAGAATGGAGGACATGGTTAGGGTTAGTGTTAGGGTATCACGTCTCACGTGACATCGGCTGGGGAACTACAGTTAGATGGCGAAGAGTTAAGAAACTCCAGAGCCAAAAATAGAGTTTCTGTGGGCCAGTGTTCTCATCTCTGAGGCCCAAGCCTTAATACTGTGGGCGCATAGCTTTTCTTTACAACTGCCACCAAGAAGTCAATTTGAATATCTATACACAGGGAGTTGATTCTATTTGTCTGGCAGCTGCTTCGCCAAAACTCATTTTGATCAAACACAAGTTTTGCTTTCACATGTACGTATGATCCCCAGGATGGACTCAGCATTCCGAGACCACCGGATAAGGAAGTTGTACTGAGATCATTCCCTCGGGTCTTAGCATTCGAGACACTTCCTTACGACGAGAAAGGCTCAGTGCACAGGAGCATTCGACTCGGCAGCTCCACGGTGACATTAGGGTTAGGTTTATAAACAGGATGAAGTTAGGTTTAGGGTTAGGGTTACCGACAGAGTTTGCTTTAGGGTAAGGGACAGGATTAGAACTAGGATTAGGTTTAGAGACACGGTTAGAATTAGGGTTAGTTTTAGGTTTAGTGTTGAAGGACAGAGTTAGGGTTTGGGTTAGCATTAGGGTTAGGGTTCGTGTTAGGATTAGGGTTAGGGACAGAGTTGGGAAGAGTGTTAGGGCTCCATTTAGAGTTAGAGCTAGGGATACGTTTAGGTTTAGGTTTTGGCTTAGGAAAAGGTTTAGCTACAGGGGCAGGGATAGTTTAGGGACACAGTGAGTGTTAGAGTTAGGATTAGGGTTAGGGTTAAGGTTAGGGTTTGGGTTAGGGTTAGGGTTATGGTTAGGGTTAGGGTTTAGGATTAGGGTTAGGGTTAGGGTTAGGGTTTAGGGTTTAGGGTTTAGGGTTTAGGGTTAGGGTTAACGTTAGGGTTAGGGTTAGGATTTAGGGTTTACGGTATGGGTTAGGTTTAGGTTTAGGTTTAGGTTTAGGTTTAGGTTTAGGGTTAGGGTTAGGGTTAGGGATTAGGGTTAGGGCTAGGGTTAGGGATAGGGTTAGGGACAGGATTAGGGTTTGGGACATGGTTAGGTTTAGTGTTAGGGTTATAGTTAAGTTTAGGTTTTGTCTGATGCTTAAGTTTAGGTTTAGGGACAGGTTTATTGACAGGGTGAGGGTTAGAGTTAAGGGTGGAGAGACGGTAGGGTCAGAGTTAGGTTTAGCGACAGTGTTAGGGGTAGGGTTAATATTAGAGGCAGAGTTAGGGTTAAGGTTAGCGTTATGGTTAGAAACAGATTAGGTTGAGTGATAGTGTTAGTATTAGTGACAGGCTTAGTGTTAGTGTTAGGGTTAGGGTTTGGGTTTCGGGTTTAGGGTTAGGGTTAGGGTTAGGGTTAGGGTTAGGGACACGATTCGGGTTTGGGACATGGTTAGGTATAGTGTTAGGGTTATAGTGAAGTTTAGGTTTAGGCTGATGGTTAAGATTAGGTATAGTGACAGGGTTAATGACAGGGTGAGGGTTAGAATTAAGGTTAGAGAGATGGTAAGGGTCAGAGTTAGGTTTAGTGACAGTGTTAGGGTTAGGCTTAGGGTTAGGTTAGGGTTAGGGTTTAGGGATAAGTTTAGGGTAAGGTTTAGGGTTTAAGGTAAGGTTAGGGTTAGGGTTAGGGTGTAGGATTTAGGGTTAGGGTTATGGTTAGGGTTAGGTTTAGGGTTAGGGACACGATTCGGGTTTGGGACATGCTTAAGTTCAGTGTTAGGGTTATAGTTAAGTTTAGGTTTTGGCAGATGGTTAAGGTTAGGGTTAGGGACAGGATTAGTGACAGGGTGAGGGTTAGAGTTAATCTTAGAGAGACAGTAAGGATCAGAGTTAGGTTTAGCGACAGTGTTAGGGTTAGCGTTAGGGTTATGTTAGGGTTAGGGTTAGGGTTAGAGTTAGGGTTTAGGGTTAGGGTTAGGGTTTAGGATTAGGGTTAGGGTTCGCGTTAGCGTTAGGGTTAGGGTTAGTGTTTAGGGTTTAGGGTTAGGGTTAGGTACAGTATTAGGGTTTGAGACATGGTTAGGTTTTGTGTTAGGGTTAGTTTTAGGGTTAGAGTTAGGGTTTAGGGTTAGGTTTAGGGTTACGGTTAGGGACTGGATTAGGTTTTGGGACATGATTAGGTTATGTGTTAGGGTTATAGTTAAGTTTTGGTTCTGGCTGATGGTTAAGGTTAGGTTACGGTTAGGGTTAGGGTTAGGTTTAGGGTTAGGTTTTAGGGATAGGGTTAGGGTTAGGGTTAGGGTTTAGGTTTAGGGTTAGGGTTAAGGTTAGGGTTTGGGACATGGTTAAGTTTAGAGTTAGGGTTATAGTTAAGTTTAGGTTTTGTCTGATGCTTAAGTTTAGGTTTACGGACAGGGTTAGTGACAGTGTGAAGGTTAGAGTTAAGGTTGGAGAGACGGTAAGGGTCAGAGTTAGGTTTAGTGACAGTGTTAGGGGTAGGGTTAATATTAGAGGCAGAGTTAGGGTTAAGGTTAGCTTTAGGGTTAGGGTTCGTGTTAGGATTAGGGTTATGTACAGAGTTGGGAAGAGTGTTAGGGCTCCATTTAGAGTTAGGTCTAGGGATACGTTTAGATTTAGGTTTTGGGTTAGGAAAAGGGTTAGCTACAGGGGCAGGGATAGGGTAGGGACACAGTGAGTGTTAGAGTTAGGGTTAGGTTTAGGGTTAGGGTTAGGGTTTGGATTAGGGTTATGGTTAGGGTTAGGGTTTAGGGTTACAGTAGGGTTAGGATTAGGGTTTAGGGTTTAGGGTTTAGGGTTTAGGGTTAGGGTTAGCCTTAGGGTTGGGTTAGGTTTAGGGTTAGGGTTTAGGTTTAGGATTATGGTTAGGGTTAGGGACAGGATTAGGGTTTGGGACATGGTTAGGTTTAGTGTTAGGGATATAGTTAAGTTTAGGTTTTGTCTGATGCTTAAGTTTAGGTTTAGGGACAGGGTTACTGACAGGGTGAGGGTTAGAGTTAAATGTGGAGAGACGGTAAGGGTCAGAGTTAGGTTTAGCGACAGTGTTAGGGTTAGGGTTAATATTAGAGTCAGAGTTAAGGTTAAGGTTAGCGTTATGGTTAGAAGCAGATTAGGTTGAGTGATAGTGTTAGTATTAGTGACAGGCTTAGTGTTAGTGTTAGCGTTAGGGTTTGGGACAGTGTTAGGATTAGGTTTGGAGTTGAGTTTAGTGTTAGGTTTCAGTTTAGTCCTAGGGTTAGTGTTAGATGCAGGGTGGCCTTCGGATAAGGGTAGGGATAGGGTCAGGCACAGGGATAGGGATATGGTTATGGTTAGGGTTGGGATTAGAAACAGGTTTAAATTTAGGGTCAGGGTTAGAGACGGGTATGTTTAGGGTTAGGGTCAAGGTATAGGTAAGATTTAGGTTAAGATTAGGGACAGGTTACAGTTAGGTTTAAGGTTAGGCACAAGATTAGGGCTAGGGTTGAGGTGTATGTTAGTGTCAGGGTTAGGTCTGAAGTAGGATTAGAGTTAGGGTTAGAATTAGAGTTAGGGGAACGGTTAGGATTAAGGATAGGTTTAGGGTTACCGTTAGGGACAGGAATAGAGTTAGTGTTAGGGTTATGATTAGGGATAGGTACAGAGTTAGGTTGAAGAGTACGAACAGGCTTATGGATTATTAGGGTTAGGGTTTATGACACAATTAGGGTCACGGTTAGAGTTACACTTAGCTTTACCGACATGGTTAGCTTTAGGGTTACTGTGAGCGTTAAGTTTAGGGACAGGTTAAGGGTTAGTGTTAGAGTTAGGGTCAGGGCTAGGGTTAGGTTTCTGGTTCGATTTACATTTAGGGTTATGGTTAAAGACAAGCTAGTGCTCAGGTTAGGATTAGGGTTTCCGTTAAAATTAGGGACACAGTTAAGGTTACTGTAAGGTTTAGGGTTAGTGATAAAGACACGGTTTGATTTAGGGTATGGGTTTTGGGGAGATTCAGTGTTAGGGACAGGTTACGGTAGGATTAGTGTTAGGGGTACAGGCAGTTTTCGGGTTAGAGTTACAAAATTCGTTATGAGTAAGTGTAAAAACAGGGTTAGGGTTAGTGAAGTCGTTAGGGTTAGGGTTAGGGTTAGCTACAGGGTTAGGTTTAGGGAGATGGTTAGGTTTGGGGTTTGTGTGAAGTTTAGAAAAAGGGTTATTTAAAGAGTTCGGTTTAGGAAAAGGGTTACAATAACAGGCTTTGGATTAAGAAGAGTATGCATGGTAGGCACACGGATGGCTTAGGGTTCGCATGAGGGTGAGGAATACATTTGGGGTTTTCATTTGACATAGGGGAGGTCTTAGGGTTAGAGACAAGGTTAAGGTTAGGGACAGCATTAGGGTTAGAGACAAGATTAAGTTTAGGGACACTGTCAGGGTTAGTGTTAAGTTTAAGTTTAGGGTTACAGTTAGGGTTAGGGACAAAATTAGGGTAGGGTTATGGACAGTGTTAGGTTTAGGGTTAAAGTTAGGGTCAGCGCTCAAGTTAAGGTTAACATTAAGGTTAGGGATAGGTTTAGGGGTAGGGTTAGAAACAAGGTTAGACTTACGGTTAGGATTAGAGGCACGGTTTTTTTTAAATTAGGGTTCAAAACCGAGTTAAGGGTAGTGTTAGGGTTAGGAATACTTTTTAGGGTTAGGGTTTGGTTTAGGGTTTGTTTTAGGGTTTGGGGCAGAGTTAGGGTTAGGAACATAGTTAGTGTTCGGTTTAGGGTTAAGCTTAGGGACAGAGTTAGGGTTACAGTTAGGGTTAAGGACAGGGTTATGATTAGGGTCAGGGTTAGTGTTCAGGACAGTGTCAGGGCAGGCCGTAGGATCAGGGTAGGGTTTGGGTTCAGGTTAGGATACGCTAGGGTTAGGGATAGGGGCATAGCTAGGGTTGAGGGCAGAGTCAGTGTTACGGTTAGGAACATGGCTAAAGTTAGGGTTCATGTTAGGGACCGTTTCAGGGTTACGTTTAGTGTTAAGGGTTGGGTTAGAATGGAGGTTTTGGTTAGGGTTAGTGTTAGCGTATCACGTCTCACGTGTCATCGGCTGGGGAACTACAGTTAGATGGCGAAGAGTTAAGAAACTCCAGAGCCAAAAATAGAGTTTCTGTGGGCCAGTGTTCTCATCTCTGAGGCCCAAGCCTTAATACTGTGGGCGCATAGCTTTTCTTTACAACTGCCACCAAGAAGTCAATTTGAATATCTATACACAGGGAGTTGATTCTATTTGTCTGGCAGCTGCTTCGCCAAAACTCATTGTGATGAAACACAAGTTTTGCTTTCACATGTACGTATGATCCCCAGGATGGACTCAGCATTCCGAGACCACCGGATAAGGAAGTTGTACTGAGATCATTCCCTCGGGTCTTAGCATTCGAGACACTTCCTTATGACGAGAAAGGCTCAGTGCACAGGAGCATTCGACTCGGCAGCTCCACGGTGACATTAGGGTTAGGTTTATAAACAGGATGAAGTTAGGTTTAGGGTTAGGGTTACCGACAGAGTTTGCTTTAGGGTAACGGACAGGATTAGAACTAGGATTAGGTTTAGAGACACGGTTAGAATTAGGGTTAGTTTTAGGTTTAGCGTTGAAGGACAGAGTTAGGGTTTGGGTTAGCATTAGGGTTAGGGTTCGTGTTAGGATTAGGGTTAGGGACAGAGTTGGGAAGAGAGTTAAGGCTCCATTTAGAGTTAGTGCTAGGGATACGTTTAGGTTTAGGTTTTGGCTTAGGAAAAGGTTTAGCTACAGGGGCAGGGATAGTTTAGGGACACAGTGAGTGTTAGAGTTAGGATTAGGGTTAGGGTTAAGGTTAGGGTTTGGGTTAGGTTTAGGGTTATGGTTAGGGTTAGGGTTTAGGATTAGGGTTAGTGTTAGGGTTAGGGTTTAGGGTTTAGGGTTTAGGGTTTAGGGTTAGGGTTAGCGTTAGGGTTAGGGTTAGGGTTTAGGGTTTACGGTATGGGTTAGGTTTAGGTTTAGGGTTAGGTTTAGGTTTAGGGTTAGGGTTAGGGTTAGGGTTTAGGGTTAGGGCTAGGGTTAGGGTTAGGGTTAGGGACAGGATTAGTGTTTGGGACATGGTTAGGTTTAGTGTTAGGGTTATAGTTAAGTTTAGGTTTTGTCTGATGCTTAAGTTTAGGTTTAGGGACAGGGTTATTGACAGGGTGAGGGTTAGAGTTAAGGGTGGAGAGACGGTAAGGGTCAGAGTTAGGTTTAGCGACAGTGTTAGAGGTAGGGTTAATATTAGAGGCAGAGTTAGGGTTAAGGTTAGCGTTATGGTTAGAAACAGATTAGGTTGAGTGATAGTGTTAGTATTAGTGACAGGCTTAGTGTTAGTGTTAGGGTTAGGGTTTGGGTTTCGGGTTTAGGGTTAGGGTTAGGGTTAGGGTTAGGGTTAGGGACACGATTTGGGTTTGGGACATGGTTAGGTATAGTTTTAGGGTTATAGTGAAGTTTAGGTTTAGGCTGATGGTTAAGATTAGGTATAGTGACAGGGTTAATGACAGGGTGAGGGGTAGAATTAAGGTTAGAGGGATGGTAAGGGTCAGAGTTAGGTTTTGTGACAGTGTTAGGGTTTGGGTTAGGGTTAGGTTAGGGTTAGGGTTTAAGGTAAGGTTAGGGTTAGGGTTAGGGTGTAGGATTTAGGGTTAGGGTTATGGTTAGGGTTAGGTTTAGGGTTAGGGACACGATTCGGGTTTGGGACATGCTTAAGTTCAGTGTTAGGGTTATAGTTAAGTTTAGGTTTTGGCAGATGGTTAAGGTTAGGGTTAGGGACAGGATTAGTGACAGGGTGAGGGTTAGAGTTAATCTTAGAGAGACAGTAAGGATCAGAGTTAGGTTTAGCGACAGTGTTAGGGTTAGCGTTAGGGTTATGTTAGGGTTAGGGTTAGGGTTAGAGTTAGGGTTTAGGGTTGGGGTTAGGGTTTAGGATTAGGGTTAGGGTTCGCGTTAGCGTTAGGGTTAGGGTTAGTGTTTAGGGTTTAGGGTTAGGGTTAGGTACAGTATTAGGGTTTGAGACATGGTTAGGTTTTGTGTTAGGGTTACTTTTAGGGTTAGGGTTAGGGTTTAGGGTTAGGTTTAGGGTTACGGTTAGGGACTGGATTAGGTTTTGGGACATGATTAGGTTATGTGTTAGGGTTATAGTTAAGTTTTGGTTCTGGCTGATTATTAAGGTTAGGTTACGGTTAGGGTTAGGGTTAGGTTTACGGTTAGGTTTTAGGGATAGGGTTAGGGTTAGGGTTAGGGTTTAGGTTTAGGGTTAGGATTAAGGTTAGCGTTTAGGGTTTAGCGTTAGGGTTAGGGTTAGGATTAGCGTTACGTTTAGGGTTAGGGACAGGATTAGGGTTTGGGACATGGTTAGGTTTACTGTTATGGTTGTATTAAGTTTAGGTTTTGTCTGATGCTTAAGTTTAGGTTTAGGGACAGGGTTAGTGACAGGGTGAGGGTTAGAGTTAACGTTGGAGAGACGGTAAGGGTCAGAGTTAGGTTTAGCGACAGTGTTAGGGTTAGGGATCAGGTTAGGTTAGGGTTCAGGGTAAGGGTTAGGGTTAGGGTTAGGAATAGGGGAGGGTTAGTGTTTACATTTTAGGGTTAGGGTTTAGGGATAGGGTTAGGGTTAGGTTTAGGGTTAGAGTTAGGGTTAGGGTTAGGGTTAGGTTTTAGGGATAGGGTTAGGGTTAGGGTTACGGTTTAGGTTTAGGGTTAGGGTTAAGGTTAGGGTTTAGGGTTTAGGGTTAGGGTTAGGGTTAGGGTTTAGGGTTTAGGGTTAGGGTTAGGGTTAGGGTTAGGGTTAGGGTTTAGTGTTTATGGTTAGGGTTAGCGTTTGGGTTTAGTGTTTAGGTTTAGGGTTAGGGTTAGTGTTAGGGTTTCGAGTTTAGTGTTAGGGTTAAGGTTAGGTACACGTTTCGGGTTTGAGACATGGTTAGGTTTAGTGTTAGGGTTATAGTTAAGTTTAGGTTTTGGCTGATTGTTAAGGTTAGGTTTAGGGACAGGGTTAGTTACAGGGTAGGGTTAGAGTTAAAGATAGAGAGACGGTAAGGGTCAGAGTTAGGTTTAGCGACAGTGTTAGGGTTAGGGTTAGGGTTAGAGTTAGGATTTAGGGTTAGGGTTAGGGTTAGGGTTTAGGATTTAGGGTTAGGGTTATGGTTAGGGTTAGGGTTAGGGTTAGGGGCAGGATTAGGGTTTGGGAAATGGTTAAGTTTAGTGTAGGATTATAGTTAAATTTTGGTTTTGGCTGATGGTTAAGGTTAGTTTTAGGGACAGGTTTAGTGACAGCGTGAGGGTTAGAGTTAAGTTTAGAGAGACGGTAAGGGTCAGAGTTAGGTTTAGCGACAGTGTTAGTGTTAGGGATCAGGTTAGGTTAGGGTTTACGGTTAGGGTTAGGGTTAGGGTTAGGAATAGGGGAGGGTAGGGGTTTACATTTTAGGGTTAGGGTTTAGGGATAGGGTTAGGGTTAGGGGTAGGGTTAGAGTTAGGATTTAGGCTTTAGGGTTAGGGTTAGGGTTCGAGTTAGGGCTTACGGTTTAGGGTTAGGTTTAGGGTTAGGGTTAGGGTTTCGGGTTTCGGGTTAGGGTTAAGTTTAGGGTTAGGGTTAGGTACACGATTCGGGTTTGAGACATGTTTAGGTTTAGTGTTAGGGTTATGGTTAAGTTTAGGTTTTGGCTGTTGGTTAAGGTTAGGTTTAGGGACAGGGTTAGTTACAGGGTGAGGGTTAGAGTTAAAGTTAGAGAGACGGTAAGGTACAGAGTTAGGTTTAGCGACAGTGTTAGGGTTAGGGTTAGGGTTAGGTTAGGGTTAGGGTTAGGGTTAGGGTTAGGGTTAGGTTTTAGGGATAGGGTTAGGGTTAGGGTTACGGTTTAGGTTTAGGGTTAGGGTTAAGGTTAGGGTTTAGGGTTTAGGGTAGGGTTAGGGTTAGGGTTAGCATTAGGTTTAGGGTTAGGGACAGGATTAGGGTTTGGGACATGGTTAGGTTTACTGTTAGGGTTATATTAAGTTTAGGTTTTGTCTGATGCTTATGTTTAGGTTTAGGGACAGGGTTAGTGACAGGGTGAGGGTTAGAGTTAAGGTTAGAGAGACGGTAAGGGTCAGAGTTAGGTTTAGCGACAGTGTTAGGGTTAGGGATCAGGTTAGGTTAGGGTTTAGGGTTAGGGTTAAGGTTAGGGTTAGGAATAGGGGAGGGTTAGTGTTTACATTTCAGGGTTAGGGTTTAGGGTTAGGGTTAGGGTTAGAGTTAGGGTTTAGGCTTTAGGGTTAGGGTTAGTGTTAGGGTTTAGGGTTTAGGGTTAGGGTTAGGGTTAGGGTTAGGGTTTAGTGTTTATGGTTAGGGTTAGCGTTAGGGTTAGGGTTTGGGTTTAGGGTTTAGGTTTAGGGTTAGGTTTAGTGTTAGGGTTTCGGGTTTAGTGTTAGGGTTAAGGTTAGGGTTAGCGTTAGGTACACGTTTCGGGTTTGAGACATGGTTAGGTTTAGTGTTAGGGTTATAGTTAAGTTTAGGTTTTGGCTGATGGTTAAGGTTAGGTTTAGGGACAGGGTTAGTTAGAAGGTGATGGTTAGAGTTAAGGTTAGAGAGACGGTAAGGGTCAGAGTTAGGTTTAGCGACAGTGTTAGGGTTAGGGATCAGGTTAGGTTAGGGTTTAGGGTTAGGGTTAGGGTTAGGGTTAGGAATAGGGGAGGGGAGGGGTTTACATTTTAGGGTTAGGGTTTAGGGATAGGGTTAGGGTTAGGGTTAGGGTTAGAGTTAGGGTTAAGGTTAGGGTTAGGGTTAGGTTTTAGGGATAGGGTTAGGGTTAGGGTTACGGTTTAGGTTTAGGGTTAGGGTTAAGGTTAGGGTTTGGGGTTTAAGGTTAGGGTTAGGGTTAGAGTTAGGGTTTAGGCTTTAGGGTTAGGGTTAGTGTTAGGGTTTAGTGTTTAGGGTTAGGGTTAGGGTTAGGGTTAGGGTTAGGGTTTAGTGTTTATGGTTAGGGTTAGCGTTAGGGTAAGGGTTTGGGTTTAGTGTTTAGGTTTAGGGTTAGGGTTAGTGTTAGGGTTTCGGGTTTAGTGTTAGTGTTAGGGTTATGGTTAGGGTTAGGGTTAGGGTTAGGTACACGATTCGGGTTTGAGACATGTTTAGGTTTAGTGTTAGGGTTATAGTTAAGTTTAGATTTTGGCTGATGGTTAAGGTTAGGTTTAGGGACAGGGTTAGTTACAGGGTGAGGGTTAGAGTTAAAGATAGAGAGACGGTAAGGGTCAGAGTTAGGTTTAGCGACAGTGTTAGGGTTAGGGTTAGGTTTAGGTTAGGGTTAGGGTTAGGGTTAGGTTTAGTGTTAGGGTTTAGGGTTAGGGTTAGGGTTTTGGGATAGAGTTAGGGTTAGAGTTTAGGGTTAGGGTTAGGGTTCGTGTTAGGGTTTAGGGTTTCGGGTTAGGGTTTCAGGTTTAGGGTTAGTGTTAGGTTAAGTTTAAGGTTAGGGTTATGGACAAGATTCGGTTTTGGGACTTGATAAGTTTAGTTTTAGGTTATAGTTAAATTTAGGTTTTGGCTGATATTTAAGGATAATTTTGGGACTGGGTTAGTGACAGGGTGAGGGTTAGAGTTAAGGTTAGAGAGACAGTAAGGATCAGAGTTAGGTTTAGCGACAGTGTTAGGGTTAGGGTTAGGGTTAGGGTTTAGGGTTAGGGTTAGGGTTTAGGATTAGGGTTAGGGTTAGCGTTAGCGTTAGGCATAGGGTTCGGGTTAGTGTTTAGGGTTTAGGGTTAGGGTTAGGTACAGGATTAGCGTTTGAGACATGGTTAGGTTTTGTGTTAGGGTTAGGGTTATGGTTAGGGTTAGGGTTAGTGTTTAGGGGTAGGGTTAGGGTTAGGGTTAGGGTTACGGTTAGGGTTAGGGTTAGGTTTTAGGGATAAGGTTAGTGATAGGGTTACTGTTTAGGGTTAGGGTTAGGGTTAAGTTTAGGGTTTAGGGTTTAGAGTTAGGGTTAGGGTTAGGGTTAGCATTAGGTTTAGGGTTAGGGACAGGATTAGGGTTTGGGACATGGTTAGGTTTAGAGTTAGGGTTATATTAAGTTTAGGTTTTGTCTGATGCTTAAGTTTAGGTTTAGGGACAGGGTTAGTGACAGGGTGAAGGTTAGAGTTAAGGTTGGAGAGACGGTAAGGGTCAGAGTTAGGTTTAGCGACAGAGTTAGAGTTAGGGTTAATATTAGAGGCAGTGTTAGGGTTAAGGTTAGCGTTAGGGGTAGGGTTCGTGTTAGGATTAGGGTTAGGTACAGAGTTGGGAATACTGTTAGGGCCCCATTTAGAGTTAGGTCTAGGGATACATTTAGATTTAGCTTTTGGGTTAGGAAAAGGGTTAGCTATAGGGGCAGGGATAGGTTAGGGACACAGTGAGTGTTAGACTCAGGATTAGATTTAGGGTTAGGGTTATGATTTGGGTTAGGGTTAGGGTTATGGTTAGGGTTTAGGTATAAAGTTAGGGTTAGGTTTAGGGTTTAGGGTTTAGGGTTTAGGGTTAGGGTTAGCGTTAGGTTTAGGGTTAGGTTTATGGTTAGGGTATAGGGTTAGGATTAGGATTAGGGTTAGGGACAGGATTAGGGTTTGGGACATGGTTAGGTTTAGTGTTAGGGTTATAGTTAAGTTTAGGTTTTGTCTGATGCTTAAGTTTAGATTTAGGGACAGGGTTACTGACAGGGTGAGGGTTAGAGTTAAGGGTGGAGAGATGGTAAGGGTCAGACTTAGGTTTAGCGACAGTGTTAGGGTTAGGGTTAATATTAGAGTCAGAGTTAAGGTAAGATTAGCGTTATGGTTACAAGCAGATTAGGTTGAGCGATACTGTTAGTGTTAGTGACAGGCTTAGTGTTAGGGTTAGGCTTAGGGTTAGGGACAGTGTTAGGGTTAGGTTTGGAGTTGAGTTTAGTTTTAGGTTTCAATTTAGGGCTGGGGTTAGTGTTAGAGTTAGGGTGGCCTCGGATTAGGGAAGGGATAGGGTCAGGCACAGGGATTGGGATATGTTTATGGTTCGGGTTAGGGTTATAAACAGGTTTAAAGTTAGAGTCAGGGTTAGAGACAGTTATGGTTAGGGTTAGGGTCAAGGTACAGGTAAGATTTAGTTTAAGATTAGGACTTTGGGAAGTTTTTGTATGAGGAAGAATTTCACAGAGGAGACACCAGTCTCTGATCTCACTTCCTGGTCATAAATCTTAAAAGAACTTGGAACCCTGGTAACCAGGCAACCACATCATAATGCAGCCCTTTCCCAGCTCACTGTGATGGAGATGCTGGAAATAGTACCATGTTTCCATGATGCGGCCTAGTGGCCTCAGGAACTGGCCACAGGAAAGCCGAAATGGTGAAACTTCACCCATGTTTTAGACTCTGATTTAGGTCTCACACAAGATTCTTCTGGCCGTTGTTTCAGAGGTCAATAATATAACACAGGAAGGCCAAGGGCAGACCAGGCCAGGTTAGACAACCACGCTGATCTCACACTGACTGTCGTCCGACCTCTCATTCCTTGTGTGTGTGTGTGTGTGTGTGTGTGTGTGTGTGTGTGTGTGTGTGTTTATGTGAGTGTTGGTGGGGAGGGGGAGGATGGTAGAGGGTTTGCTCAGTCTTCTTTTTCAAGGTCCCTCAGTTGTAAGAATAGACTGTTTATTAGAGAATTTTCTTCTTTCTGGAGGTAGGCCTCTATTGCTCTGAAATTGCTTCTTAGGACTGCTTTCGCTGTGTGCATACATTTGGGAACATTGTGTTTTCACTTACTTTAGCCTCAAGGTATTTTTTCATTTCTTCCTTGATGACATTGCTGACCCATTGAGTATCATGTTGCTTAGATCCCATGCTTTTGTGTGTTTTCCCATTATTTTCTTGCAATTGATTTCTAGGTAGATACCAGAGAAGATGCTTGTTACCATTTCAGTCTTCTTGTATCTATGGAGATATGTTTGAGGGTCTAACATGTGACCTATTGTGGAAAATGTCCCGTGTGCCCTTGAAGGGAAAGTATATTGTTCGGATAAGGGGTGAGATGGTCTACAAATATCAATTTAAGTCCTTTAATTCCATTGTTTCTTGGTTGATTTTCTGTCTGGATGACGTATTTGCATGTCATCATCCCCTACTATGACTCACAATGTCTTCATTTATGACTCACCATGTTTGCTTTCAGTGTTAGTTGGTCCTACGTGTGCCATGTATATGATTAGAAGAGTCCCATCCTCTGGTTGGATTGATGGTTTTATCAATATGACATGTACTTTTTGTCACTTGTTATAGCTTTTGTTTTAAAGTCTATGTTATCTGAGTATTGTTTCCCCAGCTTTTTATTTCCCCATTTCCATTGGTAAAACGTATCTTTTTCCATCCCTTCACTTTCAGTCTCTGTGTGTCTTTCGATATGGAGTGAGTGTTGTGGGAAGCATATGTATTATTTTTTTAGTTTCTTTTATCCATTCTGCGACGCCAGGTTTTATTCTAGGTAACACAACTTTCAATCATTATTTTGATGATGAAATGCTCAATGAGAGGACTTGTTGCATGGTCCTGATAACATGAGAGGCCACCAGGTGCTAAGGCTGCCTTGGAAGTAAGATGGGACACTGTCAGGGCATGAAGTTCCACAGGCCATTCTGCTGGTTGGAAGGAAAACGGCCCCCATTTCCATCTGAGCAGGTCACAAGCAATTTGTGACCCTGCCTGACAGACAGTAGGACCTGAAGTTTGAAAGTCAGCATACCCCAGTGTCTCCAGACTCCCTAGGCAATGGGAAAGGTATTTACGATGGTCTAGTAAACAAGGCCACAGGACCCTAGCCTCAACTGGTAGGAAAAAAAGACCCCACCTGAATGCAAATTATGGTTCCCAGACACATTGTTGGAGAGGAGGTAATCCGGCCGCCACCTGGCTTTAGTGGAACAATGCGGCCCTAGCCCTTTCTGTCTGAGAAAGGAGAAACTGCTTGAGTGGGTTGTCAGGAAGCCAGAACATCCTGACAGAGGGTGGAGACCTTGGCCACCCACCAGCAGCGTGCAAATCACAAGTTTCCCTGCCAAAGGCGGGAGACGGATGCCCCACAGCTCGTGCAAGTGGGGCAACATGGACACCAGGCCCTAATGGCAAACGGATGGTGACTTGCCACCTTCCCCCTCACTGCCAGACTGTGAGTGGCACTTGAGACTCCTGGCCCTTCTTGCAGAGGGAGTGAACCCAGGACCCTCTTTGTTGTGCACAACGCCTCAAACCGGTGGCTTTCTTGGAAGAGGAAGTATCCCGCCCATGAAAGCTATGGTCACAAGGGCCTCCTGATAGAAAAGTCTACCCAGGCCTTCAGCTCTCCCAGCAGCTCGCCAGGGACCCAAGACCCTCGTGGATGAGGAATGGTCCACCATGCCTACCAGACATACAAGGGCAAGAAGACTCCAGTTGATTTAGGGTGACCAAGTTGACCCATTCCCCACCTAATGCAGAAGTGAAGGGAGACCAAAACCAGCCCCTATGAGTGAATCAATGAAGCTCTGTGCCCCCGCAATAGCACAACACCTACAACCTCTTCTGGTACAAATAAACCTGGCCTAGGTCTCGCCACAGGAGAGGGGGCTCCAACTACCCCTGACACATCAAATCCTCTGAACAACTGAGCCAGGAGCCAATAAAAGAAGGCCACTGAAGGGGCAACAGAGAGATACACACAGTGAGCGAGAGAGACCAAAGACAAAATGACAGAAGGAGACACAGGGAGAAGAAATGGGAGGGGGAGCATAGCATCCAAGACCCAGACCTTGAAAGCCATGGGATGGCCGCTCACCCTGGGAAACACACTGAGACTGTCACACCGAGGCTGTGTTGAGGTGGAATCTTACACATTGGAGTGTGGTCGTGCCGGGGACTGAGGTTCTGTGAGGAGGCGGTGCCCTGTCGGTGGCAATCACGGTGGTGACTAAGTGCATGCCGCCAGGGTCCCAGCAGTGCTATGGTGCTCGGAGCCTCACCCAGATTTCCTCCTTGGGGCGACAAGTTGTAGTAGCAGGTACTCTCTCTGCGTGGGTCACGTGCCACTCAGCTTTTCCCATAGAGGTCTTCTGTCCTGCAGTCAGAGGCCTCACACGACTCACAGGGGTGTTGGTGTTTTTCTCCATAGTTGAGTCTGCTGTTTTGGTCCGGCTCTTTTCCCCTGTGTGATGGGAGTCCTAGGTAGGATGGAGGATTACCGTGCATTGGGGAAGATTGCGAATGAGGGGCACAGCAGCGAAGACAGGGGCCTTCGTTATGGTGGGTCATGTGATACATCCCTTGGTCCTGGGTCGAGCGACACGACAGAGTGGGTGACTCAATGCACACTTGCAGGGAGACAGACGGTTTTCCTTGAGTCCTTGGACTGTGGTGCCAAGGACGTGCATTGCCCTGACTGGAGAAAGCCGCTGTGAAGTGATGCAGCGAAGGTGGAGACATGCGTAGTGGAAAGCCCTGGTCCAGAGCATTGCGGATGTCGGTGATTGCCCCAAATGGCTGGGAGCTGCTAGCTTGTGGGCAGGAGCAGGGAGAGAGCTGAAGGAGCACCAGCCAGCGGGCGTCGACATGTGGTTGGGGTTGTGAGGCTGTAGGGCAGGGCGGCGAGTTCGCCGATAGCCTGGGGACCAGCAGCGGGTTGAGCGGCGGAAGAGCGGCAACAGGCAGGAGGTATTGCAATGGAGCCCATCGTGGGGTGGCGGCAACAGTAGGGGAAGGCAAAAGCCTGTAGGACGTGGTATTCCAACAGGTCCTCATGCAAGAACTAACCAGACCCGATCATGCTTACGTTCCGGGATCAGACGACATCATCTAATTCAGGGTGGGATTCCCATAGGCACAGGGACTTGACATTGTTTGCCCAAGGGGACCCCTTCCGGCCGGCCTGTTATGTGTGCGTCACCATGCTGGGTGCTCTCACTTAGCGTGTGTGCCAGAGAGCACTCTCCACCAACCTCATCATCCCATGCTGCACGTTTCGCCGTTTCCCCAACCGCTGATCCGGAAGCTGCTGCCGTGAGTAGTGGCCATTCCAGGCTTGCAGTGAGCCTTCTTCATTGGCCATGTCAGGGGCACCGCCGGCCACTGATGCTCCCCTGGTGGTCACACAGTACTGCTAGTGCTGGCCTGCAGGAACTCTCCAGGCCCTGGATGGCTTGCCTCCACACACACAACTGGCTAATCTGCAGTCCCTTGTTCGGGGCAACTGAGGCTTGGGGACTGTCAGAACCCTGGGATTCCAGGCATGGGCATATCGGCCCTGGCCCCGGGACTTGCACCAACAAGTGCCTTGTCACTGGCTCTGACCCGAACTGCTTGCCAGTGTGACCGGCCATAGTCACGGGATGCCAAAAGCACCATCAGGGTTCATCGGGCCCACATCAATGCCACCCTTCTATACACTGCCGTCCAATTTTCCCACGCTATGAACAGGACCCCCACACTCACATGATATTTTCCTATACATCACCTCTCCAAACCCTTTGTGCTGAGCGTTATAATGACAGATGGCTAGAGAGAAAGCAAGACCGAGGCAGAGGGAGACAGACTGAATGAGAGAAGGACAAAGGGAAGAAATTGAAGAGATAGACATAGAAGGAGTGCGATATGAAGAGAGATGCACGACAGGTAGACAGTGCGAGAGACAAACAGATAAAGAAACACACACACCCACAGACACACACACTCAGACATGCACACACACCACACTGAAAGAGAGAACCAGAAGCATGAAGAGACCGAGTGTGAGACAGACACAGCATCGCATACAGAGACAGTGATCTAGGAATAGAAAACAAGTCACTGAGAGACACAGAGAGACAGAGAAAGAGAGAAAGAGGGAGCCGGCAGCGTCATAAACTTTCTATTACTCAGTCTGGAAATGACGCCCCAACATTTTCTTTTCTCTATTCCTTAGAAAAGGGTCCCAAACAATGCCAATTCTTAAAAGGCGGGGCTCACGCAGAGATGTGTGACATGGAAGCAGGCACACTGGGAGCCATGGAGGGGCCGCCCCACACGCAGGCCGAGATAGGTGCTTGGCCCCAAGTCTCAACATAATGGAGTCCCTCGAAAGTTCAGTGCCAGAGGGGACTGTGTTGGAAATGGATTTCATTACAGCCCTCTTGAGATAGAGGCAGGAAACCAATGTGCGTCCCTAGGTGCCAGATCAGACGCAGCCCGTAGGCTGTGTTCTGACCTCTGTTCAGCACAAACGTCATCGTTCAGGTCTGCACCCGACAACATGTGACCACAGCCCAGGGTTTCTAGGCACTACACGTGTTCATAATGTGATGACATTTTGAGGTGGAGATGCTAGAACGACCTGTACTACGCACATGGGAAAACTGCGGAGGCCCTGACAGCACATGCTGCTCAGAGTCACATCACTATGAGGAGCGCAAGCCAGCTCTGAACCAAGCTCTGGGTCCTCAAAGCCATGGCCGCGGCTGCACACAGGTTGTCCTGAAACTGTGGCATGGTCAGTGTTAGTGTAACTGGGCGTGGCCTTGTTTTGTGAGGTAGGGTGAGCAATCCCTAACCCAGAGGGACTTTGGGGAGTTTTTGTATGTGGAAGAAGTTCACAGAGGAGACCCCAGTCTGTGATCTCACTTCCTGGTCATAAAGCTTAAAAGAACTTGGAACCCTGGTAACCAGGCAACCACATCATAATGAAGCCCTTTCCCAGCTCACTGTGATGGAGATGCTGGAAATAGTACCATGTTTCCATGCTGCGGCCTAGCGGCCTCAGGCACTGGCCTCAGGAAAGCCGAAATGTTGAAACTTTACCCATGTTTTAGACTCTGATTTAGGTCTCACACAACATTCTTCAGGCCATTGTTTCAGAGGTCAATAATATAACACAGGAAGGCCAAGGGCAGACAAGGCCAGGTTAGAGAATCACGCTGATCTCACACTGACTGTCGTCCACCCTCTCATTGTTTGTGTGTGTGTGTGTGCGTGCGTGTGTGTGTGTGTGCGTGTGTGTGTGTGTGTGTGTGTGTGTGTGTGTGTGTGTGTTTATGTGAGTGTTGGTGGAGAGGGGGAGGATGGTAGAGGGTTTGCTCAGTCTTCTTTTTCAAGGTCCCTCAGTTGTAAGAATAGACTGTTTATTAGAGAATTTTCTTCTTTCTGGAGGTAGGCCTCTATTGCTCTGAAATTGCTTCTTAGGACTGCTTTCGCTGTGTGCATACATTTGGGAACATTGTGTTTTCACTTACTTTAGCCTCAAGGTATTTTTTCATTTCTTCCTTGATGACATTGCTGATCCATTGAGTAGCATGTTGCTTAGATCCCATGCCTCTGTGTGTTTTCCCATTATTTTCTTGCATTTGATTTCTAGTTAGATACCAGAGAAGATGCTTGGTACCATTTCAGTCTTCTTGTATCTATGGAGATATGTTTCACGGTCAAACATGTGACCTATTGTGGAAAATGTCCCGTGTGCCCTTGAAGGGAAAGTATATTGTTCGGATAAGGGGTGAGATGGTCTACAAATATCAATTTAAGTTCTTTAATTCCATCGTTTCTTGGTTGATTTTCTGTCTGGATGATGTACTTGCATGTCCTCATCCCCTACTATGACTCTCAATGTCTTCATTTATGACTCACCATGTTTGCTTTCAGTGTTAGTAGGTCCTACTTGTGCCATGTATATGATTAGAAGAGTCTAATCCTCTTGTTGCATTGATGGTTTTATCAATATGACATGTACTTTTTGTCACTTGTTATAGCTTTTGTTTTAAAGTCTATGTTATCTGAGTATTGTTCCCCAGCTTTTTATTTCCCCATTTCCATTGGTAAAACGTATCTTTTTCCATCCCTTCACTTTAAGTCTCTGTGTGTCTTTCGATATGGAGTGACATTTGTGGGAAGCATATGTATTATTTTTTTGGTGTCTTTTATCCATTCTGCGACACCAGTTTTTTTTCTAGGTGACGCAACTTTCAATTATTATTTTGATGATGAAACGCTCAATGAGAGGATTTGTTTCATGGTCCTGATAAAATGAGAGGCCAACAGGTGCTAAGGCTGCCTTGGAAGTAGGATGGGACACTGTCAGGGCATGAAGGTCTGCAGGCCATTCTGCTGGTTGGAAGGAACACGGCCCCCATTTCCATTTGAGCAGGTCGCATGCAATGTATGACCCTGCCTGACAGACAGTTGGACCTGAAGTTTGAAAGTCAGCATAGCCCGGTGTCCCCAGACTCTCTAGGCAATGGGAAACGTATTTATGATGGTCTAGTAAGCAAGGCCACAGGACCCTAGCCTCAACTGGTAGGAAAAAAAGACCCCACCTGAATGCAAATTATCGGTCCCAGACAAATTGTTGGAGAGGAGGTAATCGGCCCGCCACCTAGATTGAGTGGAATAATGCGGCCCTAGCCCTTTCTGTGTGAGAAAGGAGAAACAGCTTGAGTGGGTTGTCAGGAACCCAGAACATCCTGACAGAGGGTGGAGATATTGGCCACCCATCAGCAGTGTGCATATCACAAGTTTCCCTGCCAAAGGCGGGAGACCGATGCCCCAGAGCTCATGCAAGTGGGACAACATGGACACTAGGCACTACTGGCAAAAGGATGGTGATTTGCCACCCGCTCCCTAGGTGCCAGACAGTGAGTGGCACTTGAGACTCCTGGCCCTTGTTGCAGAGGGAGTGAACCCAGGACCCTGTTTGTTGTGCACAACGCCTCAAACCGGTGGCTTTCTTGGAAGACGAAGTATCCCACCCATGAAAGCTATGGTTACAAGGGCCTCCTGATAGAAAAGTTTACCCAGGCCTTCAGCTTGCCCAGCAGCTCGCCAGGGACCCAAGACCCTCTTGGTTGAGGAATGGTCCACCATGCCTACCAGACATAAAAGGGAAAGAAGACCCTAGTTCATTTAGGGTGACCAAGTTGTCCCATTCCCCACCTAATGCAGAAGGGAAGGGAGACCTAAACCAGCCCCTATGAATGGATCAATGAGGCTCTGTGCCCCCGCAATAGCACAACACCTACAACCTCTTCTGGTACAAATAAACCTGGCCTAGGTCTCGTCACAGGAGAGGGGGTCTCCAACTTCCCCTGACACATCAAATCCTCTGAACAATTGAGGTAAGAGCCAATAAAAGAAGGCCACTGAAGGGGCAACAGAGTGAGACACACAGGGAGCGAGAGAGACCCGCAGACAAAATGACAGAAGGAGACACAGGGAGAAGGAATGGGAGGGGGAGCATAGCATCCAAGACCCAGAGCTTGACAGCCATGGGATGGCCACTCACCCTGGGAAACACTCTGAGACAGTCACACCGAGGCTGTGTTGAGGTGGAATCTTACACATTGGAGTGTGGTCGTGCCGGGGACTGGTGTCCTGTGAGGAGACGGTGCCCTGTCGGTGGCAATCACGGTGGTGACTAAGTGCATGCCGCCAGGGTCCCAGCAGTGAGATGGTGCTCGGAGCCTCACCCAGATTTCCTCCTTGGGGCGACAAGTTGTAGTAGCAGGTACTCTCTGTGCGTGGGTCACTTGCCTCTGAGCTTTTCCCATAGAGGTCTTCTTTCCTGCAGTCAGAGGCCTCACACGATTCACAGGGGTGTTGGTGTTTTTCTCCATAGTTGAGTCTGCTGTTTTGGTCCGGCTCTTTTCCCCTGTGTGATGGGAGTCCTAGGTAGGATGGAGGATTACCGTGCATTGGGGGAGATTGCGAACGAGGGGCACAGCAGCGAAGACAGGGGCCTTCGTTAGGGTGGGTCATGTGATACATCCCTTGGTCCTTGGTCCAGCAACAGACAGAGTGGGTGACTCAATGCACACTTGCAGGGAGACAGACGGTTTTCCTTGAGTCCTTGGTCTGCGGTGCCAAGGACGTGCATTGCCCTGAGTGGAGAAAGCCGCCGTGAGGTGTATTGTGATCAGTAAGAATGGGGGATTGTGATCAGGAAACTAGGGGAATTGTGATCAGGAAGCCAGAGGAATTGTGATCAGGAAGCAAAGGGCATTGTGATCAGTAGGCAAGGGGTATTGTGATCAGGTACCGTGATGTGTAAGACGGGGCATGCTGATAAGCAAACAGGGGGCAATGTGATCAGGAAGAAAGGGGCAGTGGGATCAGCAAGCAGGGAGAATTTTAATCACTAATCAGGGGGTATTGTGATCACAAACAAGGGTCATTATGATCAAGAGCAAGGGGCATTGTGATCACAAAGTATGGGGCATTTTGATCACTAAGAATGGGGATTGTGATGAGCAAGCAAGGGGAATTGTAATCATGAAGCAAAGGGCATTGTAATCATTAGGCAAGGGGTATTGTGATCAGGTAACAAGGAGTAGTTTGATGTGTAAACAGGGGGCAATGTGAAAAAGAAAAAAGGGGCATTTTGACCAGTTACCAGGGAGCATTGTATCACTAATTAGGTGGTATTGTGATCAATAACAGCGGTCATTATGATTAAGAACAAAGGGCATTGTAATCACAGAGCAATGGGCATTGTGATCAGTAACAGGGAGCATTGTGATCACTGAGGATGGGGGATAGTGATCAGGAAGCAAGGGGAATGGTGATCAAGAAGCAAAGGGCCTTGTGATCAGTAGGCAAGGGGTATTGTGATCAGGTACCGTGATGTGAAAAGACGGGGAATTCTGATAAGCAAGCAGGGGGCAATGTGATCAGGAAGAAAGTGTAATTGTGATCACTCGCAGGGAGCATTTTATTCACTAATCAGGGGGTATTGTGATCAGAAACAGGGGTCATTATGATCGAGAAGAAGCGGCATTCTGACCAGTATACAAGGGGCATTGTGATCACAAAGCAGGGGTCATTGTGATCGCTAACTGGGGTATTGTGATCAGAAAAGATGGGGGATTGTGATCAGGAAGCAAGGGGAATTGTGATCAGGAAGCAAGAGGTATTGTGATCAGGAAGCAAAGGGCATTGTGATCAGTAGGAAAGGGGTATTATGATCGGTGAACAAGGGGCAATGTGATCACAAAGCAGTGGGCATTGCGATCAGTAATGGGGGCATTGTGATCACTAAGGATGGGGGAATGTGATCAGGAAGCAAAGGGCATTGTTATCAGTATGCAAGAGGTATTGTTTACAGTGAAAAAGGGGTACTGTGATGTGTAAATAGGGGGTATTCTGATAAGTAAGCAGGGGCATTTTGATCAAGAAGAAAGGGGCATTGTGATCAGTAATGGGGGTATGGTGATCAGGAAGAATGGGGAATTGTGATCAGGAAGCAAGGGGAATTGTGATCAGGACGCAAGAGTTATTGTGATAGGGAAGCAAAGGGCATTGTGAGCAGTAGGCAAGGGGTATTGTGATCAAAGAACAAGGGGTACTGTGATGTGTAAACAGGGGGCATTCTGATAAGTAAGCAGGGGCATTGTGATCAGGAGAAAAGGGGCATTTTGACCATTAAGCAGGGAGCATTGTAATTACTCTTCAGGGTTCATTGTGACCACAAACAAGGGTCATTATGATCAAGAGCAAGGGGCATTGTGATAAAAAAGCAGGGGGCATTGTAATCAGTAAAGATGTGGAATTGTGATCAGGAAGTAAGGGGATTTGTGATCAGGAAGCAAGGGGCATTGTGATCAGTAGGCAAGGGGTATTGTGATCAGTGAACAACGGGTACTGTGATGTGTAAACAGGGTGTATTCTGAAAAGTAAGCATGGGGCGTTGTGATCAGGAAGAAAGGGTCATTGTGATCAGTAAGCAGGGAGCATTGTAATCACTAATCAGGGGTATTGTGATCAGAAACAGGGGTCTTCATGATCAAGAGCAAGTGGCACTGTGATCACAATGCAGTGGGCATTGTGATCAGTAAAGATGGGAGATTGTGATCAGGAAGCAAGGGGAATTGTGATCAGGAAGCAAGAGGGATTGTGATCAGGAAGCAAAGGCATTGTGATCAGTAGCCAAGGGGTATTGTGATCAGTGAACAAGGGGTACTGTGATGTGTAAACAGGGGGCATTCTGAAAAGTAAGCAGTGGGCATTGTGATCAGGAAAAAAGGGGCATTGTGATCAGTAACTGGGTTATTGTGATCAATAAGAATGTGGAGTTGTGATCAGGAAACAAAGGAGATTGTAATCAGTAGGAAAGGGCTATAGTGATAGGTGAACAAGGGGTACTGTGATGTGTAAACTGGGGGCATTCTGATAAGTAAGCAGGGGTCATTGTGATCAGGAAAAAGGGGCATTGTGACCAGTATGCAGGGAGCATTGTAATCACTAATGAGGGGGTATTGTGATCACAAACAAGGGTCATTATGATCAAGAGCAAGGGGCTTTGTGATCACAAAGCTGGGGGTATTGTGCTCAGTTAGGATGTGGAATTGTGATCAGGAAGTAGAGGAATTGTGATCAGGAAACAAGAGGTATTGTGATCAGGAAGCAAAGGGCATTGTGATCAGTAGGCAAAGGGTTTTGTGATCGGTGAACAAGGGGTACTGTGACGTGTAAACAGGGGATATTCTGAAAACTAAGCAGGCAGCATTGTGATCAGTAAAAGGGGGCACTGTGATCAGGAACAAACTGGCATTTTGACCAGTAAGCCGGGAGCATTGTAATCACTAATCAGGGGGTACTGTGATCAGAAACAGGGGTCATTATGATCAAGTACAAGCGACATTGTGATCAGTAAAGACGGGGCATTGTGATCACAATGCAGGGACATTGTTATCATTAACGGGGGTACTGTGATCAGTAATGATGGGGGATTGTGATCAGGAAATAATGGGAATTGTGATCAGGAAGCAAGAGGCATTGTGATCAGGAACCAAAGGGCATTGTGAGCAGTAAGCACGGAATATTGTAATCACTAAACATGAGGTATTGTGATCAGAAACAGGGGTCATTATGATCAAGAACAAGCGGCAATTTGATTAGTAAAGAAGGGGCATTGTGATCACAAAGCAGGGGGCATTGTGATCAGTAAAAGGGGGCAGTGTGATCCGGAACAAAGGGGCATTTTGACCAGTAAGCTGCGAGCATTGTAACCACTAATCAGGGGGTATTGTGATCAGAAACAAGGGGCATTATGTCAAGAACAAGGGGCATTGTGATCAAAAAACAAGGGGCATTGTGATCACAAAGCAGGGGTCACTGTGATCAGTAACGGGGTATTGTGATCAGTAAGAATGGGGGATTTTGATCAGGAAGTAAGGGGAATTGTGATCAGGAAGCAAGAGTCATTGTGATCAGGAAGCAAAGAGCATTGTGAGCAGTAGCAAGGGGTATTGTGATAATTGATCAAGGGTACTGTGATGTGTAAACAGGGGGCATCCTGATAAGTAAGCAGGGGCATTGTGATCAGGAAGAAAGTGGCATTGTGATCAGTAAGCACGGAATATTGTAATCACTATACAGGAGGTATTGTGATCAGAAACAGGGGTCATTATGATCAAGAACAAGCGGCAATGTGATCAGTAAAGAAGGGGTATTGTGATCACAAAGCAGGGGGCATTGTGATCAGGAAAAAAGGGGCATTTTGAGCAGAAAGCAGGGAGCATTGTAATCACTAATGAAGGGGTTTGTGATCACAACAAGTGTCATTATGATCAAGAGCAAGTGGCATTGTGATCACAAAGCAGGGGGCATTGTGATCAGTCAGGATGGGGAATTGTGAACAGGAAATAGCGGAATTGTGATCACGAAGCAAGAGGTTTTGTGATCAGGAAGTAAAGGGCATTGTGATCAATACGCAAGGGTATTGTGATCAATGAAGAACGCGTACTGCATGTGTAAACAGGGGGCAATGTGATCAGGAAGAAAGGGACATTGTGAGTAGTAAGCAGGGAGCATTGTAATCATTCATCAGGGGGTATTGTGATCAGAAACAGGGTTCATTATGATCAAGAACAAGCGGCATTGTGATCAGTAAAGAAGGGTCATTGTGATCACAAAGCAGGGGCATTGTGATCAGTAACAGGGGTATTGTGATCAGGAAGCAAGGGTAATTGTGATCAGGAAGCAATAGTTATTGTTTTCAGGAAGCAAAGGCCATTGTGATCAGTAGGCAAGGGGAATTTTGATCAGTAAGCTGAGGTAATGTGATCAGGAAGCTAAGTGCATTGTGATCACTTGGGAAGGGATATTGTGATCAGTCAACAAGGGGTACTGTGATGTGTAAACAGGGGGCATTCTGAAAAGTAAGCAGGGGGCGTTGTGATCAGGAAGAAAGGGTCATTGTGATCAGTAAGCAGGGAGCATTGTAATCACTAATCAGGGGTATTGTGATCAGAAACAGGGGTCTTCATGATGAAGAGCAAGGGGCACTGTGATCACAATGCCGTGGGCATTGTGATCAGTAAAGATGGGAGATTGTGATCAGGAAGCAAGGGGAATTGTGATCAGGAAGCAAGAGGGATTGTGATCAGGAAGAAAAGGCATTGTGATCAGTAGGCAAGGGGTATTGTGATCAGTGAACAAGGGGTACTGTGATGTGTAAACAGGGGGCATTCTGAAAAGTAAGCAGTGGGCATTGTGATCAGGAAAAAAGGGGCATTGTGATCAGTAACTGGGTTATTGTGATCAATAAGAATGTGGAGTTTTGATCAGGAAACAAAGGACATTGTAATCAGTAGGCAAGGGGTATAGTGATAGGTGAACAAGGGGTACTGTGATGTGTAAACTGGGGGCATTCTGATAAGTAAGCAGGGGTCATTGTGATCAGAAAGAAAGGGGCATTGTGAACAGTATGCAGGGAGCATTGTAATCACTAATGAGGGGGTATTGTGTTCACAAACAAGGGTCATTATGATCAAGAGCAAGGGGCTTTGTGATCACAAAGCAGGGGGTGTTGTGCTCAGTTAGGATGTGGAATTGTGATCAAGAAGTAGAGGAATTGTGATCAGGAAGCAAGAGGTATTGTGATCAGGAAGCAAAGGGCATTGTGATCAGTAGGCAAAGGGTTTTGTGATCGGTGAACAAGGGGTACTGTGACGTGTAAACAGGGGATATTCTTAAAACTAAGCAGGCAGCATTGTGATCAGTAAAAGGGGGCACTGTGATCAGGAACAAACTGGCATTTTGACCAGTAAGCCGGGAGCATTGTAATCACTAATCAGGGGGTATTGTGATCAGAAACAGGGGTCATTATGATCAAGTACAAGCGACATTGTGATCAGTAAAGATGGGGCATTGTGATCACAATGCAGGGGCATTGTTATCATTAACGGGGGTACTGTGATCAGTAAGGATGGGGGATTGTGATCAGGAAATAAGGGGAATTGTGATCAGGAAGCAAGAGGCATTGTGATCAGGAACCAAAGGGCATTGTGAGCAGTAGGCACGGAATATTGTAATCACTAAACATGAGGTATTGTGATCAGAAACAGGGGTCATTATGATCAAGAACAAGCGGCATTGTGATCAGTAAAGAAGGGGAATTGTGATCACAAAGCAGGGGGCATTGTGATCAGTAAAAGGGGGCAGTGTGATCCGGAACAAAGGGGCATTTTGACCAGTAAGCAGGGAGCATTGTAATCACTAATCAGAGGGTATCGTGACCACAAACAAGGGTCATTATTATCAAGAGCAAGGGGCATTGCGATCAGGAAGAATGGGGAATTGTGATCAGGAACCCATGGAATTGTGATCAGGAAGCAAGATATATTGTGATCAGGAAGCAAAGGGCATTGTGATCATTAGGCATGGGCTATCGTGATCAGTGAACAAGAGGTATGTGATGTGTAAACAGGGCGTATTCTGAAAATTAAACAGGGGGCACTGAGATCAGTATCGGGGGTATTGTGATCAGTAAGGATGGGGGATTGTGATCAGGACGCAAGGGCAATTGTGATCAGGAAGCCACAGTTATTGTGATCAGGAAACAAAGGGCATTGTGATCAGTAGGCAAAGGGTATTTTGATCAGTGAACAACGCGTACTGTGATGTGTAAACAGGGCGCAATGAGATAAGGAAGAAAGGGCCATTGTGATCAGTAAGCAGGGAGCATTTTAATCACTCATCAGGGGGTATTGTTATCAGAAACAGTGGTCATTATGATTAAGAACAAGGGGCATTGTGATCACAAAGCAGGGGGTATTGTGATCAGTAACACGGGGCATTGTGATCACAAAAGATGGGGGATTGTGATCAGGAAGCAAGGGGAATTGTGATCAGGAAGCAAGAGGCATTGTGATCAGGAAGCAAAGGGCATTGTGAGAAGTAGGCAAGGGGTATTGTGATCAGTGAACAAGGGGTACTGTGATGTGTAACAGGGGCATTCTGAAAAGTAAGCAGGGGGCATTGTGGTCAGTAAAAGGGGGCATTTTGATCAGGAAGAATGGGGCATTGTGATCAGTAAGCAGGGAGCATTCTAATCACTAATCAGGGGGTATTGTGATCAGAAACAAGGGGCATTATATCAAGAACAAGGGGCATTGTGATAAAAAAACAAGGGGCATTGTGATCACAAAGCAGGGGTCACTGTGATCAGTAACGGGGTATTGTGATCAGTAAGAATGGGGGATTTTGATCAGGAAGTAAGGGGAATTGTGATCAGGAAGCAAGAGTCATTGTGATTAGGAAGCAAAGAGCATTGTGAGCAGTAGGCAAGGGGTATTGTGATAATTGATCAAGGGTACTGTGATGTGTAAACAGGGGGCATTCTGATAAGTAATCAGGGGCATTGTGATCAGGAAGAAAGCGGCATTGTGATCAGTAAGCACGGAATATTGTAATCACTATACAGGAGGTATTGTGATCAGAAACAGGGGACATTATGATCAAGAACAAGCGGCAATGTGATCAGTAAAGAAGGGGTATTGTGATCACAAAGCAGGGGGCATTGTGATCAGGAAAAAAGGGGCATTTTGAGCAGAAAGCAGGGAGCATTGTAATCACTAATGAAGGGGTTTGTGATCACAACAAGTGTCATTATGATCAAGAGCAAGTGGCATTGTGATCACAAAGCAGGGGGCATTGTGATCAGTCAGGGTGGGGAATTGTGAACAGGAAATAGCGGAATTGTGATCACGAAGCAAGAGGTTTTGTGATCAGGAAGTAAAGGGCATTGTGATCAATACGCAAGGGTATTGTGATCAACGAAGAACGCGTACTGCATGTGTAAACAGGGGGCAATGTGATCAGGAAGAAAGGGACATTGTGAGTCGTAAGCAGGGAGCATTGTAATCATTCATCAGGGGGTATTGTGATCAGAAACAGGGTTCATTATGATCAAGAACAAGCGGCATTGTGATCAGTAAAGAAGGGTCATTGTGATCACAAACAGGGGCATTGTGATCAGTAACAGGGGTATTGTGATCAGGAAGCAAGGGTAATTGTGATCAGGAAGCAATAGTTATTGTTTTCAGGAAGCAAAGGGCATTGTGATCAGTAGGCAAGGGGAATTTTGATCAGTAAGCTGAGGTAATGTGATCAGGAAGCTAAGGGCATTGTGATCACTTGGGAAGGGATATTGTGATCAGTCAACAAGGGGTACTGTGATGTGTAAACGGGGGGCATTCTGAAAAGTCACCAGGCGCATTGTGATCAGAAAGAAAGGGGCATTTTGACCAGTTACCAGGGAGCATTGTAATCACTAATTAAGTGGTATTTTGATCACAAACAGAGGTCATTATGATTAAGAACAAGGGGCATTGTAATCACAAAGCAAGGGGCATTGTGATCAGTAACAGTGGGTGTTGTGAACAGTAAGGATGAGGGATTGTGATCAGGAAGTAAGGGGAATTGAGATCAGGAAGCAAGAGGTATTGTGCTCAGGAGCAAAAGGCATTGTGTTCAGTAGGCAAGGGGTATTGTGATGTGTAAACAGGGGACATTCTGAAAAGTAAGCAGGTTTCATTGTGATCATTAACAGGGGGAATTTTGATCAGGAATAAAGGGGCATTTTGACCAGTAAGCAGGGAGCATTGTAATCACTAATTGGGTGGTATTGTGATCACAAACATGGGCCATTATGATTCAGAACAAGGGGCATTGTGATCACAAAGCAGGGGGCATTGTCATCAGTAACAGGGGGCATTGTGATCACTAAGGATGGGGGATTGTGATCAGGAAGCAAGGGGAATTTTGATCAGGAAGCAAAGGGCATTGTGACCAGTAGGCAAGGCGTATTGCGATCAGGGAACAAGGGGTAACGTGATGTGTAAAGATGGGGCATTCTGATAAGCATGCAGGGGGCAATGTGATCAGGAAGAAAGGTGAATTGTGATCAGGAAGCAAGGGGAATTTTGATCAGGAAGCAAGAGTTATCGTGATCAGGAAGCAAAGGGCATTGTGAGCAGTAGGCAAGGGGTATTGTGATCAGAGAACAAGGGGTACTGTGATGTGTAAACAGGGGGCATTCTGAAAAGTAAGCAGGGGCATTGTGATCAGGAGAAAAGGGGAATTTTGACCATTAAGCAGGGAGCATTGTAATTACTATTCAGGGTGCATTGTGACTACAAACAAGGGTCATTATGATCAAGAGCAAGGGGCATTGTGATCACAAAGCAGGGGGCATTGTGATCAGTAATGATGGGGAATTGTGATCAGGAAGTAAGGGGATTTGTGATCAGGAAGCAAGAGGGATTGTGATCAGGAAGCAAGGGGCATTGTGATCAGTAGGCAAGGGGTATTGTGATCAGTGAACAACGGGTACTGTGATGTGTAAACAGGGTGCATTCTGAAAAGTAAGCAGGGGGTGTTGTGATCAGGAAGATAGGGTCATTGTGATCAGTAAGCAGGGAGCATTGTAATCACCAATCAGGGGTATTGTGATCAGAAACAGGGGTCTTCATGATCAAGAGCAAGGGGCACTGTGATCACAATGCAGAGGGAATTGTGATCAGTAAAGATGGGAGATTGTGATCAGGAAGCAAGGGGAATTGTGATCAGGAAGCAAGAGGGATTGTGATCAGGAAGAAAAGGCATTGTGACCAGTAGGCAAGGGGCATTGTGATCAGTGAACAAGGGGTAATGTGATGTGTAAACAAGGGGCATTCTGAAAAGTAAGCTGTGGGCATTGTGATCAGGAAAAAAGGGGCATTGTGATCAGTAACTGGGTTATTGTGATCAATAAGAATGTGGAGTTGTGATCAGGAAACAAAGGACATTGTGATCAGTAGGCAAGGGGTATAGTGATAGGTGAACAAGGGGTACTGTGATGTGTAAACTGGGGGCATTCTGATAAGTAAGCAGGGGTCATTGTGATCAGGAAGAAAGGGGCATTGTGATCACAAAGCAGGGGGCATTGTGTTCAGTAAAAGGGGGCATTGTTATCCAGAACAAAGGGGCATTTTGACCAGTAAGCAGCGAGCATTGTAACCACTAACCAGGGGGTATTGTGATCAGAAACAGGGGTCATTATGATCAAGAACAAGTAGCATTGTGATCAGTAAAGAACGGGCATTGTGATCACAAAGCAGGCACTTTGTGATCATTAACGGGGGTATTGTGATCAGGAAGGAAGGGGAATTGTGATCAGAAAGCCAGAGGTATTGTGATCAGGAATCAATGGGCATTGTGATCAGTTGGCAAGGGGTATTGTGATCAGTGAACAATGGGTACTGTGATGTGTAAACAGGGGGCATTCTGAAAAGTAAGCAGTGGGCATTGTGATCAGTAAAAGTGGGCATTGTGATCAGGAACAAAGGGGCATTTTGACCAGTAAGCAGGGAGCATTATAATCACTAATTTGGGGGGATTGTGATCAAAAACAGGGGTCATTATCATTAAGAACAAGGGGCATTGTGATCACAAAGCAGGGGCATTGTGATCAGTAACAGGGGGCATAGTGATCCTTAAGGATGGGGTATTGTGATGAGGACGCATAAGGCATTGGCATCAGTAGGCAAGGGGTATTGTGATCGGTGAATAAGGGGTACTGTGGTCTGTAAACAGGGGATATTCTATAAAGTATGCAGGATGCATAGTGATCAGAAAAGGTGGCAATATGATCAGGAACAAATGGGCATTTTGACCAGTAAGCAGGGAGCATTGTAATCACTAATCAGGGGGAATTGTGATCAGAAACAGGGGTCATTATGATCAAGTACAAGCGACATTGTGATCAGTAAAGATGGGGCATTGTGATCACAATGCAGGGACATTGTTATCATTAACGGGGGTATTGTGATCAGTAAGGATGGGGGATTGTGATCAGGAAATAAGGGGAATTGTGATCAGGAAGCAAGAGGCATTGTGATCAGGAACCAAAGGGCATTGTGAGCAGTAAGCACGGAATATTGTAATCACTAAACATGAGGTATTGTGATCAGAAACAGGGGTCATTATGATCAAGAACAAGCGGCATTGTGATCAGTAAAGAAGGGGCATTGTGATCACAAAGCAGGGGGCATTGTGATCAGTAAAAGGGGGCAGTGTGATCCGGAACAAAGGGGCATTTTGACCAGTAAGCAGGGAGAATTGTAATCACTAATCAGAGGGTATCGTGACCACAAACAAGGGTCATTATTATCAAGAGCAAGGGGCATTGCGATCAGGAAGAATGGGGCATTGTGATCAGGAACCCAGGGAATTGTGATCAGGAAGCAAGATATATTGTGATCAGGAAGCAAAGGGCATTCTGATCATTACCAAGGGCTATCGTGATCTGTTTACAAGAGGTATGTGATGTGTAAACAGGGCGTATTCTGAAAATTAAGCAGGGGGCACTGAGATCAGTATCGGGGGTATTGTGATCAGTAAGGATGGGGGATTGTGATCAGGAGGCAAGGGCAATTGTGATGAGGAAGCGACAGTTATTGTGATCAGGAAACAAAGGGCATTGTGATCAGTAGGCAAGGGGTATTTTGATCAGTGAACAATGCGTACTGTGATGTGTAAACAGGGGGCAATGTGATCAGGAAGAAAGGGCCATTGTGATCAGTAAGCAGGGAGCATTTTAATCACTCATCAGGGGGTATTGTTATCAGAAACAGTGGTCTTTATGATTAAGAACAAGGGGCATTGTGATCACAAAGCAGGGGGTATTGTGATCAGTAACACTGGGCATTGTGATCACTAAAGATGGGGGATTGTGATCAGGAAGCAAGGGGAATTGTGATCAGGAAGCAAGAGGCATTGTGATCAGGAAGCAAAGGGCATTGTGAGAAGTAGGCAAGGGGTATTGTGATCAGCGAACAAGAAGTACTGTGATGTGTAACAGGGGGCATTTTGAAAAGTATGCAGGGGGCATTGTGGACAGTAAAAGGGGGCATTTTGATCAGGAAGAATGGGGCATTGTGATCATTAAGCAGGGAGCATTCTAATCACAAATCAGGGGGTATTGTGATCAGAAACAAGGGGCATTATGGTCAAGAACAAGGGGCATTGTGAAAAAAAAACAAGGGGCATTGTGATCACAATGCAGGGGGCATTGGGATCAGTAACGGGGTATTGTGATCAGTAAGAATGGGGGATTTTGATCAGGAAGTAAGGGGAATTGTGATCAGGAAGCAAAGAGCATTGTGAGCAGTAGGCAAGGGGTATTGTGATAATTGATCAAGGGTACTGTGATGTGTAAACAGGGGGCATTCTGATAAGTAAGCAGGGGCATTGTGATCAGGAAGAAAGCGGCATTGTGATCAGTAAGCACGGAATATTGTAATCACTATACAGGAGGTATTGTGATCAGAAACAGGGGTCATTATGATCAAGAACAAGCGGCAATGTGATCAGTAAAGAAGGGGTATTGTGATCACAAAGCAGGGGGCATTGTGATCAGGAAAAAAGGGGCATTTTGAGCAGAAAGAAGGGAACATTGTAATCACTAATGAAGGGGTTTGTGATCACAACAAGTGTCATTATGATCAAGAGCAAGTGGCATTGTGATCACAAAGCAGGGGGCATTGTGATCAGTAAGGATGGGGAATTGTGAACAGGAAATAGCGGAATTGTGATCACGAAGCAAGAGGTATTGTGATCAGGAAGCAAAGGGCATTGTGATCAGTACGCAAGGGGTATTGTGATCAATGAACAACGCGTACTGCATGTGTAAACAGGGGACAATGTGATCAGGAAGAAAGGGACATTGTGAGTAGTAAGCAGGGAGCATTGTAATCATTCATCAGGGGGTATTGTGATCAGAAACAGGGGTCATTATGATCAAGAACAAGCGGCATTGTAATCAGTAAAGAAGGGTCATTGTGATCACAAAGCAGGGGCATTGTGATCAGTAACAGGTGTATTGTGATCAGGAAGCAAGGGTAATTGTGATCAGGAAGCAATAGTTATTGTTTTCAGGAAGCAAAGGGCATTGTGATCAGTAGGCAAGGGGAATTTTGATCAGGAAGCTGAGGTAATGTGATCAGGAAGCTAAGGGCATTGTGATCACTTGGGAAGGGATATTGTGATCAGTCAACAAGGGGTACTGTGATGTGTAAACAGGGGGCATTCTGAAAAGTCACCAGGCGCATTGTGATCAGAAAGAAAGGGGCATTTTGACCAGTTACCAGGGAGCATTGTAATCACTAATTAGGTGGTATTTTGATCACAAACAGGGGTCATTATGTTTAAGAACAAGGGGCATTGTAATCACAAAGCAAGGGGCATTGTGATCAGTAACAGGGGGTATTGTGAACAGTAAGGATGGGGGATTGTGATCAGGAAGTAAGGGGAATTGAGATCAGGAAGCAGGAGGTATTGTGCTCAGGAGCAAAAGGCATTGTGTTCAGTAGGCAAGGGGTATTGTGATGTGTAACCAGGGGACATTCTGAAAAGTAAGCAGGGGTCATTGTGATCATTAAAAGGGGGAATTTTGATCAGGAATAATGGGGCATTTTGACCAGTAAGCAGGGAGCATTGTAAACACTAATTGGGTGGTATTGTGATCACAAACATGGGCCATTATGATTCAGAACAAGGGGCATTGTGATCACAAAGCAGGGGTCATTGTCATCAGTAACAGGGGGCATTGTGATCACTAAGGATGGGGGATTGTGATCAGGAAGCAAGTGGAATTTTGATCAGGAAGCAAAGGGCATTGTGACCAGTAGGCAAGGCGTATTGCGATCAGGGAACAAGGGGTAACATGATGTGTAAAGACGGGGCATTCTGATAAGCATGCAGGGGGCAATGTGATCAGGAAGAAAGGTGATTTGTGATCAGGAAGCAAGGGGAATTGTGATCAGGAAGCAAGAGTTATTGTGATCAGAATGCAAAGGGCATTGTGAGCAGTAGGCAAGGGGTATTGTGATCAGAGAACAAGGGGTACTGTGATGTGTAAACAGGTGGCATTCTGATAAGTAAGCAGGGGCATTGTGATCAGGAGAAAAAGGGCATTTTGACCATTAAGCAGGGAGCATTGTAATTACTATTCAGGGTGCCTTGTGACCACAAACAAGGGTCATTATGATCAAGAGCAAGGGGCATTGTGATAAAAAAAGCAGGGGGCATTGTAATCAGTAAAGATGGGGAATTGTGATCAGGAAGTAAGGGGATTTGTGATCAGCAAGCAAGGGGCATTGTGATCAGTAGGCAAGGGGTATTGTGATCAGTGAACAACGGGTACTGTGATGTGTAAACAGGGTGCATTCTGAAAAGTAAGCAGGGTGCGTTGTGATCAGGAAGAAAGGGTCATTGTGATCAGTAAGCAGGGAGCATTGTAATCACTAATCAGGGGTATTGTGATCAGAAACAGGGGTCTTCATGATCAAGAGCAAGGGGCACTGTGATCACAATGCAGTGGGCATTGTGATCAGTAAAGATGGGAGATTGTGATCAGGAAGCAAGGGGAATTGTGATCAGGAAGCAAGAGGGATTGTGATCAGGAAGCAAAGGCATTGTGATCAGTAGCCAAGGGGTATTGTGATCAGTGAACAAGGGGTACTGTGTTGTGTAAACAGGGGGCATTCTGAAAAGTAAGCAGTGGGCATTGTGATCAGGAAAAAAGGGGCATTGTGATCAGTAACTGGGTTATTGTGATCAATAAGAATGTGGAGTTGTGATCAGGAAACAAAGGACATTGTAATCAGTAGGCAAGGGGTATAGTGATAGGTGAACAAGGGGTACTGTGATGTGTAAACTGGGGGCATTCTGATAAGTAAGCAGGGGTCATTGTGATCAGGAAGAAAGGGGCATTGTGATCAGTATGCAGGGAGCATTGTAATCACTAATGAGGGGGTATTGTGATCACAAACAAGGGTCATTATGATCAAGAGCAAGGGGCTTTGTGATCACAAAGCAGGGGGTGTTGTGCTCAGTTAGGATGTGGAATTGTGATCAGGAAGTAGAGGAATTGTGATCAGGAAGCAAGCGGTATTGTGATCAGGAAGCAAAGGGCATTGTGATCAGTAGGCAAAGGGTTTTGTGATCGGTGAACAAGGGGTACTGTGACGTGTAAACAGGGGATATGCTGAAAACTAAGCAGGCAGCATTGTGATCAGTAAAAGGGGGCACTGTGATCAGGAACAAACTGGCATTTTGACCAGTAAGCCGGGAGCATTGTAATCACTAATCAGGGGGTATTGTGATCAGAAACAGGGGTCATTATGATCAAGTACAAGCGACATTGTGATGAGTAAAGACGGGGCATTGTTATCATTAACGGGGGTACTGTGATCAGTAAGGATGGGGGATTGTGATCAAGAAATAAGGGGAATTGTGATCAGGAAGCAAGAGGCATTGTGATCAGGAACCAAAGGGCATTGTGAGCAGTAAGCACGGAATATTGTAATCACTAAACATGAGGTATTGTGATCAGAAACAGGGGTCATTATGATCAAGAACAAGCGGCATTGTGATCAGTAAAGAAGGGGAATTGTGATCACAAAGCAGGGGGCATTGTGATCAGTAAAAGGGGGCAGTGTGATCCGGAACAAAGGGGCATTTTGACCAGTAAGCAGGGAGCATTGTAATCACTAATCAGAGGGTATCGTGACCACAAACAGGGGTCATTATTATCAAGAGCAAGGGGCATTGCGATCAGGAAGAATGGGGGATTGTGATCAGGAACCCATGGAATTGTGATCAGGAAGCAAGATATATTGTGATCAGGAAGCAAAGGGCATTGTGATCATTAGGCATAGGCTATCGTGATCAGTGAAGAAGAGGTATGTGATGTGTAAACAGGGCGTATTCTGAAAATTAAACAGGGGGCACTGAGATCAGTATCGGGGGTATTGTGATCAGTAAGGATGGGGGATTGTGATCAGGACGCAAGGGCAATTGTGTTCAGGAAGCCACAGTTATTGTGATCAGGAAACAAAGGGCATTGTGATCAGTAGGCAAGGGGTATTTTGATCAGTGAACAACGCGTACTGTGATGTGTAAACAGGGGGCAATGAGATCAGGAAGAAAGGGCCATTGTGATCAGTAAGCAGGGAGCATTTTAATCACTCATCAGGGGGTATTGTTATCAGAAACAGTGGTCATTATGATTAAGAACAAGGGGCATTGTGATCACAAAGCAGGGGGTATTGTGATCAGTAACACGGGGCATTGTGATCACTAAAGATGGGGGATTGTGATCAGGAAGCAAGGGGAATTGTGATCAGGAAGCAAGAGGCATTGTGATCAGGAAGCAAAGGGCATTGTGAGAAGTAGGCAAGGGGTATTGTGATCAGTGAACAAGGGGTACTGTGATGTGTAACAGGGGGCATTCTGAAAAGTAAGCAGGGGGCATTGTGGTCAGTAAAAGGGGGCATTTTGATCAGGTAGAATGGGGCATTGTGATCAGTAAGCAGGGAGCATTCTAATCACTAATCAGGGGGTATTGTGATCAGAAACAAGGGGCATTATGTCAAGAACAAGGGGCATTGTGATAAAAAAACAAGGGGCATTGTGATCACAAAGCAGGGGTCACTGTGATCAGTAATGGGGTATTGTGATCAGTAAGAATGGGGAATTTTGATCAGGAAGTAAGGGGAATTGTGATCAGGAAGCAAGAGTCATTGTGATTAGGAAGCAAAGAGCATTGTGAGCAGTAGGCAAGGGGTATTGTGATAATTGATCAAGGGTACTGTGATGTGTAAACAGGGGTCATTCTGATAAGTAAGCAGGGGCATTGTGATCAGGAAGAAAGCGGCATTGTGATCAGTAAGCACGGAATATTGTAATCACTATACAGGAGGTATTGTGATCAGAAACAGGGGTCATTATGATCAAGAACAAGCGGCAATGTGATCAGTAAAGAAGGCGTATTGTGATCACAAAGCAGGGGGCATTGTGATCAGGAAAAAAGGGGCATTTTGAGCAGAAAGCAGGGAGCATTGTAATCACTAATGAAGGGGTTTGTGATCACAACAAGGGTCATTATGATCAAGAGCAAGTGGCATTGTGATCACAAAGCAGGGGGCATTGTGATCAGTAAGGATGGGGAATTGTGAACAGGAAATAGCGGAATTGTGATCACGAAGCAAGAGGTATTGTGATCAGGAAGTAAAGGGCATTGTGATGAATACGCAAGGGTATTGTGATCAACGAAGAACGCGTACTGCATGTGTAAACAGGGGGCAATGTGATCAGGAAGAAAGGGACATTGTGAGTCGTAAGCAGGGAGCATTGTAATCATTCATCAGGGGGTATTGTGATCAGAAACAGGGTTCATTATGATCAAGAACAAGCGGCATTGTGATCAGTAAAGAAGGGTCACTGTGATCACAAAGCAGGGGCATTGTGATCAGTAACAGGGGTATTGTGATCAGGAAGCAAGGGTAATTGTGATCAGGAAGCAATAGTTATTGTTTTCAGGAAGCAAAGGGCATTGTGATCAGTAGGCAAGGGGAATTTTGATCAGTAAGCTGAGGTAATGTGATCAGGAAGCTAAGGGCATTGTGATCACTTGGGAAGGGATATTGTGATCAGTCAAAAAGGGGTACTGTGATGTGTAAACAGGGGGCATTCTGAAAAGTCACCAGGCGCATTGTGATCAGAAAGAAAGGGCATTTATTCATAGTTGATGTAGAGGCCTGACCACCGTATTGTATTTCTGAAACTGATGTTGAATAATACTGTATGTCAACTATAATTATATATACATATAACCTTGGGACACGGAGTAGAGTGCGGGAACGGATTCAATGGAATTGTAATAGATAAGCATGATATCGGGGGTGGGAGGGCAGTGGATGGGGGGAGGGGGGTTGTTACTTTGTGAGGGTGAAAAGGGTAACTATTGCATTGTTCTGTACACCTGAAACTAACAATAAAAAAAAAATAAAATAAAATAAAAAAAAAAAAAAAAAAAAAAAAAAAAAAAAAGAAAGAAAGGGCATTTTGACCAGTTACCAGGGAGCATTGTAATCACTAATTAGGTGGTATTTTGATCACAAACAGAGGTCATTATGATTAAGAACAAGGGGCATTGTAATCACAAAGCAAGGGGCATTGTGATCAGTAACAGTGGGTGTTGTGAACAGTAAGGATGGGGGATTGTGATCAGGAAGTAAGGGGAATTGAGATCAGGAAGCAAGATGTATTGTGCTCAGGAGCAAAAGGCATTGTGTTCAGTATGCAAGGGGTATTGTGATGTGTAAACAGGGGACATTCTGAAAAGTAAGCAGGGGTCATTGTGATCATTAAAAGGGGGAATTTTGATCAGGAATAAAGGGGCATTTTGACGAGTAAGCAGGGAGCATTGTAATCACTAATTGGGTGGTATTGTGATCACAAACATGGGCCATTATGATTCAGAACAAGGGGCATTGTGATCACAAAGCAGGGGGCATTGTCATCAGTAACAGGGGGCATTGTCATCACTAAGGATGGGGGATTGTGATCAGGAAGCAAGGGGAATTTTGATCAGGAAGCAAAGGGCATTGTGACGAGTAGGCAAGGCGTATTGCGATCAGGGAACAAGGGGTAACGTGATGTGTAAAGATGGGGCATTCTGATAAGCATGCAGGGGGCAATGTGATCAGGAAGAAAGGTGAATTGTGATCAGGAAGCAAGGGGAATTTTGATCAGGAAGCAAGAGTTATCGTGATCAGGAAGCAAAGGGCATTGTGAGCAGTAGGCAAGGGGTATTGTGATCAGAGAACAAGGGGTACTGTGATGTGTAAACAGGGGGCATTCTGATAAGTAAGCAGGGGCATTGTGATCAGGAGAAAAGTGGAATTTTGACCATTAAGCAGGGAGCATTGTAATTACTATTCAGTGTGCATTGTGACTACAAACAAGGGTCATTATGATCAAGAGCAAGGGGCATTGTGATCACAAAGCAGGGGGCATTGTGATCAGTAATGATGGGGAATTGTGATCAGGAAGTAAGTGTATTTGTGATCAGGAAGCAAGAGGGATTGTGATCAGGAAGCAAGGGGCATTGTGATCAGTAGGCAAGTGGTATTGTGATCAGTGAACAACGGGTACTGTGATGTGTAAACAGGGTGCATTCTGAAAAGTAAGCAGGGGGTGTTGTGAACAGGAAGATAGGGTCATTGTGATCAGTAAGCAGGGAGCATTGTAATCACCAATCAGGGGTATTGTGATCAGAAACAGGGGTCTTCATGATCAAGAGCAAGGGGCACTGTGATCACAATGCAGAGGGAATTGTGATCAGTAAAGATGGGAGATTGTGATCAGGAAGCAAGGGGAATTGTGATCAGGAAGCAAGAGGGATTGTGATCAGGAAGAAAAGGCATTGTGACCAGTAGGCAAGGGGTATTGTGATCAGTGAACAAGGGGTAATGTGATGTGTAAACAGGGGGCATTCTGAAAAGTAAGCAGTGGGCATTGTGATCAGGAAAAAAGGGGCATTGTGATCAGTAACTGGGTTATTGTGATCAATAAGAATGTGGAGTTGTGATCAGGAAACAAAGGACATTGTGATCAGTAGGCAAGGGGTATAGTGATAGGTGAACAAGCGGTACTGTGATGTGTAAACTGGGGGCATTCTGATAAGTAAGCAGGGGTCATTGTGATCAGGAAGAAAGGGGCATTGTGATCACAAAGCAGGGGGCATTTTGTTCAGTAAAAGGGGGCATTGTGATTCAGAACAAAGGGGCATTTTGACCAGTAAGCAGCGAGCATTGTAATCACTAATCAGAGGGTATTCTGATCAGAAACAGGGGTCATTATGATCAAGAACAAGTGGCATTGTGATCAGTAAAGAACGGGCATTGTGATCACAAAGCAGGCGCTTTGTGATCATTAACGGGGGTATTGTGATCAGGAAGGAAGGGGAATTGTGATCAGAAAGCCAGAGGTATTGTGATCAGGAATCAATGGGCATTGTGATCAGTTGGCAAGGGGTATTGTGATCAGTGAACAAGGGGTACTGTGATGTGTAAACAGGGGGCATTCTGAAAAGTAAGCAGTGGGCATTGTGATCAGTAAAAGGGGGCATTGTGATCAGGAACAAAGGGGCATTTTGACCAGTAAGCAGGGAGCATTATAATCACTAATTTGGGGGGATTGTGATCAAAAACAGGGGTCATTATGATTAAGAACAAGGGGCTTTGTGATCACAAAGCAGGGGCATTGTGATCAGTAACAGGGGGCATAGTGATCCTTAAGGATGTGGGATTGTGATGAGGAAGCAAAGGGCATTGGCATCAGTAGGCAAGGAGTATTGTGATCGGTGAATAAGGGGTACTGTGGTCTGTAAACAGGGGATATTCTATAAAGTATGCAGGATGCATTGTGATCAGAAAAGGGGGCAATGTGATCAGGAACGAATGGGCATTTTGACCAGTAAGCAGGGAGCATTGTAATCACTAATCAGGGGGAATTGTGATCAGAAACAGGGGTTATTATGATCAAGTACAAACGACATTGTGATCAGTAAAGACGGGGCATTGTGATCACAATGCAGGGGCATTGTTATCAATAACGGGTGTATTGTGATCAGTAAGGATGGGGGATTGTGATCAGGAAATAAGGGGAATTGTGATCAGGAAGCAAGAGGCATTGTGATCAGGAACCAAAGGGCATTGTGAGCAGTAAGCACGGAATATTGTAATCACTAAACATGAGGTATTGTGATCAGAAACAGGGGTCATTATGATCAAGAACAACCGGCATTGTGATCAGTAAAGGAGGGGCATTGTGATCACAAAGCAGGGGGCATTGAGATCAGTAAAAGGGGGCAGTGTGATCCGGAACAAAGGGGCATTTTTACCAGTAAGCAGGGAGCATTGTAATCACAAATCAGAGGGTATCGTGACCACAAACAAGGGTCATTATTATCAAGAGCAAGGGGCATTGCGATCAGGAAGAATGGGGGATTGTGATCAGGAACCCAGGGAATTGTGATCAGGAAGCAAGATATATTGTGATCAGGAAGCAAAGGGCATTGTGATCATTACCAAGTGCTTTCGTGATCAGTTTACAAGAGGTATGTGATGTTTAAACAGGGTGTATTCTGAAAATTAAGCAGGGGGCACTGAGATCAGTATCGGGGGTATTGTGATCAGTAAGGATGGGGGATTGTGATCAGGAAGCAAGGGGAATTGTGATCAGGAAGCAAAGGGCATTGTGAGAAGTAGGCAAGGGGTATTGTGATCAGCGAACAAGGGGTACTGTGATGTGTAACACGGGGCATTCTGAAAAGTAAGCAGGGGGCATTGTGGACAGTAAAAGGGGGCATTTTGATCAGGAAGAATGGGGCATTGTGATCAGTAAGCAGGGAGCATTCTAATCACTAATCAGGGGGTATTGTGATCAGAAACAAGGGGCATTATGGTCAAGGACAATGGGCATTTTGATAAAAAAACAAGGGGCATTGTGATCACAAAGCAGGGGTCACTGTGATCAGTAATGGGGTATTGTGATCAGTAAGAATGGGGAATTTTGATCAGGAAGTAAGGGGAATTGTGATCAGGAAGCAAGAGTCATTGTGATTAGGAAGCAAAGAGCATTGTGAGCAGTAGGCAAGGGGTATTGTGATAATTGATCAAGGGTACTGTGATGTGTAAACAGGGGTCATTCTGATAAGTAAGCAGGGGCATTGTGATCAGGAAGAAAGCGGCATTGTGATCAGTAAGCACGGAATATTGTAATCACTATACAGGAGGTATTGTGATCAGAAACAGGGGTCATTATGATCAAGAACAAGCGGCAATGTGATCAGTAAAGAAGGCGTATTGTGATCACAAAGCAGGGGGCATTGTGATCAGGAAAAAAGGGGCATTTTGAGCAGAAAGCAGGGAGCATTGTAATCACTAATGAAGGGGTTTGTGATCACAACAAGGGTCATTATGATCAAGAGCAAGTGGCATTGTGATCACAAAGCAGGGGGCATTGTGATCAGTAAGGATGGGGAATTGTGAACAGGAAATAGCGGAATTGTGATCACGAAGCAAGAGGTATTGTGATCAGGAAGTAAAGGGCATTGTGATGAATACGCAAGGGTATTGTGATCAACGAAGAACGCGTACTGCATGTGTAAACAGGGGGCAATGTGATCAGGAAGAAAGGGACATTGTGAGTCGTAAGCAGGGAGCATTGTAATCATTCATCAGGGGGTATTGTGATCAGAAACAGGGTTCATTATGATCAAGAACAAGCGGCATTGTGATCAGTAAAGAAGGGTCACTGTGATCACAAAGCAGGGGCATTGTGATCAGTAACAGGGGTATTGTGATCAGGAAGCAAGGGTAATTGTGATCAGGAAGCAATAGTTATTGTTTTCAGGAAGCAAAGGGCATTGTGATCAGTAGGCAAGGGGAATTTTGATCAGTAAGCTGAGGTAATGTGATCAGGAAGCTAAGGGCATTGTGATCACTTGGGAAGGGATATTGTGATCAGTCAAAAAGGGGTACTGTGATGTGTAAACAGGGGGCATTCTGAAAAGTCACCAGGCGCATTGTGATCAGAAAGAAAGGGCATTTATTCATAGTTGATGTAGAGGCCTGACCACCGTATTGTATTTCTGAAACTGATGTTGAATAATACTGTATGTCAACTATAATTATATATACATATAACCTTGGGACACGGAGTAGAGTGCGGGAACGGATTCAATGGAATTGTAATAGATAAGCATGATATCGGGGGTGGGAGGGCAGTGGATGGGGGGAGGGGGGTTGTTACTTTGTGAGGGTGAAAAGGGTAACTATTGCATTGTTCTGTACACCTGAAACTAACAATAAAAAAAAAATAAAATAAAAAAAAAAAAAAAAAAAAAAAAAAAAAAAAAAAAAAAAAAAAAGAAAGAAAGGGCATTTTGACCAGTTACCAGGGAGCATTGTAATCACTAATTAGGTGGTATTTTGATCACAAACAGAGGTCATTATGATTAAGAACAAGGGGCATTGTAATCACAAAGCAAGGGGCATTGTGATCAGTAACAGTGGGTGTTGTGAACAGTAAGGATGGGGGATTGTGATCAGGAAGTAAGGGGAATTGAGATCAGGAAGCAAGATGTATTGTGCTCAGGAGCAAAAGGCATTGTGTTCAGTATGCAAGGGGTATTGTGATGTGTAAACAGGGGACATTCTGAAAAGTAAGCAGGGGTCATTGTGATCATTAAAAGGGGGAATTTTGATCAGGAATAAAGGGGCATTTTGACGAGTAAGCAGGGAGCATTGTAATCACTAATTGGGTGGTATTGTGATCACAAACATGGGCCATTATGATTCAGAACAAGGGGCATTGTGATCACAAAGCAGGGGGCATTGTCATCAGTAACAGGGGGCATTGTCATCACTAAGGATGGGGGATTGTGATCAGGAAGCAAGGGGAATTTTGATCAGGAAGCAAAGGGCATTGTGACGAGTAGGCAAGGCGTATTGCGATCAGGGAACAAGGGGTAACGTGATGTGTAAAGATGGGGCATTCTGATAAGCATGCAGGGGGCAATGTGATCAGGAAGAAAGGTGAATTGTGATCAGGAAGCAAGGGGAATTTTGATCAGGAAGCAAGAGTTATCGTGATCAGGAAGCAAAGGGCATTGTGAGCAGTAGGCAAGGGGTATTGTGATCAGAGAACAAGGGGTACTGTGATGTGTAAACAGGGGGCATTCTGATAAGTAAGCAGGGGCATTGTGATCAGGAGAAAAGTGGAATTTTGACCATTAAGCAGGGAGCATTGTAATTACTATTCAGTGTGCATTGTGACTACAAACAAGGGTCATTATGATCAAGAGCAAGGGGCATTGTGATCACAAAGCAGGGGGCATTGTGATCAGTAATGATGGGGAATTGTGATCAGGAAGTAAGTGTATTTGTGATCAGGAAGCAAGAGGGATTGTGATCAGGAAGCAAGGGGCATTGTGATCAGTAGGCAAGTGGTATTGTGATCAGTGAACAACGGGTACTGTGATGTGTAAACAGGGTGCATTCTGAAAAGTAAGCAGGGGGTGTTGTGAACAGGAAGATAGGGTCATTGTGATCAGTAAGCAGGGAGCATTGTAATCACCAATCAGGGGTATTGTGATCAGAAACAGGGGTCTTCATGATCAAGAGCAAGGGGCACTGTGATCACAATGCAGAGGGAATTGTGATCAGTAAAGATGGGAGATTGTGATCAGGAAGCAAGGGGAATTGTGATCAGGAAGCAAGAGGGATTGTGATCAGGAAGAAAAGGCATTGTGACCAGTAGGCAAGGGGTATTGTGATCAGTGAACAAGGGGTAATGTGATGTGTAAACAGGGGGCATTCTGAAAAGTAAGCAGTGGGCATTGTGATCAGGAAAAAAGGGGCATTGTGATCAGTAACTGGGTTATTGTGATCAATAAGAATGTGGAGTTGTGATCAGGAAACAAAGGACATTGTGATCAGTAGGCAAGGGGTATAGTGATAGGTGAACAAGCGGTACTGTGATGTGTAAACTGGGGGCATTCTGATAAGTAAGCAGGGGTCATTGTGATCAGGAAGAAAGGGGCATTGTGATCACAAAGCAGGGGGCATTTTGTTCAGTAAAAGGGGGCATTGTGATTCAGAACAAAGGGGCATTTTGACCAGTAAGCAGCGAGCATTGTAATCACTAATCAGAGGGTATTCTGATCAGAAACAGGGGTCATTATGATCAAGAACAAGTGGCATTGTGATCAGTAAAGAACGGGCATTGTGATCACAAAGCAGGCGCTTTGTGATCATTAACGGGGGTATTGTGATCAGGAAGGAAGGGGAATTGTGATCAGAAAGCCAGAGGTATTGTGATCAGGAATCAATGGGCATTGTGATCAGTTGGCAAGGGGTATTGTGATCAGTGAACAAGGGGTACTGTGATGTGTAAACAGGGGGCATTCTGAAAAGTAAGCAGTGGGCATTGTGATCAGTAAAAGGGGGCATTGTGATCAGGAACAAAGGGGCATTTTGACCAGTAAGCAGGGAGCATTATAATCACTAATTTGGGGGGATTGTGATCAAAAACAGGGGTCATTATGATTAAGAACAAGGGGCTTTGTGATCACAAAGCAGGGGCATTGTGATCAGTAACAGGGGGCATAGTGATCCTTAAGGATGTGGGATTGTGATGAGGAAGCAAAGGGCATTGGCATCAGTAGGCAAGGAGTATTGTGATCGGTGAATAAGGGGTACTGTGGTCTGTAAACAGGGGATATTCTATAAAGTATGCAGGATGCATTGTGATCAGAAAAGGGGGCAATGTGATCAGGAACGAATGGGCATTTTGACCAGTAAGCAGGGAGCATTGTAATCACTAATCAGGGGGAATTGTGATCAGAAACAGGGGTTATTATGATCAAGTACAAACGACATTGTGATCAGTAAAGACGGGGCATTGTGATCACAATGCAGGGGCATTGTTATCAATAACGGGTGTATTGTGATCAGTAAGGATGGGGGATTGTGATCAGGAAATAAGGGGAATTGTGATCAGGAAGCAAGAGGCATTGTGATCAGGAACCAAAGGGCATTGTGAGCAGTAAGCACGGAATATTGTAATCACTAAACATGAGGTATTGTGATCAGAAACAGGGGTCATTATGATCAAGAACAACCGGCATTGTGATCAGTAAAGGAGGGGCATTGTGATCACAAAGCAGGGGGCATTGAGATCAGTAAAAGGGGGCAGTGTGATCCGGAACAAAGGGGCATTTTTACCAGTAAGCAGGGAGCATTGTAATCACAAATCAGAGGGTATCGTGACCACAAACAAGGGTCATTATTATCAAGAGCAAGGGGCATTGCGATCAGGAAGAATGGGGGATTGTGATCAGGAACCCAGGGAATTGTGATCAGGAAGCAAGATATATTGTGATCAGGAAGCAAAGGGCATTGTGATCATTACCAAGTGCTTTCGTGATCAGTTTACAAGAGGTATGTGATGTTTAAACAGGGTGTATTCTGAAAATTAAGCAGGGGGCACTGAGATCAGTATCGGGGGTATTGTGATCAGTAAGGATGGGGGATTGTGATCAGGAAGCAAGGGGAATTGTGATCAGGAAGCAAAGGGCATTGTGAGAAGTAGGCAAGGGGTATTGTGATCAGCGAACAAGGGGTACTGTGATGTGTAACACGGGGCATTCTGAAAAGTAAGCAGGGGGCATTGTGGACAGTAAAAGGGGGCATTTTGATCAGGAAGAATGGGGCATTGTGATCAGTAAGCAGGGAGCATTCTAATCACTAATCAGGGGGTATTGTGATCAGAAACAAGGGGCATTATGGTCAAGGACAATGGGCATTTTGATAAAAAAACAAGGGGCATTGTGATAACAATGCAGGGGGCATTGGGATCAGTAACGGGGTATTGTGATCAGTAAGAATGGGGGATTTTGATCAGGAAGTAAGGGTAATTGTGATCAGGAAGCAAAGAGCATTGTGAGCGGTAGGCAAGGGGTATTGTGATAATTGATCAAGGGTACTGTGATGTGTAAACAGGGGGCATCCTGATAAGTAAGCAAGGGCATTGTGATCAGGAAGAAAGCGGCATTGTGATCAGTAAGCACGGAATATTGTAATCACTATACAGGAGGTATTGTGATCAGAAACAGGGGTCATTATGATCAAGAACAAGCGGCAATGTGATCACAAAGCAGGGGGCATTGTCATCAGTAACAGGGGGCATTGTCATCACTAAGGATGGGGGATTGTGATCAGGAAGCAAGGGGAATTTTGATCAGGAAGCAAAGGGCATTGTGACGAGTAGGCAAGGCGTATTGCGATCAGGGAACAAGGGGTAACGTGATGTGTAAAGATGGGGCATTCTGATAAGCATGCAGGGGGCAATGTGATCAGGAAGAAAGGTGAATTGTGATCAGGAAGCAAGGGGAATTTTGATCAGGAAGCAAGAGATATCGTGATCAGGAAGCAAAGGGCATTGTGAGCAGTAGGCAAGGGGTATTGTGATCAGAGAACAAGGGGTACTGTGATGTGTAAACAGGGGGCATTCTGATAAGTAAGCAGGGGCATTGTGATCAGGAGAAAAGTGGAATTTTGACCATTAAGCAGGGAGCATTGTAATTACTATTCAGTGTGCATTGTGACTACAAACAAGGGTCATTATGATCAAGAGCAAGGGGCATTGTGATCACAAAGCAGGGGGCATTGTGATCAGTAATGATGGGGAATTGTGATCAGGAAGTAAGTGTATTTGTGATCAGGAAGCAAGAGGGATTGTGATCAGGAAGCAAGGGGCATTGTGATCAGTAGGCAAGTGGTATTGTGATCAGTGAACAACGGGTACTGTGATGTGTAAACAGGGTGCATTCTGAAAAGTAAGCAGGGGGTGTTGTGAACAGGAAGATAGGGTCATTGTGATCAGTAAGCAGGGAGCATTGTAATCACCAATCAGGGGTATTGTGATCAGAAACAGGGGTCTTCATGATCAAGAGCAAGGGGCACTGTGATCACAATGCAGAGGGAATTGTGATCAGTAAAGATGGGAGATTGTGATCAGGAAGCAAGGGGAATTGTGATCAGGAAGCAAGAGGGATTGTGATCAGGAAGAAAAGGCATTGTGACCAGTAGGCAAGGGGTATTGTGATCAGTGAACAAGGGGTAATGTGATGTGTAAACAGGGGGCATTCTGAAAAGTAAGCAGTGGGCATTGTGATCAGGAAAAAAGGGGCATTGTGATCAGTAACTGGGTTATTGTGATCAATAAGAATGTGGAGTTGTGATCAGGAAACAAAGGACATTGTGATCAGTAGGCAAGGGGTATAGTGATAGGTGAACAAACGGTACTGTGATGTGTAAACTGGGGGCATTCTGATAAGTAAGCAGGGGTCATTGTGATCAGGAAGAAAGGGGCATTGTGATCACAAAGCAGGGGGCATTTTGTTCAGTAAAAGGGGGCATTGTGATTCAGAACAAAGGGGCATTTTGACCAGTAAGCAGCGAGCATTGTAATCACTAATCAGAGGGTATTCTGATCAGAAACAGGGGTCATTATGATCAAGAACAAGTGGCATTGTGATCAGTAAAGAACGGGCATTGTGATCACAAAGCAGGCGCTTTGTGATCATTAACGGGGGTATTGTGATCAGGAAGGAAGGGGAATTGTGATCAGAAAGCCAGAGGTATTGTGATCAGGAATCAATGGGCATTGTGATCAGTTGGCAAGGGGTATTGTGATCAGTGAACAAGGGGTACTGTGATGTGTAAACAGGGGGCATTCTGAAAAGTAAGCAGTGGGCATTGTGATCAGTAAAAGGGGGCATTGTGATCAGGAACAAAGGGGCATTTTGACCAGTAAGCAGGGAGCATTATAATCACTAATTTGGGGGGATTGTGATCAAAAACAGGGGTCATTATGATTAAGAACAAGGGGCTTTGTGATCACAAAGCAGGGGCATTGTGATCAGTAACAGGGGGCATAGTGATCCTTAAGGATGTGGGATTGTGATGAGGAAGCAAAGGGCATTGGCATCAGTAGGCAAGGAGTATTGTGATCGGTGAATAAGGGGTACTGTGGTCTGTAAACAGGGGATATTCTATAAAGTATGCAGGATGCATTGTGATCAGAAAAGGGGGCAATGTGATCAGGAACGAATGGGCATTTTGACCAGTAAGCAGGGAGCATTGTAATCACTAATCAGGGGGAATTGTGATCAGAAACAGGGGTTATTATGATCAAGTACAAACGACATTGTGATCAGTAAAGACGGGGCATTGTGATCACAATGCAGGGGCATTGTTATCAATAACGGGTGTATTGTGATCAGTAAGGATGGGGGATTGTGATCAGGAAATAAGGGGAATTGTGATCAGGAAGCAAGAGGCATTGTGATCAGGAACCAAAGGGCATTGTGAGCAGTAAGCACGGAATATTGTAATCACTAAACATGAGGTATTGTGATCAGAAACAGGGGTCATTATGATCAAGAACAACCGGCATTGTGATCAGTAAAGGAGGGGCATTGTGATCACAAAGCAGGGGGCATTGAGATCAGTAAAAGGGGGCAGTGTGATCCGGAACAAAGGGGCATTTTTACCAGTAAGCAGGGAGCATTGTAATCACAAATCAGAGGGTATCGTGACCACAAACAAGGGTCATTATTATCAAGAGCAAGGGGCATTGCGATCAGGAAGAATGGGGGATTGTGATCAGGAACCCAGGGAATTGTGATCAGGAAGCAAGATATATTGTGATCAGGAAGCAAAGGGCATTGTGATCATTACCAAGTGCTTTCGTGATCAGTTTACAAGAGGTATGTGATGTTTAAACAGGGTGTATTCTGAAAATTAAGCAGGGGGCACTGAGATCAGTATCGGGGGTATTGTGATCAGTAAGGATGGGGGATTGTGATCAGGAAGCAAGGGGAATTGTGATCAGGAAGCAAAGGGCATTGTGAGAAGTAGGCAAGGGGTATTGTGATCAGCGAACAAGGGGTACTGTGATGTGTAACACGGGGCATTCTGAAAAGTAAGCAGGGGGCATTGTGGACAGTAAAAGGGGGCATTTTGATCAGGAAGAATGGGGCATTGTGATCAGTAAGCAGGGAGCATTCTAATCACTAATCAGGGGGTATTGTGATCAGAAACAAGGGGCATTATGGTCAAGGACAATGGGCATTTTGATAAAAAAACAAGGGGCATTGTGATAACAATGCAGGGGGCATTGGGATCAGTAACGGGGTATTGTGATCAGTAAGAATGGGGGATTTTGATCAGGAAGTAAGGGTAATTGTGATCAGGAAGCAAAGAGCATTGTGAGCGGTAGGCAAGGGGTATTGTGATAATTGATCAAGGGTACTGTGATGTGTAAACAGGGGGCATCCTGATAAGTAAGCAAGGGCATTGTGATCAGGAAGAAAGCGGCATTGTGATCAGTAAGCACGGAATATTGTAATCACTATACAGGAGGTATTGTGATCAGAAACAGGGGTCATTATGATCAAGAACAAGCGGCAATGTGATCAGTAAAGAAGGGGTATTGTGATCACAAAGCAGGGGGCATTGTGATCAGGAAAAAAGGGGCATTTTGAGCAGAAAGCAGGGAGCATTGTAATCACTAATGAAGGGGTTTGTGATCACAACAAGTGTCATAATGATCAAGAGCAAGTGGCATTGTGATCACAAAGCAGGGGGCATTGTGATCAGTAAGGATGGGGAATTGTGAACAGGAAATAGCGGAATTGTGATCACGAAGCAAGAGGTATTGTGATCAGGAAGCAAAGGGCATTGAGATCAGTACGCAAGGGGTATTGTGATCAATGAAGAACGCGTACTGCATGTGTAAACAGGGGACAATGTGATCAGGAAGAAAGGGACATTGTGAGTAGTAAGCAGGGAGCATTGTAATCATTCATCAGGGGGTATTGTGATCAGAAACAGGGTTCATTATGATCAAGAACAAGCGGCATTGTGATCAGTAAAGAAGGGTCATTGTGATCACAAAGCAGGGGCATTGTGATCAGTAACAGGGGTATTGTGATCAGGAAGCAAGGGTAATTGTGATCAGGAAGCAATAGTTATTGTTTTCAGGAAGCAAAGGGCATTGTGATCAGTAGGCAAGGGGAATTTTGATCAGGAAGCTGAGGTAATGTGATCAGGAAGCTAAGGGCATTGTGATCACTTGGGAAGGGATATTGTGATCAGTCAACAAGGGGTACTGTGATGTGTAAACAGGGGGCATTCTGAAAAGTCACCAGGCGCATTGTAATCAGACAGAAAGGGGCATTTTGTCCAGTTACCAGGGAGCATTGTAATCACTAATTAGGTGGTATTTTGATCACAAACAGGGGTCATTATGTTTAAGAACAAGGGGCATTGTAATCACAAAGCAAGGGGCATTGTGATCAGTAACAGGGGGTATTGTGAACAGTAAGGATGGGGGATTGTGATCAGGAAGTAAGGGGAATTGAGATCAGGAAGCAGGAGGTATTGTGCTCAGGAGCAAAAGGCATTGTGTTCAGTAGGCAAGGGGTATTGTGATGTGTAACCAGGGGACATTCTGAAAAGTAAGCAGGGGTCATTGTGATCATTAAAGGGGGAATTTTGAACAGGAATAAAGGGGCATTTTGACCAGTAAGCAGGGAGCATTGTAAACACTAATTGGGTGGTATTGTGATCACAAACATGGGCCATTATGATTCAGAACAAGGGGCATTGTGATCACAAAGCAGGGGGCATTGTCATCAGTAACAGGGGGCATTGTGATCACTAAGGATGGGGGATTGTGATCAGGAAGCACAGGGAATTTTGATCAGGAAGCAAAGTGCATTGTGACCAGTAGGCAAGGCGTATTGTGATCAGGGAACAAGGGGTACTGTGATGTGTAAACAGGGGGCATTCTGATAAGACAGCAGGGGCATTGTGATCAGGAGAAAAGGGGCATTTTGACCATTAAGCTGGGAGCATTGTAATTACTATTCAGGGTGTATTGTGACCACAAACAAGGGTCATTATGATCAAGAGCAAGGGGCATTGTGATCACAAATCAGGGGGCATTGTGATCAGTAAAGATGGGGAATTGTGATCAGGAAGTAAGGGGATTTGTGATCAGGAAGCAAGAGGGATTGTGATCAATGAACAACGCGTACTGCATGTGTAAACAGGGGACAATGTGATCAGGAAGAAAGGGACATTGTGAGTAGTAAGCAGGGAGCATTGTAATCATTCATCAGGGGGTATTGTGATCAGAAACAGGGTTCATTATGATCAAGAACAAGCGGCATTGTGATCAGTAAAGAAGGGTCATTGTGATCACAAAGCAGGGGCATTGTGATCAGTAACAGGGGTATTGTGATCAGGAAGCAAGGGTAATTGTGATCAGGAAGCAATAGTTATTGTTTTCAGGAAGCAAAGGGCATTGTGATCAGTAGGCAAGGGGAATTTTGATCAGGTAGCTGAGGTAATGTGATCAGGAAGCTAAGGGCATTGTGATCACTTGGGAAGGGATATTGTGATCAGTCAAAAAGGGGTACTGTGATGTGTAAACAGGGGGCATTCTGAAAAGTCACCAGGCGCATTGTGATCAGAAAGAAAGGGGCATTTTGACCAGTTACCAGGGAGCATTGTAATCACTAATTAGGTGGTATTTTGATCACAAACAGGGGTCATTATGATTAAGAACAAGGGGCATTGTAATCACAAAGCAAGGGGCATTGTGATCAGTAACAGGGGGTATTGTGAACAGTAAGGATGGGGGATTGTGATCAGGAAGTAAGGGGAATTGAGATCAGGAAGCAGGAGGTATTGTGCTCAGGAGCAAAAGGCATTGTGTTCAGTAGGCAAGGGGTATTGTGATGTGTAACCAGGGGACATTCTGAAAAGTAAGCAAGGGTCATTGTGATCATTAAAAGGGGGAATTTTGATCAGGAATAAAGGGGTATTTTGACCAGTAAGCAGGGAGCATTGTAAACACTAATTGGGTGGTATTGTGATCACAAACATGGGCCATTATGATTCAGAACAAGGGGCATTGTGATCACAAAGCAGGGGGCATTGTCATCAGTAACAGGGGGCATTGTGATCACTAAGGATGGGGGATTGTGATCAGGAAGCAAGGGGAATTTTGATCAGGAAGCAAAGGGCATTGTGACCAGTAGGCAAGGCGTATTGCGATCAGGGAACAAGGGGTAACGTGATGTGTAAAGACGGGGCATTCTGATAAGCATGCAGGGGGCAATGTGATCAGGTAGAAAGGTGATTTGTGATCAGGAAGCAAGGGGAATTGTGATCAGGAAGCAAGAGTTATTGTGATCAGGATGCAAAGGGCATTGTGAGCAGTAGGCAAGGGGTATTGTGATCAGAGAACAAGGGGTACTGTGATGTGTAAACAGGGGGCATTCTGATAAGTAAGCAGGGGCATTGTGATCAGGAGAAAAAGGGCATTTTGACCATTAAGCAGGGAGCATTGCATTTACTATTCAGGGTGCATTGTGACCACAAACAAGGGTCATTATGATCAAGAGCAAGGGGCATTGCGATCAGGAAGAATGGGGGATTGTGATCAGGAACCCAGGGAATTGTGATCAGGAAGCAAGATATATTGTGATCAGGAAGCAAAGGGCATTGTGATCATTACCAAGTGCTTTCGTGATCAGTTTACAAGAGGTATGTGATGTTTAAACAGGGTGTATTCTGAAAATTAAGCAGGGGGCACTGAGATCAGTATCGGGGGTATTGTGATCAGTAAGGATGGGGGATTGTGATCAGGAAGCAAGGGGAATTGTGATCAGGAAGCAAAGGGCATTGTGAGAAGTAGGCAAGGGGTATTGTGATCAGCGAACAAGGGGTACTGTGATGTGTAACACGGGGCATTCTGAAAAGTAAGCAGGGGGCATTGTGGACAGTAAAAGGGGGCATTTTGATCAGGAAGAATGGGGCATTGTGATCAGTAAGCAGGGAGCATTCTAATCACTAATCAGGGGGTATTGTGATCAGAAACAAGGGGCATTATGGTCAAGGACAATGGGCATTTTGATAAAAAAACAAGGGGCATTGTGATAACAATGCAGGGGGCATTGGGATCAGTAACGGGGTATTGTGATCAGTAAGAATGGGGGATTTTGATCAGGAAGTAAGGGTAATTGTGATCAGGAAGCAAAGAGCATTGTGAGCGGTAGGCAAGGGGTATTGTGATAATTGATCAAGGGTACTGTGATGTGTAAACAGGGGGCATCCTGATAAGTAAGCAAGGGCATTGTGATCAGGAAGAAAGCGGCATTGTGATCAGTAAGCACGGAATATTGTAATCACTATACAGGAGGTATTGTGATCAGAAACAGGGGTCATTATGATCAAGAACAAGCGGCAATGTGATCAGTAAAGAAGGGGTATTGTGATCACAAAGCAGGGGGCATTGTGATCAGGAAAAAAGGGGCATTTTGAGCAGAAAGCAGGGAGCATTGTAATCACTAATGAAGGGGTTTGTGATCACAACAAGTGTCATTATGATCAAGAGCAAGTGGCATTGTGATCACAAAGCAGGGGGCATTGTGATCAGTAAGGATGGGGAATTGTGAACAGGAAATAGCGGAATTGTGATCACGAAGCAAGAGGTATTGTGATCAGGAAGCAAAGGGCATTGAGATCAGTACGCAAGGGGTATTGTGATCAATGAAGAACGCGTACTGCATGTGTAAACAGGGGACAATGTGATCAGGAAGAAAGGGACATTGTGAGTAGTAAGCAGGGAGCATTGTAATCATTCATCAGGGGGTATTGTGATCAGAAACAGGGTTCATTATGATCAAGAACAAGCGGCATTGTGATCAGTAAAGAAGGGTCATTGTGATCACAAAGCAGGGGCATTGTGATCAGTAACAGGGGTATTGTGATCAGGAAGCAAGGGTAATTGTGATCAGGAAGCAATAGTTATTGTTTTCAGGAAGCAAAGGGCATTGTGATCAGTAGGCAAGGGGAATTTTGATCAGGAAGCTGAGGTAATGTGATCAGGAAGCTAAGGGCATTGTGATCACTTGGGAAGGGATATTGTGATCAGTCAACAAGGGGTACTGTGATGTGTAAACAGGGGGCATTCTGAAAAGTCACCAGGCGCATTGTAATCAGAAAGAAAGGGGCATTTTGTCCAGTTACCAGGGAGCATTGTAATCACTAATTAGGTGGTATTTTGATCACAAACAGGGGTCATTATGTTTAAGAACAAGGGGCATTGTAATCACAAAGCAAGGGGCATTGTGATCAGTAACAGGGGGTATTGTGAACAGTAAGGATGGGGGATTGTGATCAGGAAGTAAGGGGAATTGAGATCAGGAAGCAGGAGGTATTGTGCTCAGGAGCAAAAGGCATTGTGTTCAGTAGGCAAGGGGTATTGTGATGTGTAACCAGGGGACATTCTGAAAAGTAAGCAGGGGTCATTGTGATCATTAAAGGGGGAATTTTGAACAGGAATAAAGGGGCATTTTGACCAGTAAGCAGGGAGCATTGTAAACACTAATTGGGTGGTATTGTGATCACAAACATGGGCCATTATGATTCAGAACAAGGGGCATTGTGATCACAAAGCAGGGGGCATTGTCATCAGTAACAGGGGGCATTGTGATCACTAAGGATGGGGGATTGTGATCAGGAAGCACAGGGAATTTTGATCAGGAAGCAAAGTGCATTGTGACCAGTAGGCAAGGCGTATTGTGATCAGGGAACAAGGGGTACTGTGATGTGTAAACAGGGGGCATTCTGATAAGACAGCAGGGGCATTGTGATCAGGAGAAAAGGGGCATTTTGACCATTAAGCTGGGAGCATTGTAATTACTATTCAGGGTGTATTGTGACCACAAACAAGGGTCATTATGATCAAGAGCAAGGGGCATTGTGATCACAAATCAGGGGGCATTGTGATCAGTAAAGATGGGGAATTGTGATCAGGAAGTAAGGGGATTTGTGATCAGGAAGCAAGAGGGATTGTGATCAATGAACAACGCGTACTGCATGTGTAAACAGGGGACAATGTGATCAGGAAGAAAGGGACATTGTGAGTAGTAAGCAGGGAGCATTGTAATCATTCATCAGGGGGTATTGTGATCAGAAACAGGGTTCATTATGATCAAGAACAAGCGGCATTGTGATCAGTAAAGAAGGGTCATTGTGATCACAAAGCAGGGGCATTGTGATCAGTAACAGGGGTATTGTGATCAGGAAGCAAGGGTAATTGTGATCAGGAAGCAATAGTTATTGTTTTCAGGAAGCAAAGGGCATTGTGATCAGTAGGCAAGGGGAATTTTGATCAGGTCGCTGAGGTAATGTGATCAGGAAGCTAAGGGCATTGTGATCACTTGGGAAGGGATATTGTGATCAGTCAAAAAGGGGTACTGTGATGTGTAAACAGGGGGCATTCTGAAAAGTCACCAGGCGCATTGTGATCAGAAAGAAAGGGGCATTTTGACCAGTTACCAGGGAGCATTGTAATCACTAATTAGGTGGTATTTTGATCACAAACAGGGGTCATTATGATTAAGAACAAGGGGCATTGTAATCACAAAGCAAGGGGCATTGTGATCAGTAACAGGGGGTATTGTGAACAGTAAGGATGGGGGATTGTGATCAGGAAGTAAGGGGAATTGAGATCAGGAAGCAGGAGGTATTGTGCTCAGGAGCAAAAGGCATTGCGTTCAGTAGGCAAGGGGTATTGTGATGTGTAACCAGGGGACATTCTGAAAAGTAAGCAAGGGTCATTGTGATCATTAAAAGGGGGAATTTTGATCAGGAATAAAGGGGTATTTTGACCAGTAAGCAGGGAGCATTGTAAACACTAATTGGGTGGTATTGTGATCACAAACATGGGCCATTATGATTCAGAACAAGGGGCATTGTGATCACAAAGCAGGGGGCATTGTCATCAGTAACAGGGGGCATTGTGATCACTAAGGATGGGGGATTGTGATCAGGAAGCAAGGGGAATTTTGATCAGGAAGCAAAGGGCATTGTGACCAGTAGGCAAGGCGTATTGCGATCAGGGAACAAGGGGTAACGTGATGTGTAAAGACGGGGCATTCTGATAAGCATGCAGGGGGCAATGTGATCAGGTAGAAAGGTGATTTGTGATCAGGAAGCAAGGGGAATTGTGATCAGGAAGCAAGAGTTATTGTGATCAGGATGCAAAGGGCATTGTGAGCAGTAGGCAAGGGGTATTGTGATCAGAGAACAAGGGGTACTGTGATGTGTAAACAGGGGGCATTCTGATAAGTAAGCAGGGGCATTGTGATCAGGAGAAAAAGGGCATTTTGACCATTAAGCAGGGAGCATTGCATTTACTATTCAGGGTGCATTGTGACCACAAACAAGGGTCATTATGATCAAGAGCAAGGGGCATTGTGATAACAAAGCAGCGGGCATTGTAATCAGTAAAGATGGGGAATTGTGATCAGGAAGTAAGGGGATTTGTGATCAGCAAGCAAGGGGCATTGTGATCAGTAGGCAAGGGGTATTGTGATCAGTGAACAACGGGTAATGTGATGTGTAAACAGGGTGCATTCTGAAAAGTAAGCAGGGTGCGTTGTGATCAGGAAGAAAGGGTCATTGTGATCAGTAAGCAGGGAGCATTGTAATCACTAATCAGAGGGTATCGTGACCACAAACAAGGGTCATTATTATCAAGAGCAAGGGGCATTGCGATCAGGAAGAATGGGGCATTGTGATCAGGAACCCAGGGAATTGTGATCAGGAAGCAAGATATATTGTGATCAGGAAGCAAAGGGCATTGTGATCATTACCAAGGGCTATCGTGATCAGTTTACAAGAGGTATGTGATGTGTAAACAGGGCGTATTCTGAAAATTAAGCAGGGGGCACTGAGATCAGTATCGGGGGTATTGTGATCAGTAAGGATGGGGGATTGTGATCAGGAGGCAAGGGCAATTGTGATGAGGAAGCGACAGTTATTGTGATCAGGAAACAAAGGGCATTGTGATCAGTAGGCAAGGGGTATTTTGATCAGTGAACAATGCGTACTGTGATGTGTAAACAGGGGGCAATGTGATCAGGAAGAAAGGGCCATTGTGATCAGTAAGCAGGGAGCATTTTAATCACTCATCAGGGGGTATTGTTATCAGAAACAGTGGTCTTTATGATTAAGAACAAGGGGCATTGTGATCACAAAGCAGGGGGTATTGTGATCAGTAACACTGGGCATTGTGATCACTAAAGATGGGGGATTGTGATCAGGAAGCAAGGGGAATTGTGATCAGGAAGCAAGAGGCATTGTGATCAGGAAGCAAAGGGCATTGTGAGAAGTAGGCAAGGGATATTGTGATCAGCGAACAAGAAGTACTGTGATGTGTAACAGGGGGCATTTTGAAAAGTATGCAGGGGGCATTGTGGACAGTAAAAGGGGGCATTTTGATCAGGAAGAATGGGGCATTGTGATCATTAAGCAGGGAGCATTCTAATCACAAATCAGGGGGTATTGTGATCAGAAACAAGGGGCATTATGGTCAAGAACAAGGGGCATTGTGATAAAAAAAACAAGGGGCATTGTGATCACAATGCAGGGGGCATTGGGATCAGTAACGGGGTATTGTGATCAGTAAGAATGGGGGATTTTGATCAGGAAGTAAGGGGAATTGTGATCAGGAAGCAAAGAGCATTGTGAGCAGTAGGCAAGGGGTATTGTGATAATTGATCAAGGGTACTGTGATGTGTAAACAGGGGGCATTCTGATAAGTAAGCAAGGGCATTGTGATCAGGAAGAAAGCGGCATTGTGATCAGTAAGCACGGAATATTGTAATCACTATACAGGAGGTATTGTGATCAGAAACAGGGGTCATTATGATCAAGAACAAGCGGCAATGTGATCAGTAAAGAAGGGGTATTGTGATCACAAAGCAGGGGGCATTGTGATCAGGAAAAAAGGGGCATTTTGAGCAGAAAGAAGGGAACATTGTAATCACTAATGAAGGGGTTTGTGATCACAACAAGTGTCATTATGATCAAGAGCAAGTGGCATTGTGATCACAAAGCAGGGGGCATTGTGATCAGTAAGGATGGGGAATTGTGAACAGGAAATAGCGGAATTGTGATCACGAAGCAAGAGGTATTGTGATCAGGAAGCAAAGGGCATTGTGATCAGTACGCAAGGGGTATTGTGATCAATGAACAACGCGTACTGCATGTGTAAACAGGGGACAATGTGATCAGGAAGAAAGGGACATTGTGAGTAGTAAGCAGGGAGCATTGTAATCATTCATCAGGGGGTATTGTGATCAGAAACAGGGGTCATTATGATCAAGAACAAGCGGCATTGTAATCAGTAAAGAAGGGTCATTGTGATCACAAAGCAGGGGCATTGTGATCAGTAACAGGGGTATTGTGATCAGGAAGCAAGGGTAATTGTGATCAGGAAGCAATAGTTATTGTTTTCAGGAAGCAAAGGGCATTGTGATCAGTAGGCAAGGGGAATTTTGATCAGGAAGCTGAGGTAATGTGATCAGGAAGCTAAGGGCATTGTGATCACTTGGGAAGGGATATTGTGATCAGTCAACAAGGGGTACTGTGATGTGTAAACAGGGGGCATTCTGAAAAGTCACCAGGCGCATTGTGATCAGAAAGAAAGGGGCATTTTGACCAGTTACCAGGGAGCATTGTAATCACTAATTAGGTGGTATTTTGATCACAAACAGGGGTCATTATGTTTAAGAACAAGGGGCATTGTAATCACAAAGCAAGGGGCATTGTGATCAGTAACAGGGGGTATTGTGAACAGTAAGGATGGGGGATTGTGATCAGGAAGTAAGGGGAATTGAGATCAGGAAGCAGGAGGTATTGTGCTCAGGAGCAAAAGGCATTGTGTTCAGTAGGCAAGGGGTATTGTGATGTGTAACCAGGGGACATTCTGAAAAGTAAGCAGGGGTCATTGTGATCATTAAAAGGGGGAATTTTGATCAGGAATAAAGGGGCATTTTGACCAGTAAGCAGGGAGCATTGTAAACACTAATTGGGTGGTATTGTGATCACAAACATGGGCCATTATGATTCAGAACAAGGGGCATTGTGATCACAAAGCAGGGGGCATTGTCATCAGTAACAGGGGGCATTGTGATCACTAAGGATGGGGGATTGTGATCAGGAAGCAAGGGGAATTTTGATCAGGAAGCAAAGGGCATTGTGACCAGTAGGCAAGGCGTATTGCGATCAGGGAACAAGGGGTAACATGATGTGTAAAGACGGGGCATTCTGATAAGCATGCAGGGGGCAATGTGATCAGGAAGAAAGGTGATTTGTGATCAGGAAGCAAGGGGAATTGTGATCAGGAAGCAAGAGTTATTGTGTTCAGAATGCAAAGGGCATTGTGAGCAGTAGGCAAGGGGTATTGTGATCAGAGAACAAGGGGTACTGTGATGTGTAAACAGGTGGCATTCTGATAAGTAAGCAGGGGCATTGTGATCAGGAGAAAAAGAGCATTTTGACCATTAAGCAGGGAGCATTGTAATTACTATTCAGGGTGCCTTGTGACCACAAACAAGGGTCATTATGATCAAGAGCAAGGGGCATTGTGATAAAAAAGCAGGGGGCATTGTAATCAGTAAAGATGGGGAATTGTGATCAGGAAGTAAGGGGATTTGTGATCAGCAAGCAAGGGGCATTGTGATCAGTAGGCAAGGGGTATTGTGATCAGTGAACAACGGGTACTGTGATGTGTAAACAGGGTGCATTCTGAAAAGTAAGCAGGGTGCGTTGTGATCAGGAAGAAAGGGTCATTGTGATCAGTAAGCAGGGAGCATTGTAATCACTAATCAGGGGTATTGTGATCAGAAACAGGGGTCTTCATGATCAAGAGCAAGGGGCACTGTGATCACAATGCAGTGGGCATTGTGATCAGTAAAGATGGGAGATTGTGATCAGGAAGCAAGGGGAATTGTGATCAGGAAGCAAGAGGGATTGTGATCAGGAAGCAAAGGCATTGTGATCAGTAGCCAAGGGGTATTGTGATCAGTGAACAAGGGGTACTGTGATGTGTAAACAGGGGGCATTCTGAAAAGTAAGCAGTGGGCATTGTGATCAGGAAAAAAGGGGCATTGTGATCAGTAACTGGGTTATTGTGATCAATAAGAATGTGGAGTTGTGATCAGGAAACAAAGGACATTGTAATCAGTAGGCAAGGGGTATAGTGATAGGTGAACAAGGGGTACTGTGATGTGTAAACTGGGGGCATTCTGATAAGTAAGCAGGGGTCATTGTGATCAGGAAGAAAGGGGCATTGTGATCAGTATGCAGGGAGCATTGTAATCACTAATGAGGGGGTATTGTGATCATAAACAAGGGTCATTATGATCAAGAGCAAGGGGCTTTGTGATCACAAAGCAGGGGGTGTTGTGCTCAGTTAGGATGTGGAATTGTGATCAGGAAGTAGAGGAATTGTGATCAGGAAGCAAGCGGTATTGTGTTCAGGAAGCAAAGGGCATTGTGATCAGTAGGCAAAGGGTTTTGTGATCGGTGAACAAGGGGTACTGTGACGTGTAAACAGGGGATATGCTGAAAACTAAGCAGGCAGCATTGTGATCAGTAAAAGGGGGCACTGTGATCAGGAACAAACTGGCATTTTGACCAGTAAGCCGGGAGCATTGTAATCACTAATCAGGGGGTATTGTGATCAGAAACAGGGGTCATTATGATCAAGTACAAGCGACATTGTGATCAGTAAAGACGGGGCATTGTTATCATTAACGGGGGTACTGTGATCAGTACGGATGGGGGATTGTGATCAGGAAATAAGGGGAATTGTGATCAGGAAGCAAGAGGCATTGTGATCAGGAACCAAAGGGCATTGTGAGCAGTAAGCACGGAATATTGTAATCACTAAACATGAGGTATTGTGATCAGAAACAGGGGTCATTATGATCAAGAACAAGCGGCATTGTGATCAGTAAAGAAGGGGAATTGTGATCACAAAGCAGGGGGCATTGTGATCAGTAAAAGGGGGCAGTGTGATCCGGAACAAAGGGGCATTTTGACCAGTAAGCAGGGAGCATTGTAATCACTAATCAGAGGGTATCGTGACCACAAACAGGGGTCATTATTATCAAGAGCAAGGGGCATTGCGATCAGGAAGAATGGGGGATTGTGATCAGGAACCCATGGAATTGTGATCAGGAAGCAAGATATATTGTGATCAGGAAGCAAAGGGCATTGTGATCATTAGGCATAGGCTATCGTGATCAGTGAAGAAGAGGTATGTGATGTGTAAACAGGGCGTATTCTGAAAATTAAACAGGGGGCACTGAGATCAGTATCGGGGGTATTGTGATCAGTAAGGATGGGGGATTGTGATCAGGACGCAAGGGCAATTGTGTTCAGGAAGCCACAGTTATTGTGATCAGGAAACAAAGGGCATTGTGATCAGTAGGCAAGGGGTATTTTGATCAGTGAACAACGCGTACTGTGATGTGTAAACAGGGGGCAATGAGATCAGGAAGAAAGGGACATTGTGATCAGTAAGCAGGGAGCATTTTAATCACTCATCAGGGGGTATTGTTATCAGAAACAGTGGTCATTATGATTAAGAACAAGGGGCATTGTGATCACAAAGCAGGGGGTATTGTGATCAGTAACACGGGGCATTGTGATCACTAAAGATGGGGGATTGTGATCAGGAAGCAAGGGGAATTGTGATCAGGAAGCAAAGGGCATTGTGAGAAGTAGGCAAGGGGTATTGTGATCAGTGAACAAGGGGTACTGTGATGTGTAACAGGGGGCATTCTGAAAAGTAAGCAAGGGGCATTGTGGTCAGTAAAAGGGGGCATTTTGATCAGGTAGAATGGGGCATTGTGATCAGTAAGCAGGGAGCATTCTAATCACTAATCAGGGGGTATTGTGATCAGAAACAAGGGGCATTATGTCAAGAACAAGGGGCATTGTGATAAAAAAACAAGGGGCATTGTGATCACAAAGCAGGGGTCACTGTGATCAGTAACGGGGTATTGTGATCAGTAAGAATGGGGAATTTTGATCAGGAAGTAAGGGGAATTGTGATCAGGAAGCAAGAGTCATTGTGATTAGGAAGCAAAGAGCATTGTGAGCAGTAGGCAAGGGGTATTGTGATAATTGATCAAGGGTACTGTGATGTGTAAACAGGGGTCATTCTGATAAGTAAGCAGGGGCATTGTGATCAGGAAGAAAGCGGCATTGTGATCAGTAAGCACGGAATATTGTAATCACTATACAGGAGGTATTGTGATCAGAAACAGGGGTCATTATGATCAAGAACAAGCGGCAATGTGATCAGTAAAGAAGGCGTATTGTGATCACAAAGCAGGGGGCATTGTGATCAGGAAAAAAGGGGCATTTTGAGCAGAAAGCAGGGAGCATTGTAATCACTAATGAAGGGGTTTGTGATCACAACAAGGGTCATTATGATCAAGAGCAAGTGGCATTGTGATCACAAAGCAGGGGGCATTGTGATCAGTAAGGATGGGGAATTGTGAACAGGAAATAGCGGAATTGTGATCACGAAGCAAGAGGTATTGTGATCAGGAAGTAAAGGGCATTGTGATGAATACGCAAGGGTATTGTGATCAACGAAGAACGCGTACTGCATGTGTAAACAGGGGGCAATGTGATCAGGAAGAAAGGGACATTGTGAGTAGTAAGCAGGGAGCATTGTAATCATTCATCAGGGGGTATTGTGATCAGAAACAGGGTTCATTATGATCAAGAACAAGCGGCATTGTGATCAGTAAAGAAGGGTCACTGTGATCACAAAGCAGGGGCATTGTGATCAGTAACAGGGGTATTGTGATCAGGAAGCAAGGGGAATTGTGATCAGGAAGCAATAGTTATTGTTTTCAGGAAGCAAAGGGCATTGTGATTAGTAGGCAAGGGGAATTTTGATCAGTAAGCTGAGGTAATGTGATCAGGAAGCTAAGGGCATTATGATCACTTGGGAAGGGATATTGTGATCAGTCAAAAAGGGGTACTGTGATGTGTAAACAGGGGGCATTCTGAAAAGTCACCAGGCGCATTGTGATCAGAAAGAAAGGGCATTTTGACCAGTTACCAGGGAGCATTGTAATCACTAATTAGGTGGTATTTTGATCACAAACAGAGGTCATTATGATTAAGAACAAGGGGCATTGTAATCACAAAGCAAGGGGCATTGTGATCAGTAACCGTGGGTGTTGTGAACAGTAAGGATGGGGGATTGTGATCAGGAAGTAAGGGGAATTGAGATCAGGAAGCAAGATGTATTGTGCTCAGGAGCAAAATGCATTGTGTTCAGTAGGCAAGGGGTATTGTGATGTGTAAACAGGGGACATTCTGAAAAGTAAGCAGGGGTCATTGTGATCATTAAAAGGGGGAATTTTGATCAGGAATAAAGCGGCATTTTGACGAGTAAGCAGGGAGCATTGTAATCACTAATTGGGTGGTATTGTGATCACAAACATGGGCCATTATGATTCAGAACAAGGGGCATTGTGATCACAAAGCAGGGGGCATTGTCATCAGTAACAGGGGGCATTGTGATCACTAAGGATGGGGGATTGTGATCAGGAAGCAAGGGGAATTTTGATCAGGAAGCAAAGGGCTTTGTGACGAGTAGGCAAGGCGTATTGCGATCAGGGAACAAGGGGTAACGTGATGTGTAAAGATGGGGCATTCTGATAAGCATGCAGGGGGCAATGTGATCAGGAAGAAAGGTGAATTGTGATCAGGAAGCAAGGTGAATTTTGATCAGGAAGCAAGAGTTATCGTGATCAGGAAGCAAAGGGCATTGTGAGCAGTAGGCAAGGGGTATTGTGATCAGAGAACAAGGGGTACTGTGATGTGTAAACAGGGGGCATTCTGATAAGTAAGCAGGGGCATTGTGATCAGGAGAAAAGTGGAATTTTGACCTTTAAGCAGGGAGCATTGTAATTACTATTCAGTGTGCATTGTGACTACAAACAAGGGTCATTATGATCAAGAGCAAGGGGCATTGTGATCACAAAGCAGGGGGCATTGTGATCAGTAATGATGGGGAATTGTGATCAGGAAGTAAGTGTATTTGTGATCAGGAAACAAGAGGGATTGTGATTAGGAAGCAAGGGGCATTGTGATCAGTAGGCAAGGGGTATTGTGATCAGTGAACAACGGGTACTGTGATGTGTAAACAGGGTGCATTCTGAAAAGTAAGCAGGGGGTGTTGTGCTCAGGAAGATAGGGTCATTGTGATCAGTAAGCAGGGAGCATTGTAATCACCAATCAGGGGTATTGTGATCAGAAACAGGGGTCTTCATGATCAAGAGCAAGGGGCACTGTGATCACAATGCAGAGGGAATTGTGATCAGTAAAGATGGGAGATTGTGATCAGGAAGCAAGGGGAATTGTGATCAGGAAGCAAGAGGGATTGTGATCAGGAAGAAAAGGCATTGTGACCAGTAGGCAAGGGGTATTGTGATCAGTGAACAAGGGGTAATGTGATGTGTAAACAGGGGGCATTCTGAAAAGTAAGCAGTGGGCATTGTGATCAGGAAAAAAGGGGCATTGTGATCAGTAACTGGGTTATTGTGATCAATAAGAATGTGGAGTTGTGATCAGGAAACAAAGGACATTGTGATCAGTAGGCAAGGGGTATAGTGATAGGTGAACAAGCGGTACTGTGATGTGTAAACTGGGGGCATTCTGATAAGTAAGCAGGGGTCATTGTGATCAGAAAGAAAGGGGCATTGTGATCACAAAGCAGGGGGCATTGTGTTCAGTAAAAGGGGGCATTGTGATCCAGAACAAAGGGGCATTTTGACCAGTAAGCAGCGAGCATTGTAATCACTAATCAGAGGGTATTCTGATCAGAAACAGGGGTCATTATGATCAAGAACAAGTGGCATTGTGATCAGTAAAGAACGGGCATTGTGATCACAAAGCAGGCGCTTTGTGATCATTAACGGGGGTATTGTGATCAGGAAGGAAGGGGAATTGTGATCAGAAAGCCAGAGGTATTGTGATCAGGAATCAATGGGCATTGTGATCAGTTGGCAAGGGGTGTTGTGATCAGTGAACAAGGGGTACTGTGATGTGTAAACAGGGGGCATTCTGAAAAGTAAGCAGTGGGCATTGTGATCAGTAAAAGGGGGCATTGTGATCAGGAACAAAGGGGCATTTTGACCAGTAAGCAGGGAGCATTATAATCACTAATTTGGGGGGATTGTGATCAAAAACAGGGGTCATTATGATTAAGAACAATGGGCATTGTGATCACAAAGCAGGGGCATTGTGATCAGTAACAGGGGGCATTGTGATCCTTAAGGATGTGGGATTGTGATGAGGAAGCAAAGGGCATTGGCATCAGTAGGCAAGGGGTATTGTGATCGGTGAATAAGGGGTACTGTGGTCTGTAAACAGGGGATATTCTATAAAGTATGCAGGATGCATTGTGATCAGAAAAGGGGGCAATGTGATCAGGAACGAATGGGCATTTTGACCAGTAAGCAGGGAGCATTGTAATCACTAATCAGGGGGAATTGTGATCAGAAACAGGGGTTATTATGATCAAGTACAAGCGACATTGTGATCAGTAAAGACGGGGCATTGTGATCACAATGCAGGGGCATTGTTATCAATAACGGGTGTATTGTGATCAGTAAGGATGGGGGATTGTGATCAGGAAATAAGGGGAATTGTGATCAGGAAGCAAGAGGCATTGTGATCAGGAACCAAAGGGCATTGTGAGCAGTAAGCACGGAATATTGTAATCACTAAACATGAGGTATTGTGATCAGAAACAGGGGTCATTATGATCAAGAACAACCGGCATTGTGATCAGTAAAGGAGGGGCATTGTGATCACAAAGCAGGGGGCATTGAGATCAGTAAAAGGGGGCAGTGTGATCCGGAACAAAGGGGCATTTTGACCAGTAAGCAGGGAGCATTGTAATCACTAATCAGAGGGTATCGTGACCACAAACAAGGGTCATTATTATCAAGAGCAAGGGGCATTGCGATCAGGAAGAATGGGGGATTGTGATCAGGAACCCAGGGAATTGTGATCAGGAAGCAAGATATATTGTGATCAGGAAGCAAAGGGCATTGTGATCATTACCAAGGGCTATCGTGATCAGTTTACAAGAGGTATGTGATGTGTAAACAGGGTGTATTCTGAAAATTAAGCAGGGGGCACTGAGATCAGTATCGGGGGTATTGTGATCAGTAAGGATGGGGGATTGTGATCAGGAAGCAAGGGGAATTGTGATCAGGAAGCAAAGGGCATTGTGAGAAGTAGGCAAGGGGTATTGTGATCAGCGAACAAGGGGTACTGTGATGTGTAACACGGGGCATTCTGAAAAGTAAGCAGGGGGCATTGTGGACAGTAAAAGGGGGCATTTTGATCAGGAAGAATGGGGCATTGTGATCAGTAAGCAGGGAGCATTCTAATCACTAATCAGGGGGTATTGTGATCAGAAACAAGGGGCATTATGGTCAAGGACAATGGGCATTGTGATAAAAAAACAAGGGGCATTGTGATAACAATGCAGGGGGCATTGGGATCAGTAACGGGGTATTGTGATCAGTAAGAATGGGGGATTTTGATCAGGAAGTAAGGGTAATTGTGATCAGGAAGCAAAGAGCATTGTGAGCGGTAGGCAAGGGGTATTGTGATAATTGATCAAGGGTACTGTGATGTGTAAACAGGGGGCATCCTGATAAGTAAGCAAGGGCATTGTGATCAGGAAGAAAGCGGCATTGTGATCAGTAAGCACGGAATATTGTAATCACTATACAGGAGGTATTGTGATCAGAAACAGGGGTCATTATGATCAAGAACAAGCGGCAATGTGATCAGTAAAGAAGGGGTATTGTGATCACAAAGCAGGGGGCATTGTGATCAGGAAAAAAGGGGCATTTTGAGCAGAAACAGGGAGCATTGTAATCACTAATGAAGGGGTTTGTGATCACAACAAGTGTCATTATGATCAAGAGCAAGTGGCATTGTGATCACAAAGCAGGGGGCATTGTGATCAGTAAGGATGGGGAATTGTGAACAGGAAATAGCGGAATTGTGATCACGAAGCAAGAGGTATTGTGATCAGGAAGCAAAGGGCATTGAGATCAGTACGCAAGGGGTATTGTGATCAATGAAGAACGCGTACTGCATGTGTAAACAGGGGACAATGTGATCAGGAAGAAAGGGACATTGTGAGTAGTAAGCAGGGAGCATTGTAATCATTCATCAGGGGGTATTGTGATCAGAAACAGGGTTCATTATGATCAAGAACAAGCGGCATTGTGATCAGTAAAGAAGGGTCATTGTGATCACAAAGCAGGGGCATTGTGATCAGTAACAGGGGTATTGTGATCAGGAAGCAAGGGGAATTGTGATCAGGAAGCAATAGTTATTGTTTTCAGGAAGCAAAGGGCATTGTGATCAGTAGGCAAGGGGAATTTTGATCAGGAAGCTGAGGTAATGTGATCAGGAAGCTAAGGGCATTGTGATCACTTGGGAAGGGATATTGTGATCAGTCAACAAGGGGTACTGTGATGTGTAAACAGGGGGCATTCTGAAAAGTCACCAGGCGCATTGTGATCAGAAAGAAAGGGGCATTTTGTCCAGTTACCAGGGAGCATTGTAATCACTAATTAGGTGGTATTTTGATCACAAACAGGGGTCATTATGATTAAGAACAAGGGGCATTGTAATCACAAAGCAAGGGGCATTGTGATCAGTAACAGGGGGTATTGTGAACAGTAAGGATGGGGGATTGTGATCAGGAAGTAAGGGGAATTGAGATCAGGAAGCAGGAGGTATTGTGCTCAGGAGCAAAAGGCATTGTGTTCAGTAGGCAAGGGGTATTGTGATGTGTAACCAGGGGACATTCTGAAAAGTAAGCAGGGGTCATTGTGATCATTAAAGGGGGAATTTTGAACAGGAATAAAGGGGCATTTTGACCAGTAAGCAGGGAGCATTGTAAACACTAATTGGGTGGTATTGTGATCACAAACATGGGCCATTATGATTCAGAACAAGGGGCATTGTGATCACAAAGCAGGGGGCATTGTCATCAGTAACAGGGGGCATTGTGATCACTAAGGATGGGGGATTGTGATCAGGAAGCACGGGGAATTTTGATCAGGAAGCAAAGTGCATTGTGACCAGTAGGCAAGGCGTATTGCGATCAGGGAACAAGGGGTACTGTGATGTGTAAACAGGGGGCATTCTGATAAGACAGCAGGGGCATTGTGATCAGGAGAAAAGGGGCATTTTGACCATTAAGCTGGGAGCATTGTAATTACTATTCAGGGTGTATTGTGACCACAACCAAGGGTCATTATGATCAAGAGCAAGGGGCATTGTGATCACAAATCAGGGGGCATTGTGATCAGTAAAGATGGGGAATTGTGATCAGGAAGTAAGGGGATTTGTGATCAGGAAGCAAGAGGGATTGTGATCAATGAACAACGCGTACTGCATGTGTAAACAGGGGACAATGTGATCAGGAAGAAAGGGACATTGTGAGTAGTAAGCAGGGAGCATTGTAATCATTCATCAGGGGGTATTGTGATCAGAAACAGGGTTCATTATGATCAAGAACAAGCGGCATTGTGATCAGTAAAGAAGGGTCATTGTGATCACAAAGCAGGGGCATTGTGATCAGTAACAGGGGTATTGTGATCAGGAAGCAAGGGTAATTGTGATCAGGAAGCAATAGTTATTGTTTTCAGGAAGCAAAGGGCATTGTGATCAGTAGGCAAGGGGAATTTTGATCAGGAAGCTGAGGTAATGTGATCAGGAAGCTAAGGGCATTGTGATCACTTGGGAAGGGATATTGTGATCAGTCAAAAAGGGGTACTGTGATGTGTAAACAGGGGGCATTCTGAAAAGTCACCAGGCGCATTGTGATCAGAAAGAAAGGGGCATTTTGACCAGTTACCAGGGAGCATTGTAATCACTAATTAGGTGGTATTTTGATCACAAACAGGGGTCATTATGATTAAGAACAAGGGGCATTGTAATCACAAAGCAAGGGGCATTGTGATCAGTAACAGGGGGTATTGTGAACAGTAAGGATGGGGGATTGTGATCAGGAAGTAAGGGGAATTGAGATCAGGAAGCAGGAGGTATTGTGCTCAGGAGCAAAAGGCATTGTGTTCAGTAGGCAAGGGGTATTGTGATGTGTAACCAGGGGACATTCTGAAAAGTAAGCAAGGGTCATTGTGATCATTAAAAGGGGGAATTTTGATCAGGAATAAAGGGGTATTTTGACCAGTAAGCAGGGAGCATTGTAAACACTAATTGGGTGGTATTGTGATCACAAACATGGGCCATTATGATTCAGAACAAGGGGCATTGTGATCACAAAGCAGGGGGCATTGTGTTCAGTAAAAGGGGGCATTGTTATCCAGAACAAAGGGGCATTTTGACCAGTAAGCAGCGAGAATTGTAACCACTAATCAGGGGGTATTGTGATCAGAAACAAGGGTCATTATGATCAAGAACAAGTAGCATTGTGATCAGTAAAGAACGGGCATTGTGATCACAAAGCAGGCGCTTTGTGATCATTAACGGTGGTATTGTGATCAGGAAGGAAGGGGAATTGTGATCAGAATGCCAGAGGTATTGTGATCAGGAATCAATGGGCACTGTGATCAGTTGGCAAGGGGTATTGTGATCAGTGAACAAGGGGTACTGTGATGTGTAAACAGGGGGCATTCTGAAAAGTAAGCAGTGGGCATTGTGATCAGGAAAAAAGGGGCATTGTGATCAGTAACTGGGTTATTGTGATCAATAAGAATGTGGAGTTGTGATCAGGAAACAAAGGACATTGTGATCAGTAGGCAAGGGGTATAGTGATAGGTGAACAAGGGGTACTGTGATGTGTAAACTGGGGGCATTCTGATAAGTAAGCAGGGGTCATTGTGATCAGGAAGAAAGGGGCATTGTGATCAGTATGCAGGGAGCATTGTAATCACTAATGAGGGGGTATTGTGATCACAAACAAGGGTCATTATGATCAAGAGCAAGGGGCTTTGTGATCACAAAGCAGGGGGTGTTGTGCTCAGTTAGGATGTGGAATTGTGATCAGGAAGTAGAGGAATTGTGATCAGCAAGCAAGAGGTATTGTGATCAGGAAGCAAAGGGCATTGTGATCAGTAGGCAAAGGGTTTTGTGATCGGTGAACAAGGGGTACTGTGACGTGTAAACAGGGGATATGCTGAAAACTAAGCAGGCAGCATTGTGATCAGTAAAAGGGGGCACTGTGATCAGGAACAAACTGGCATTTTGACCAGTAAGCCGGGAGCATTGTAATCACTAATCAGGGGGTATTGTGATCAGAAACAGGGGTCATTATGATCAAGTGCAAGCGACATTGTGATCAGTAAAGACGGGGCATTGTGATCACAATGCAGGGGCATTGTTATCATTATAGGGGGTACTGTGATCAGTAAGGATGGGGGATTGTGATCAGGAAATAAGGGGAATTGTGATCAGGAAGCAAGAGGCATTGTGATCAGGAACCAAAGGGCATTGTGAGCAGTAAGCACGGAATATTGTAATCACTAAACATGAGGTATTGTGATCAGAAACAGGGGTCATTATGATCAAGAACAAGCGGCATTGTGATCAGTAAAGAAGGGGCATTGTGATCACAAAGCAGGGGACATTGTGATCAGTAAAAGGGGGCAGTGTGATCCGGAACAAAGGGGCATTTTGACCAGTAAGCAGGGAGCATTGTAATCACTAATCAGAGGGTATCGTGACCACAAACAAGGGTCATTATTATCAAGAGCAAGGGGCATTGCGATCAGGAAGAATGGGGAATTGTGATCAGGAACCCATGGAATTGTGATCAGGAAGCAAGATATATTGTGATCAGGAAGCAAAGGGCATTGTGATCATTAGGCATGGGCTATCGTGATCAGTGAACAAGAGGTATGTGATGTGTAAACAGGTCGTATTCTGAAAATTAAACAGGGGGCACTGAGATCAGTATCGGGGGTATTGTGATCAGTAAGGATGGGGGATTGTGATCAGGACGCAAGGGCAATTGTGATCAGGAAGCCACAGTTATTGTGATCAGGAAACAAAGGGCATTGTGATCAGTAGGCAAGGGGTATTTTGATCAGTGAACAACGCGTACTGTGATGTGTAAACAGGGGGCAATGAGATCAGGAAGAAAGGGCCATTGTGATCAGTAAGCAGGGAGCATTTTAATCACTCATCAGGGGGTATTGTTATCAGAAACAGTGGTCATTATGATTAAGAACAAGGGGCATTGTGATCACAAAGCAGGGGGTATTGTGATCAGTAACACTGGGCATTGTGATCACTAAAGATGGGGGATTGTGATCAGGAAGCAAGGGGAATTGTGATCAGGAAGCAAGAGGCATTGTGATCAGGAAGCAAAGGGCATTGTGAGAAGTAGGCAAGGGGTATTGTGATCAGTGAACAAGTGGTACTGTGATGTGTAACAGGGGACATTCTGAAAAGTAAGCAAGGGGCATTGTGGTCAGTAAAAGGGGGCATTTTGATCAGGTAGAATGGGGCATTGTGATCAGTAAGCAGGGAGCATTCTAATCACTAATCAGGGGGCATTGTGATCAGAAACAAGGGGCATTATGTCAAGAACAAGGGGCATTGTGATCAAAAAACAAGGGGCATTGTGATCACAAAGCAGGGGTCACTGTGATCAGTAACGGGGTATTGTGATCAGTAAGAATGGGGAATTTTGATCAGGAAGTAAGGGGAATTGTGATCAGGAAGCAAGAGTCATTGTGATTAGGAAGCAAAGAGCATTGTGAGCAGTAGGCAAGGGGTATTGTGATAATTGATCAAGGGTACTGTGATGTGTAAACAGGGTCATTCTGATAAGTAAGCAGGGGCATTGTGATCAGGAAGAAAGCGGCATTGTGATCAGTAAGCACGGAATATTGTAATCACTATACAGGAGGTATTGTGATCAGAAACAGGGGTCATTATGATCAAGAACAAGCGGCAATGTGATCAGTAAAGAAGGCGTATTGTGATCACAAAGCAGGGGGCATTGTGATCAGGAAAAAAGGGGCATTTTGAGCAGAAAGCAGGGAGCATTGTAATCACTAATGAAGGGGTTTGTGATCACAACTAGTTTCATTATGATCAAGAGCAAGTGGCATTGTGATCACAAAGCAGGGGGCATTGTGATCAGTAAGGATGGTGAATTGTGAACAGGAAATAGCGGAATTGTGATCACGAAGCAAGAGGTATTGTGATCAGGAAGTAAAGGGCATTGTGATCAATACGCAAGGGTATTGTGATCAACGAAGAACGCGTACTGCATGTGTAAACAGGGGGCAATGTGAACAGGAAGAAAGGGACATTGTGAGTAGTAAGCAGGGAGCATTGTAATCATTCATCAGGGGGTATTGTGATCAGAAACAGGGTTCATTATGATCAAGAACAAGCGGCATTGTGATCAGTAAAGAAGGGTCACTGTGATCACAAAGCAGGGGCATTGTGATCAGTAACAGGGGTATTGTGATCAGGAAGCAAGGGTAATTGTGATCAGGAAGCAATAGTTATTGTTTTCAGGAAGCAAAGGGCATTGTGATCAGTAGGCAAGGGGAATTGTGATCAGGAAGCTGAGGTAATGTGATCAGGAAGCTAAGGGCATTGTGATCACTTGGGAAGGGATATTGTGATCAGTCAACAAGGGGTACTGTGATGTGTAAACAGGGGGCATTCTGAAAAGTCACCAGGCGCATTGTGATCAGAAAGAAAGGGCATTTTGACCAGTTACCAGGGAGCATTGTAATCACTAATTAGGTGGTATTTTGATCACAAACAGAGGTCATTATGATTAAGAACAAGGGGCATTGTAATCACAAAGCAAGGGGCATTGTGATCAGTAACAGTGGGTGTTGTGAACAGTAAGGATGGGGGATTGTGATCAGGAAGTAAGGGGAATTGAGACAGGAAGCAAGATGTATTGTGCTCAGGAGCAAAAGGCATTGTGTTCAGTAGGCAAGGGGTATTGTGATGTGTAAACAGGGGACATTCTGAAAAGTAAGCAGGGGTCATTGTGATCATTAAAAGGGGGAATTTTGATCAGGAATAAAGGGGCATTTTGACCAGTAAGCAGGGAGCATTGTAATCACTAATTGGGTGGTATTGTGATCACAAACATGGGCCATTATGATTCAGAACAAGGGGCATTGTGATCACAAAGCAGGGGGCATTGTCATCAGTAACAGGGGGCATTGTGATCACTAAGGATGGGGGATTGTGATCAGGAAGCAAGGGGAATTTTGATCAGGAAGCAAAGGGCATTGTGACCAGTAGGCAAGGCGTATTGCGATCAGGGAACAAGGGGTAACGTGATGTGTAAAGATGGGGCATTCTGATAAGCATGTAGGGGGCAATGTGATCAGGAAGAAAGGTGAATTGTGATCAGGAAGCAAGGGGAATTTTGATCAGGAAGCAAGAGTTATCGTGATCAGGAAGCAAAGGGCATTGTGAGCAGTAGGCAAGGGGTATTGTGATCAGAGGACAAGGGGTACTGTGATGTGTAAACAGGGGGCATTCTGATAAGTAAGCAGGGGCATTGTGATCAGGAGAAAAGGGGTATTTTGACCTTTAAGCAGGGAGCATTGTAATTACTATTCAGGGTGCATTGTGACTACAAACAAGGGTCATTATGATCAAGAGCAAGGGGCATTGTGATCACAAACCAGGGGGCATTGTGATCAGTAATGATGGGGAATTGTGATCAGGAAGTAAGGGGATTTGTGATCAGGAAGCAAGAGGGATTGTGATCAGGAAGCAAGGGGCATTGTGATCAGTAGGCAAGGGGTATTGTGATCAGTGAACAACGGGTACTGTGATGTGTAAACAGGGTGCATTCTGAAAAGTAAGCAGGGGGTGTTGTGATCAGGAAGATAGGGTCATTGTGATCAGTAAGCAGGGAGCAATGTAATCACCAATCAGGGGTATTGTGATCAGAAACAGGGGTCTTCATGATCAAGAGCAAGGGGCACTGTGATCACAATGCAGAGGGAATTGTGATCAGTAAAGATGGGAGATTGTGATCAGGAAGCAAGGGGAATTGTGATCAGGAAGCAAGAGGGATTGTGATCAGGAAGAAAAGGCATTGTGACCAGTAGGCAAGGGGCATTGTGATCAGTGAACAAGGGGTAATGTGATGTGTAAACAGGGGGCATTCTGAAAAGTAAGCAGTGGGCATTGTGATCAGGAAAAAAGGGGCATTGTGATCAGTAACTGGGTTATTGTGATCAATAAGAATGTGGAGTTGTGATCAGGAAACAAAGGACATTGTGATCAGTAGGCAAGGGGTATAGTGATAGGTGAACAAGGGGTACTGTGATGTGTAAACTGGGGGCATTCTGGTAAGTAAGCAGGGGTCATTGTGATCAGGAAGAAAGGGGCATTGTGATCACAAAGCAGGGGGCATTGTGTTCAGTAAAAGGGGGCATTTTTATCCAGAACAAAGGGGCATTTTGACCAGTAAGCAGCGAGCATTGTAACCACTAACCAGGGGGTATTGTGATCAGAAACAGGGGTCATTATGATCAAGAACAAGTAGCATTGTGATCAGTAAAGAACGGGCATTGTGATCACAAAGCAGGCACTTTGTGATCATTAAAGGGGGTATTGTGATCAGGAAGGAAGGGGAATTGTGATCAGAAAGCCAGAGGTATTGTGATCAGGAATCAATGGGCATTGTGATCAGTTGGCAAGGGGTATTGTGATCAGTGAACAAGGGGTACTGTGATGTGTAAATAGGGGGCATTCCGAAAAGTAAGCAGTGGGCATTGTGATCAGTAAAAGGGGGCATTGTGATCAGGAACAAAGGGGCATTTTGACCAGTAAGCAGGGAGCATTATAATCACTAATTTGGGGGGATTGTGATCAAAAACAGGGGTCATTATGATTAAGAACAAGGGGCATTGTGATCACAAAGCAGGGGCATTGTGATCAGTAACAGGGGGCATAGTGATCCTTAAGGATGGGGTATTGTGATGAGGAAGCAAAGGGCATTGGCATCAGTAGGCAAGGGGTATTGTGATCGGTGAATAAGGGGTACTGTGGTCTGTAAACAGGGGATATTCTATAAAGTATGCAGGATGCATAGTGATCAGAAAAGGTGGCAATGTGATCAGGAACAAATGGGCATTTTGACCAGTAAGCAGGGAGCATTGTAATCACTAATCAGGGGAATTGTGATCAGAAACAGGGGTCATTATGATCAAGTACAAGCGACATTGTGATCAGTAAAGACGGGGCATTGTGATCACAATGCAGGGACATTGTTATCATTAACGGGGGTATTGTGATCAGTAAGGATGGGGGATTGTGATCAGGAAATAAGGGGAATTGTGATCAGGAAGCAAGAGGCATTGTGATCAGGAACCAAAGGGCATTGTGAGCAGTAAGCACGGAATATTGTAATCACTAAACATGAGGTATTGTGATCAGAAACAGGGGTCATTATGATCAAGAACAAGCGGCATTGTGATCAGTAAAGAAGGGGCATTGTGATCACAAAGCAGGGGGCATTGTGATCAGTAAAAGGGGGCAGTGTGATCCGGAACAAAGGGGCATTTTGACCAGTAAGCAGGGAGAATTGTAATCACTAATCAGAGGGTATCGTGACCACAAACAAGGGTCATTATTATCAAGAGCAAGGGGCATTGCGATCAGGAAGAATGGGGCATTGTGATCAGGAACCCAGGGAATTGTGATCAGGAAGCAAGATATATTGTGATCAGGAAGCAAAGGGCATTGTGATCATTACCAAGGGCTATCGTGATCAGTTTACAAGAGGTATGTGATGTGTAAACAGGGCGTATTCTGAAAATTAAGCAGGGGGCACTGAGATCAGTATCGGGGGTATTGTGATCAGTAAGGATGGGGGATTGTGATCAGGAGGCAAGGGCAATTGTGATGAGGAAGCGACAGTTATTGTGATCAGGAAACAAAGGGCATTGTGATCAGTAGGCAAGGGGTATTTTGATCAGTGAACAATGCGTACTGTGATGTGTAAACAGGGGGCAATGTGATCAGGAAGAAAGGGCCATTGTGATCAGTAAGCAGGGAGCATTTTAATCACTCATCAGGGGGTATTGTTATCAGAAACAGTGGTCTTTATGATTAAGAACAAGGGGCATTGTGATCACAAAGCAGGGGGTATTGTGATCAGTAACACTGGGCATTGTGATCACTAAAGATGGGGGATTGTGATCAGGAAGCAAGGGGAATTGTGATCAGGAAGCAAGAGGCATTGTGATCAGGAAGCAAAGGGCATTGTGAGAAGTAGGCAAGGGGTATTGTGATCAGCGAACAAGAAGTACTGTGATGTGTAACAGGGGGCATTTTGAAAAGTATGCAGGGGGCATTGTGGACAGTAAAAGGGGGCATTTTGATCAGGAAGAATGGGGCATTGTGATCATTAAGCAGGGAGCATTCTAATCACAAATCAGGGGGTATTGTGATCAGAAACAAGGGGCATTATGGTCAAGAACAAGGGGCATTGTGATAAAAAAACAAGGGGCATTGTGATCACAATGCAGGGGGCATTGGGATCAGTAACAGGGTATTGTGATCAGTAAGAATGGGGGATTTTGATCAGGAAGTAAGGGGAATTGTGATCAGGAAGCAAAGAGCATTGTGAGCAGTAGGCAAGGGGTATTGTGATAATTGATCAAGGGTACTGTGATGTGTAAACAGGGGGCATTCTGATAAGTAAGCAAGGGCATTGTGATCAGGAAGAAAGCGGCATTGTGATCAGTAAGCACGGAATATTGTAATCACTATACAGGAGGTATTGTGATCAGAAACAGGGGTCATTATGATCAAGAACAAGCGGCAATGTGATCAGTAAAGAAGGCGTATTGTGATCACAAAGCAGGGGGCATTGTGATCAGGAAAAAAGGGGCATTTTGAGCAGAAAGAAGGGAACATTGTAATCACTAATGAAGGGGTTTGTGATCACAACAAGTGTCATTATGATCAAGAGCAAGTGGCATTGTGATCACAAAGCAGGGGGCATTGTGATCAGTAAGGATGGGGAATTGTGAACAGGAAATAGCGGAATTGTGATCACGAAGCAAGAGGTATTGTGATCAGGAAGCAAAGGGCATTGTGATCAGTACGCAAGGGGTATTGTGATCAATGAACAACGCGTACTGCATGTGTAAACAGGGGACAATGTGATCAGGAAGAAAGGGACATTGTGAGTAGTAAGCAGGGAGCATTGTAATCATTCATCAGGGGGTATTGTGATCAGAAACAGGGGTCATTATGATCAAGAACAAGCGGCATTGTAATCAGTAAAGAAGGGTCATTGTGATCACAAAGCAGGGGCATTGTGATCAGTAACAGGGGTATTGTGATCAGGAAGCAAGGGTAATTGTGATCAGGAAGCAATAGTTATTGTTTTCAGGAAGCAAAGGGCATTGTGATCAGTAGGCAAGGGGAATTTTGATCAGGAAGCTGAGGTAATGTGATCAGGAAGCTAAGGGCATTGTGATCACTTGGGAAGGGATATTGTGATCAGTCAACAAGGGGTACTGTGATGTGTAAACAGGGGGCATTCTGAAAAGTCACCAGGCGCATTGTGATCAGAAAGAAAGGGGCATTTTGACCAGTTACCAGGGAGCATTGTAATCACTAATTAGGTGGTATTTTGATCACAAAGAGGGGTCATTATGTTTAAGAACAAGGGGCATTGTAATCACAAAGCAAGGGGCATTGTGATCAGTAACAGGGGGTATTGTGAACAGTAAGGATGGGGTATTGTGATCAGGAAGTAAGGGGAATTGAGATCGGGAAGCAGGAGGTATTGTGCTCAGGAGCAAAAGGCATTGTGTTCAGTAGGCAAGGGGTATTGTGATGTGTAAACAGGGGACATTCTGAAAAGTAAGCAGGGGTCATTGTGATCATTAAAAGGGGGAATTTTGATCAGGAATAAAGGGGCATTTTGACCAGTAAGCAGGGAGCATTGTAAACACTAATTGGGTGGTATTGTGATCACAAACATGGGCCATTATGATTCAGAACAAGGGGCATTGTGATCACAAAGCAGGGGGCATTGTCATCAGTAACAGGGGGCATTGTGATCACTAAGGATGGGGGATTGTGATCAGGAAGCAAGGGGAATTTTGATCAGGAAGCAAAGGGCATTGTGATCAGTAGGCAAGGCGTATTGCGATCAGGGAACAAGGGGTAACATGATGTGTAAAGACGGGGCATTCTGATAAGCATGCAGGGGGCAATGTGATCAGGAAGAAAGGTGATTTGTGATCAGGAAGCAAGGGGAATTGTGATCAGGAAGCAAGAGTTATTGTGATCAGAATGCAAAGGGCATTGTGAGCAGTAGACAAGGGGTATTGTGATCAGAGAACAAGGGGTACTGTGATGTGTAAACAGGTGGCATTCTGATAAGTAAGCAGGGGCATTGTGATCAGGAGAAAAAGGGCATTTTGACCATTAAGCAGGGAGCATTGTAATTACTATTCAGGGTGCCTTGTGACCACAAACAAGGGTCATTATGATCAAGAGCAAGGGGCATTGTGATAAAAAAGCAGGGGGCATTGTAATCAGTAAAGATGGGGAATTGTGATCAGGAAGTAAGGGGATTTGTGATCAGCAAGCAAGGGGCATTGTGATCAGTAGGCAAGGGGTATTGTGATCAGTGAACAACGGGTACTGTGATGTGTAAACAGGGTGCATTCTGAAAAGTAAGCAGGGTGCGTTGTGATCAGGAAGAAAGGGTCATTGTGATCAGTAAGTAGGGAGCATTGTAATCACTAATCAGGGGTATTGTGATCAGAAACAGGGGTCTTCATGATCAAGAGCAAGGGGCACTGTGATCACAATGCAGTGGGCATTGTGATCAGTAAAGATGGGAGATTGTGATCAGGAAGCAAGGGGAATTGTGATCAGGAAGCAAGAGGGATTGTGATCAGGAAGCAAAGGCATTGTGATCAGTAGCCAAGGGGTATTGTGATCAGTGAACAAGGGGTACTGTGATGTGTAAACAGGGGGCATTCTGAAAAGTAAGCAGTGGGCATTGTGATCAGGAAAAAAGGGGCATTGTGATCAGTAACTGGGTTATTGTGATCAATAAGAATGTGGAGTTGTGATCAGGAAACAAAGGACATTGTAATCAGTAGGCAAGGGGTATAGTGATAGGTGAACAAGGGGTACTGTGATGTGTAAACTGGGGGCATTCTGATAAGTAAGCAGGGGTCATTGTGATCAGGAAGAAAGGGGCATTGTGATCAGTATGCAGGGAGCATTGTAATCACTAATGAGGGGGTATTGTGATCACAAACAAGGGTCATTATGATCAAGAGCAAGGGGCTTTGTGATCACAAAGCAGGGGGTGTTGTGCTCAGTTAGGATGTGGAATTGTGATCAGGAAGTAGAGGAATTGTGATCAGGAAGCAAGCGGTATTGTGATCAGGAAGCAAAGGGCATTGTGATCAGTAGGCAAAGGGTTTTGTGATCGGTGAACAAGGGGTACTGTGACGTGTAAACAGGGGATATGCTGAAAACTAAGCAGGCAGCATTGTGATCAGTAAAAGGGGGCACTGTGATCAGGAACAAACTGGCATTTTGACCAGTAAGCCGGGAGCATTGTAATCACTAATCAGGGGGTATTGTGATCAGAAACAGGGGTCATTATGATCAAGTACAAGCGACATTGTGATCAGTAAAGACGGGGCATTGTTATCATTAACGGGGGTACTGTGATCAGTAAGGATGGGGGATTGTGATCAGGAAATAAGGGTAATTGTGATCAGGAAGCAAGAGGCATTGTGATCAGGAACCAAAGGGCATTGTGAGCAGTAAGCACGGAATATTGTAATCACTAAACATGAGGTATTGTGATCAGAAACAGGGGTCATTATGATCAAGAACAAGCGGCATTGTGATCAGTAAAGAAGGGGAATTGTGATCACAAAGCAGGGGGCATTGTGATCAGTAAAAGGGGGCAGTGTGATCCGGAACAAAGGGGCATTTTGACCAGTAAGCAGGGAGCATTGTAATCACTAATCAGAGGGTATCGTGACCACAAACAGGGGTCATTATTATCAAGAGCAAGGGGCATTGCGATCAGGAAGAATGGGGGATTGTGATCAGGAACCCATGGAATTGTGATCAGGAAGCAAGATATATTGTGATCAGGAAGCAAAGGGCATTGTGATCATTAGGCATAGGCTATCGTGATCAGTGAAGAAGAGGTATGTGATGTGTAAACAGGGCGTATTCTGAAAATTAAACAGGGGGCACTGAGATCAGTATCGGGGGTATTGTGATCAGTAAGGATGGGGGATTGTGATCAGGACGCAAGGGCAATTGTGTTCAGGAAGCCACAGTTATTGTGATCAGGAAACAAAGGGCATTGTGATCAGTAGGCAAGGGGTATTTTGATCAGTGAACAACGCGTACTGTGATGTGTAAACAGGGGGCAATGAGATCAGGAAGAAAGGGCCATTGTGATCAGTAAGCAGGGAGCATTTTAATCACTCATCAGGGGGTATTGTTATCAGAAACAGTGGTCATTATGATTAAGAACAAGGGGCATTGTGATCACAAAGCAGGGTGTATTGTGATCAGTAACACGGGGCATTGTGATCACTAAAGATGGGGGATTGTGATCAGGAAGCAAGGGGAATTGTGATCAGGAAGCAAGAGGCATTGTGATCAGGAAGCAAAGGGCATTGTGAGAAGTAGGCAAGGGGTATTGTGATCAGTGAACAAGGGGTACTGTGATGTGTAACAGGGGGCATTCTGAAAAGTAAGCAGGGGGCATTGTGGTCAGTAAAAGGGGGCATTTTGATCAGGTAGAATGGGGCATTGTGATCAGTAAGCAGGGAGCATTCTAATCACTAATCAGGGGGTATTGTGATCAGAAACAAGGGGCATTATGTCAAGAACAAGGGGCATTGTGATCAAAAAACAAGGGGCATTGTGATCACAAAGCAGGGGTCACTGTGATCAGTAACGGGGTATTGTGATCAGTAAGAATGGGGAATTTTGATCAGGAAGTAAGGGGAATTTTGATCAGGAAGCAAGAGTCATTGTGATTACGAAGCAAAGAGCATTGTGAGCAGTAGGCAAGGGGTATTGTGATAATTGATCAAGGGTACTGTGATGTGTAAACAGGGGTCATTCTGATAAGTAAGCAGGGGCATTGTGATCAGGAAGAAAGCGGCATTGTGATCAGTAAGCACGGAATATTGTAATCACTATACAGGAGGTATTGTGATCAGAAACAGGGGTCATTATGATCAAGAACAAGCGGCAATGTGATCAGTAAAGAAGGCGTATTGTGATCACAAAGCAGGGGGCATTGTGATCAGGAAAAAAGGGGCATTTTGAGCAGAAAGCAGGGAGCATTGTAATCACTAATGAAGGGGTTTGTGATCACAACAAGGGTCATTATGATCAAGAGCAAGTATCATTGTGATCACAAAGCAGGGGGCATTGTGATCAGTAAGGATGGGGAATTGTGAACAGGAAATAGCGGAATTGTGATCACGAAGCAAGAGGTATTGTGATCAGGAAGTAAAGGGCATTGTGATGAATACGCAAGGGTATTGTGATCAACGAAGAACGCGTACTGCATGTGTAAACAGGGGGCAATGTGATCAGGAAGAAAGGGACATTGTGAGTAGTAAGCAGGGAGCATTGTAATCATTCATCAGGGGGTATTGTGATCAGAAACAGGGTTCATTATGATCAAGAACAAGCGGCATTGTGATCAGTAAAGAAGGGTCACTGTGATCACAAAGCAGGGGCATTGTGATCAGTAACAGGGGTATTGTGATCAGGAAGCAAGGGTAATTGTGATCAGGAAGCAATAGTTATTGTTTTCAGGAAGCAAAGGGCATGGTGATCAGTAGGCAAGGGGAATTTTGATCAGTAAGCTGAGGTAATGTGATCAGGAAGCTAAGGGCATTGTGATCACTTGGGAAGGGATATTGTGATCAGTCAAAAAGGGGTACTGTGATGTGTAAACAGGGGGCATTCTGAAAAGTCACCAGGCGCATTGTGATCAGAAAGAAAGGGCATTTTGACCAGTTACCAGGGAGCATTGTAATCACTAATTAGGTGGTATTTTGATCACAAACAGAGGTCATTATGATTAAGAACAAGGGGCATTGTAATCACAAAGCAAGGGGCATTGTGATCAGTAACAGTGGGTGTTGTGAACAGTAAGGATGGGGGATTGTGATCAGGATGTAAGGGGAATTGAGATCAGGAAGCAAGATGTATTGTGCTCAGGAGCAAAAGGCATTGTGTTCAGTAGGCAAGGGGTATTGTGATGTGTAAACAGGGGACATTCTGAAAAGTAAGCAGGGGTCATTGTGATCATTAAAAGGGGGAATTTTGATCAGGAATAAAGGGGCATTTTGACGAGTAAGCAGGGAGCATTGTAATCACTAATTGGGTGGTATTGTGATCACAAACATGGGCCATTATGATTCAGAACAAGGAGCATTGTGATCACAAAGCAGGGGGCATTGTCATCAGTAACAGGGGGCATTGTCATCACTAAGGATGGGGGATTGTGATCAGGAAGCAAGGGGAATTTTGATCAGGAAGCAAAGGGCATTGTGACGAGTAGGCAAGGTGTATTGCGATCAGGGAACAAGGGGTAACGTGATGTGTAAAGATGGGGCATTCTGATAAGCATGCAGGGGGCAATGTGATCAGGAAGAAAGGTGAATTGTGATCAGGAAGCAAGGGGAATTTTGATCAGGAAGCAAGAGTTATCGTGATCAGGAAGCAAAGGGCATTGTGAGCAGTAGGCAAGGGGTATTGTGATCAGAGAACAAGGGGTACTGTGATGTGTAAACAGGAGGCATTCTGATAAGTAAGCAGGGGCATTGTGATCAGGAGAAAAGGGGAATTTTGACCATTAAGCAGGGAGCATTGTAATTACTATTCAGTGTGCATTTTGACTACAAACAAGGGTCATTATGATCAAGAGCAAGGGGCATTGTGATCACAAAGCAGGGGGCATTGTGATCAGTAATGATGGGGAATTGTGATCAGGAAGTAAGTGTATTTGTGATCAGGAAGCAAGAGGGATTGTGATCAGGAAGCAAGGGGCATTGTGATCAGTAGGCAAGGGGTATTGTGATCAGTGAACAACGGGTACTGTGATGTGTAAACAGGGTGCATTCTGAAAAGTAAGCAGGGGGTGTTGTGATCAGGAAGATAGGGTCATTGTGATCAGTAAGCAGGGAGCATTGTAATCACCAATCAGGGGTATTGTGATCAGAAACAGGGGTCTTCATGATCAAGAGCAAGGGGCACTGTGATCACAATACAGAGGGAATTGTGATCAGTAAAGATGGGAGATTGTGATCAGGAAGCAAGGGGAATTGTGATCAGGAAGCAAGAGGGATTGTGATCAGGAAGAAAAGGCATTGTGACCAGTAGGCAAGGGGTATTGTGATCAGTGAACAAGGGGTAATGTGATGTGTAAACAGGGGGCATTCTGAAAAGTAAGCAGTGGGCATTGTGATCAGGAAAAAAGGGGCATTGTGATCAGTAACTGGGTTATTGTGATCAATAAGAATGTGGAGTTGTGATCAGGAAACAAAGGACATTGTGATCAGTAGGCAAGGGGTATAGTGATAGGTGAACAAGCGGTACTGTGATGTGTAAACTGGGGGCATTCTGATAAGTAAGCAGGGGTCATTGTGATCAGGAAGAAAGGGGCATTGTGATCACAAAGCAGGGGGCATTGTGTTCAGTAAAAGGGGGCATTGTGATCCAGAACAAAGGGGCATTTTGACCAGTAAGCAGCGAGCATTGTAATCACTAATCAGAGGGTATTCTGATCAGAAACAGGGGTCATTATGATCAAGAACAAGTGGCATTGTGATCAGTAAAGAACGGGCATTGTGATCACAAAGCAGGCGCTTTGTGATCATTAACGGGGGTATTGTGATCAGGAAGGAAGGGGAATTGTGATCAGAAAGCCAGAGGTATTGTGATCAGGAATCAATGGGCATTGTGATCAGTTGGCAAGGGGTGTTGTGATCAGTGAACAAGGGGTACTGTGATGTGTAAACAGGGGGCATTCTGAAAAGTAAGCAGTGGGCATTGTGATCAGTAAAAGGGGGCATTGTGATCAGGAACAAAGGGGCATTTTGACCAGTAAGCAGGGAGCATTATAATCACTAATTTGGGGGGATTGTGATCAAAAACAGGGGTCATTATGATTAAGAACAAGGGGCATTGTGATCACAAAGCAGGGGCATTGTGATCAGTAACAGGGGGCATAGTGATCCTTAAGAATGTGGGATTGTGATGAGGAAGCAAAGGGCATTGGCAACAGTAGGCAAGGGGTATTGTGATCGGTGAATAAGGGGTACTGTGGTCTGTAAACAGGGGATATTCTATAAAGTATGCAGGATGCATTGTGATCAGAAAAGGGGGCAATGTGATCAGGAACGAATGGGCATTTTGACCAGTAAGCAGGGAGCATTGTAATCACTAATCAGGGGGAATTGTGATCAGAAACAGGGGTTATTATGATCAAGTACAAGCGACATTGTGATCAGTAAAGACGGGGCATTGTGATCACAATGCAGGGGCATTGTTATCAATAACGGGTGTATTGTGATCAGTAAGGATGGGGGATTGTGATCAGGAAATAAGGGGAATTGTGATCAGGAAGCAAGAGGCATTGTGATCAGGAACCAAAGGGCATTGTGAGCAGTAAGCACGGAATATTGTAATCACTAAATATGAGGTATTGTGATCAGAAACAGGGGTCATTATGATCAAGAACAACCGGCATTGTGATCAGTAAAGGAGGGGCATTGTGATCACAAAGCAGGGGGCATTGAGATCAGTAAAAGGGGGCAGTGTGATCCGGAACAAAGGGGCATTTTGACCAGTAAGCAGGGAGCATTGTAATCACAAATCAGAGGGTATCGTGACCACAAACAAGGGTCATTATTATCAAGAGCAAGGGGCATTGCGATCAGGAAGAATGGGGGATTGTGATCAGGAACCCAGGGAATTGTGATCAGGAAGCAAGATATATTGTGATCAGGAAGCAAAGGGCATTGTGATCATTACCAAGGGCTATCGTGATCAGTTTACAAGAGGTATGTGATGTGTAAACAGGGTGTATTCTGAAAATTAAGCAGGGGGCACTGAGATCAGTATCGGGGGTATTGTGATCAGTAAGGATGGGGGATTGTGATCAGGAAGCAAGGGGAATTGTGATCAGGAAGCAAAGGGCATTGTGAGAAGTAGGCAAGGGGTATTGTGATCAGCGAACAAGGGGTACTGTGATGTGTAACATGGGGCATTCTGAAAAGTAAGCAGGGGGCATTGTGGACAGTAAAAGGGGGCATTTTGATCAGGAAGAATGGGGCATTGTGATCAGTAAGCAGGGAGCATTCTAATCACTAATCAGGGGGTATTGTGATCAGAAACAAGGGGCATTATGGTCAAGGACAATGGGCATTGTGATAAAAAAACAAGGGGCATTGTGATAACAATGCAGGGGGCATTGGGATCAGTAACGGGGTATTGTGATCAGTAAGAATGGGGGATTTTGATCAGGAAGTAAGGGTAATTGTGATCAGGAAGCAAAGAGCATTGTGAGCGGTAGGCAAGGGGTATTGTGATAATTGATCAAGGGTACTGTGATGTGTAAACAGGGGGCATCCTGATAAGTAAGCAAGGGCATTGTGATCAGGAAGAAAGCGGCATTGTGATCAGTAAGCACGGAATATTGTAATCACTATACAGGAGGTATTGTGATCAGAAACAGGGGTCATTATGATCAAGAACAAGCGGCAATGTGATCAGTAAAGAAGGGGTATTGTGATCACAAAGCAGGGGGCATTGTGATCAGGAAAAAAGGGGCATTTTGAGCAGAAAGCAGGGAGCATTGTAATCACTAATGAAGGGGTTTGTGATCACAACAAGTGTCATTATGATCAAGAGCAAGTGGCATTGTGATCACAAAGCAGGGGGCATTGTGATCAGTAAGGATGGGGAATTGTGAACAGGAAATAGCGGAATTGTGATCACGAAGCAAGAGGTATTGTGATCAGGAAGTAAAGGGCATTGTGATGAATACGCAAGGGTATTGTGATCAACGAAGAACGCGTACTGCATGTGTAAACAGGGGGCAATGTGATCAGGAAGAAAGGGACATTGTGAGTAGTAAGCAGGGAGCATTGTAATCATTCATCAGGGGGTATTGTGATCAGAAACAGGGTTCATTATGATCAAGAACAAGCGGCATTGTGATCAGTAAAGAAGGGTCACTGTGATCACAAAGCAGGGGCATTGTGATCAGTAACAGGGGTATTGTGATCAGGAAGCAAGGGTAATTGTGATCAGGAAGCAATAGTTATTGTTTTCAGGAAGCAAAGGGCATGGTGATCAGTAGGCAAGGGGAATTTTGATCAGTAAGCTGAGGTAATGTGATCAGGAAGCTAAGGGCATTGTGATCACTTGGGAAGGGATATTGTGATCAGTCAAAAAGGGGTACTGTGATGTGTAAACAGGGGGCATTCTGAAAAGTCACCAGGCGCATTGTGATCAGAAAGAAAGGGCATTTTGACCAGTTACCAGGGAGCATTGTAATCACTAATTAGGTGGTATTTTGATCACAAACAGAGGTCATTATGATTAAGAACAAGGGGCATTGTAATCACAAAGCAAGGGGCATTGTGATCAGTAACAGTGGGTGTTGTGAACAGTAAGGATGGGGGATTGTGATCAGGAAGTAAGGGGAATTGAGATCAGGAAGCAAGATGTATTGTGCTCAGGAGCAAAAGGCATTGTGTTCAGTAGGCAAGGGGTATTGTGATGTGTAAACAGGGGACATTCTGAAAAGTAAGCAGGGGTCATTGTGATCATTAAAAGGGGGAATTTTGATCAGGAATAAAGGGGCATTTTGACGAGTAAGCAGGGAGCATTGTAATCACTAATTGGGTGGTATTGTGATCACAAACATGGGCCATTATGATTCAGAACAAGGAGCATTGTGATCACAAAGCAGGGGGCATTGTCATCAGTAACAGGGGGCATTGTCATCACTAAGGATGGGGGATTGTGATCAGGAAGCAAGGGGAATTTTGATCAGGAAGCAAAGGGCATTGTGACGAGTAGGCAAGGTGTATTGCGATCAGGGAACAAGGGGTAACGTGATGTGTAAAGATGGGGCATTCTGATAAGCATGCAGGGGGCAATGTGATCAGGAAGAAAGGTGAATTGTGATCAGGAAGCAAGGGGAATTTTGATCAGGAAGCAAGAGTTATCGTGATCAGGAAGCAAAGGGCATTGTGAGCAGTAGGCAAGGGGTATTGTGATCAGAGAACAAGGGGTACTGTGATGTGTAAACAGGAGGCATTCTGATAAGTAAGCAGGGGCATTGTGATCAGGAGAAAAGGGGAATTTTGACCATTAAGCAGGGAGCATTGTAATTACTATTCAGTGTGCATTTTGACTACAAACAAGGGTCATTATGATCAAGAGCAAGGGGCATTGTGATCACAAAGCAGGGGGCATTGTGATCAGTAATGATGGGGAATTGTGATCAGGAAGTAAGTGTATTTGTGATCAGGAAGCAAGAGGGATTGTGATCAGGAAGCAAGGGGCATTGTGATCAGTAGGCAAGGGGTATTGTGATCAGTGAACAACGGGTACTGTGATGTGTAAACAGGGTGCATTCTGAAAAGTAAGCAGGGGGTGTTGTGATCAGGAAGATAGGGTCATTGTGATCAGTAAGCAGGGAGCATTGTAATCACCAATCAGGGGTATTGTGATCAGAAACAGGGGTCTTCATGATCAAGAGCAAGGGGCACTGTGATCACAATACAGAGGGAATTGTGATCAGTAAAGATGGGAGATTGTGATCAGGAAGCAAGGGGAATTGTGATCAGGAAGCAAGAGGGATTGTGATCAGGAAGAAAAGGCATTGTGACCAGTAGGCAAGGGGTATTGTGATCAGTGAACAAGGGGTAATGTGATGTGTAAACAGGGGGCATTCTGAAAAGTAAGCAGTGGGCATTGTGATCAGGAAAAAAGGGGCATTGTGATCAGTAACTGGGTTATTGTGATCAATAAGAATGTGGAGTTGTGATCAGGAAACAAAGGACATTGTGATCAGTAGGCAAGGGGTATAGTGATAGGTGAACAAGCGGTACTGTGATGTGTAAACTGGGGGCATTCTGATAAGTAAGCAGGGGTCATTGTGATCAGGAAGAAAGGGGCATTGTGATCACAAAGCAGGGGGCATTGTGTTCAGTAAAAGGGGGCATTGTGATCCAGAACAAAGGGGCATTTTGACCAGTAAGCAGCGAGCATTGTAATCACTAATCAGAGGGTATTCTGATCAGAAACAGGGGTCATTATGATCAAGAACAAGTGGCATTGTGATCAGTAAAGAACGGGCATTGTGATCACAAAGCAGGCGCTTTGTGATCATTAACGGGGGTATTGTGATCAGGAAGGAAGGGGAATTGTGATCAGAAAGCCAGAGGTATTGTGATCAGGAATCAATGGGCATTGTGATCAGTTGGCAAGGGGTGTTGTGATCAGTGAACAAGGGGTACTGTGATGTGTAAACAGGGGGCATTCTGAAAAGTAAGCAGTGGGCATTGTGATCAGTAAAAGGGGGCATTGTGATCAGGAACAAAGGGGCATTTTGACCAGTAAGCAGGGAGCATTATAATCACTAATTTGGGGGGATTGTGATCAAAAACAGGGGTCATTATGATTAAGAACAAGGGGCATTGTGATCACAAAGCAGGGGCATTGTGATCAGTAACAGGGGGCATAGTGATCCTTAAGAATGTGGGATTGTGATGAGGAAGCAAAGGGCATTGGCAACAGTAGGCAAGGGGTATTGTGATCGGTGAATAAGGGGTACTGTGGTCTGTAAACAGGGGATATTCTATAAAGTATGCAGGATGCATTGTGATCAGAAAAGGGGGCAATGTGATCAGGAACGAATGGGCATTTTGACCAGTAAGCAGGGAGCATTGTAATCACTAATCAGGGGGAATTGTGATCAGAAACAGGGGTTATTATGATCAAGTACAAGCGACATTGTGATCAGTAAAGACGGGGCATTGTGATCACAATGCAGGGGCATTGTTATCAATAACGGGTGTATTGTGATCAGTAAGGATGGGGGATTGTGATCAGGAAATAAGGGGAATTGTGATCAGGAAGCAAGAGGCATTGTGATCAGGAACCAAAGGGCATTGTGAGCAGTAAGCACGGAATATTGTAATCACTAAATATGAGGTATTGTGATCAGAAACAGGGGTCATTATGATCAAGAACAACCGGCATTGTGATCAGTAAAGGAGGGGCATTGTGATCACAAAGCAGGGGGCATTGAGATCAGTAAAAGGGGGCAGTGTGATCCGGAACAAAGGGGCATTTTGACCAGTAAGCAGGGAGCATTGTAATCACAAATCAGAGGGTATCGTGACCACAAACAAGGGTCATTATTATCAAGAGCAAGGGGCATTGCGATCAGGAAGAATGGGGGATTGTGATCAGGAACCCAGGGAATTGTGATCAGGAAGCAAGATATATTGTGATCAGGAAGCAAAGGGCATTGTGATCATTACCAAGGGCTATCGTGATCAGTTTACAAGAGGTATGTGATGTGTAAACAGGGTGTATTCTGAAAATTAAGCAGGGGGCACTGAGATCAGTATCGGGGGTATTGTGATCAGTAAGGATGGGGGATTGTGATCAGGAAGCAAGGGGAATTGTGATCAGGAAGCAAAGGGCATTGTGAGAAGTAGGCAAGGGGTATTGTGATCAGCGAACAAGGGGTACTGTGATGTGTAAACAGGGGGCATCCTGATAAGTAAGCAAGGGCATTGTGATCAGGAAGAAAGCGGCATTGTGATCAGTAAGCACGGAATATTGTAATCACTATACAGGAGGTATTGTGATCAGAAACAGGGGTCATTATGATCAAGAACAAGCGGCAATGTGATCAGTAAAGAAGGGGTATTGTGATCACAAAGCAGGGGGCATTGTGATCAGGAAAAAAGGGGCATTTTGAGCAGAAAGCAGGGAGCATTGTAATCACTAATGAAGGGGTTTGTGATCACAACAAGTGTCATTATGATCAAGAGCAAGTGGCATTGTGATCACAAAGCAGGGGGCATTGTGATCAGTAAGGATGGGGAATTGTGAACAGGAAATAGCGGAATTGTGATCACGAAGCAAGAGGTATTGTGATCAGGAAGCAAAGGGCATTGAGATCAGTACGCAAGGGGTATTGTGATCAATGAAGAACGCGTACTGCATGTGTAAACAGGGGACAATGTGATCAGGAAGAAAGGGACATTGTGAGTAGTAAGCAGGGAGCATTGTAATCATTCATCAGGGGGTATTGTGATCAGAAACAGGGTTCATTATGATCAAGAACAAGCGGCATTGTGATCAGTAAAGAAGGGTCATTGTGATCACAAAGCAGGGGCATTGTGATCAGTAACAGGGGTATTGTGATCAGGAAGCAAGGGGAATTGTGATCAGGAAGCAATAGTTATTGTTTTCAGGAAGCAAAGGTCATTGTGATCAGTAGGCAAGGGGAATTTTGATCAGGAAGCTGAGGTAATGTGATCAGGAAGCTAAGGGCATTGTGATCACTTGGGAAGGGATATTGTGATCAGTCAACAAGGGGTACTGTGATGTGTAAACAGGGGGCATTCTGAAAAGTCACCAGGCGCATTGTGATCAGAAAGAATGGGGCATTTTGTCCAGTTACCAGGGAGCATTGTAATCACTAATTAGGTGGTATTTTGATCACAAACAGGGGTCATTATGATTAAGAACAAGGGGCATTGTAATCACAAAGCAAGGGGCATTGTGATCAGTAACAGGGGGTATTGTGAACAGTAAGGATGGGGGATTGTGATCAGGAAGTAAGGGGAATTGAGATCAGGAAGCAGGAGGTATTGTGCTCAGGAGCAAAAGGCATTGTGTTCAGTAGGCAAGGGGTATTGTGATGTGTAACCAGGGGACATTCTGAAAAGTAAGCAGGGGTCATTGTGATCATTAAAGGGGGAATTTTGAACAGGAATAAAGGGGCATTTTGACCAGTAAGCAGGGAGCATTGTAAACACTAATTGGGTGGTATTGTGATCACAAACATGGGCCATTATGATTCAGAACAAGGGGCATTGTGATCACAAAGCAGGGGGCATTGTCATCAGTAACAGGGGGCATTGTGATCACTAAGGATGGGGGATTGTGATCAGGAAGCACGGGGAATTTTGATCAGGAAGCAAAGTGCATTGTGACCAGTAGGCAAGGCGTATTGCGATCAGGGAACAAGGGGTACTGTGATGTGTAAACAGGGGGCATTCTGATAAGACAGCAGGGGCATTGTGATCAGGAGAAAAGGGGCATTTTGACCATTAAGCTGGGAGCATTGTAATTACTATTCAGGGTGTATTGTGACCACAAACAAGGGTCATTATGATCAAGAGCAAGGGGCATTGTGATCACAAATCAGGGGGCATTGTGATCAGTAAAGATGGGGAATTGTGATCAGGAAGTAAGGGGATTTGTGATCAGGAAGCAAGAGGGATTGTGATCAATGAACAATGCGTACTGCATGTGTAAACAGGGGACAATGTGATCAGGAAGACAGGGACATTGTGAGTAGTAAGCAGGGAGCATTGTAATCATTCATCAGGGGGTATTGTGATCAGAAACAGGGTTCATTATGATCAAGAACAAGCGGCATTGTGATCAGTAAAGAAGGGTCATTGTGATCACAAAGCAGGGGCATTGTGATCAGTAACAGGGGTATTGTGATCAGGAAGCAAGGGTAATTGTGATCAGGAAGCAATAGTTATTGTTTTCAGGAAGCAAAGGGCATTGTGATCAGTAGGCAAGGGGAATTTTGATCAGGAAGCTGAGGTAATGTGATCAGGAAGCTAAGGGCATTGTGATCACTTGGGAAGGGATATTGTGATCAGTCAACAAGGGGTACTGTGATGTGTAAACAGGGGGCATTCTGAAAAGTCACCAGGCGCATTGTGATCAGAAAGAAAGGGGCATTTTGACCAGTTACCAGGGAGCATTGTAATCACTAATTAGGTGGTATTTTGATCACAAACAGGGGTCATTATGATTAAGAACAAGGGGCATTGTAATCACAAAGCAAGGGGCATTGTGATCAGTAACAGGGGGTATTGTGAACAGTAGGGATGGGGGATTGTGATCAGGAAGTAAGGGGAATTGAGATCAGGAAGCAGGAGGTATTGTGCTCAGGAGCAAAAGGCATTGTGTTCAGTAGGCAAGGGGTATTGTGATGTGTAACCAGGGGACATTCTGAAAAGTAAGCAAGGGTCATTGTGATCATTAAAAGGGGGAATTTTGATCAGGAATAAAGGGGTATTTTGACCAGTAAGCAGGGAGCATTGTAAACACTAATTGGGTGGTATTGTGATCACAAACATGGGCCATTATGATTCAGAACAAGGGGCATTGTGATCACAAAGCAGGGGGCATTGTCATCAGTAACAGGGGGCATTGTGATCACTAAGGATGGGGGATTGTGATCAGGAAGCAAGGGGAATTTTGATCAGGAAGCAAAGGGCATTGTGACCAGTAGGCAAGGCGTATTGCGATCAGGGAACAAGGGGTAACATGATGTGTAAAGACGGGGCATTCTGATAAGCATGCAGGGGGCAATGTGATCAGGAAGAAAGGTGATTTGTGATCAGGAAGCAAGGGGAATTGTGATCAGGAAGCAAGAGTTATTGTGATCAGGATGCAAAGGGCATTGTGAGCAGTAGGCAAGGGGTATTGTGATCAGAGAACAAGGGGTACTGTGATGTGTAAACAGGGGGCATTCTGATAAGTAAGCAGGGGCATTGTGATCAGGAGAAAAATGGCATTTTGACCATTAAGCAGGGAGCATTGTAATTACTATTCAGGGTGCATTGTGACCACAAACAAGGGTCATTATGATCAAGAGCAAGGGGCATTGTGATAACAAAGCAGGGGGCATTGTAATCAGTAAAGATGGGGAATTGTGATCAGGAAGTAAGGGGATTTGTGATCAGCAAGCAAGGGGCATTGTGATCAGTAGGCAAGGGGTATTGTGATCAGTGAACAACGGGTAATGTGATGTGTAAACTGGGTGCATTCTGAAAAGTAAGCAGGGTGCGTTGTGATCAGGAAGAAAGGGTCATTGTGATCAGTAAGCAGGGAGCATTGTAATCACTAATCAGGGGTATTGTGATCAGAAACAGGGGTCTTCATGATCAAGAGCAAGGGGCACTGTGATCACAATGCAGTGGGCATTGTGATCAGTAAAGATGGGAGATTGTGATCAGGAAGCAAGTGGAATTGTGATCAGGAAGCAAGAGGGATTGTGATCAGGAAGCAAAGGCATTGTGATCAGTAGGCAAGGGGTATTGTGATCAGTGAACAAGGGGTACTGTGATGTGTAAACAGGGGGCATTCTGAAAAGTAAGCAGTGGGCATTGTGATCAGGAAAAAGGGGCATTGTGATCAGTAACTGGGTTATTGTGATCAATAAGAATGTGGAGTTGTGATCAGGAAACAAAGGACATTGTGATCAGTAGGCAAGGGGTATAGTGATAGGTGAACAAGGGGTACTGTGATGTGTAAACTGGGGGCATTCTGATAAGTAAGCAGGGGTCATTGTGATCAGGAAGAAAGGGGCATTGTGATCAGTATGCAGGGAGCATTGTAATCACTAATGAGGGGGTATTGTGATCACAAACAAGGGTCATTATGATCAAGAGCAAGGGGCTTTGTGATCACAAAGCAGGGGGTGTTGTGCTCAGTTAGGATGTGGAATTGTGATCAGGAAGTAGAGGAATTGTGATCAGGAAGCAAGAGGTATTGTGATCAGGAAGCAAAGGGCATTGTGATCAGTAGGCAAAGGGTTTTGTGATCGGTGAACAAGGGGTACTGTGACGTGTAAACAGGGGATATGCTGAAAACTAAGCAGGCAGCATTGTGATCAGAAAAAGGGGGCACTGTGATCAGGAACAAACTGGCATTTTGACCAGTAAGCCGGGAGCATTGTAATCACTAATCAGGGGGTATTGTGATCAGAAACAGGGGTCATTATGATCAAGTACAAGCGACATTGTGATCAGTAAAGACGGGGCATTGTGATCACAATGCAGGGGCATTGTTATCATTAAAGGGGGTACTGTGATCAGTAAGGATGGGGGATTGTGATCAGGAAATAAGGGGAATTGTGATCAGGAAGCAAGAGGCATTGTGATCAGGAACCAAAGGGCATTGTGAGCAGTAAGCACGGAATATTGTAATCACTAAACATGAGGTATTGTGATCAGAAACAGGGGTCATTATGATCAAGAACAAGCGGCATTGTGATCAGTAAAGAAGGGGCATTGTGATCACAAAGCAGGGGACATTGTGATCAGTAAAAGGGGGCAGTGTGATCCGGAACAAAGGGGCATTTTGACCAGTAAGCAGGGAGCATTGTAATCACTAATCAGAGGGTATCGTGACCACAAACAAGGGTCATTATTATCAAGAGCAAGGGGCATTGCGATCAGGAAGAATGGGGAATTGTGATCAGGAACCCATGGAATTGTGATCAGGAAGCAAGATATATTGTGATCAGGAAGCACAGGGCATTGTGATCATTAGGCATGGGCTATCGTGATCAGTGAACAAGAGGTATGTGATGTGTAAACAGGTCGTATTCTGAAAATTAAACAGGGGGCACTGAGATCAGTATCGGGGGTATTGTGATCAGTAAGGATGGGGGATTGTGATCAGGACGCAAGGGCAATTGTGATCAGGAAGCCACAGTTATTGTGATCAGGAAACAAAGGGCATTGTGATCAGTAGGCAAGGGGTATTTTGATCAGTGAACAACGCGTACTGTGATGTGTAAACAGGGGGCAATGAGATCAGGAAGAAAGGGCCATTGTGATCAGTAAGCAGGGAGCATTTTAATCACTCATCAGGGGGTATTGTTATCAGAAACAGTGGTCATTATGATTAAGAACAAGGGGCATTGTGATCACAAAGCAGGGGGTATTGTGATCAGTAACACTGGGCATTGTGATCACTAAAGATGGGGGATTGTGATCAGGAAGCAAGGGGAATTGTGATCAGGAAGCAAGAGGCATTGTGATCAGGAAGCAAAGGGCATTGTGAGAAGTAGGCAAGGGGTATTGTGATCAGTGAACAAGGGGTACTGTGATGTGTAACAGGGGGCATTCTGAAAAGTAAGCAAGGGGCATTGTGGTCAGTAAAAGGGGGCATTTTGATCAGGTAGAATGGGGCATTGTGATCAGTAAGCAGGGAGCATTCTAATCACTAATCAGGGGGTATTGTGATCAGAAACAAGGGGCATTATGTCAAGAACAAGGGGCATTGTGATCAAAAAACAAGGGGCATTGTGATCACAAAGCAGGGGTCACTGTGATCAGTAACGGGGTATTGTGATCAGTAAGAATGGGGAATTTTGATCAGGAAGTAAGGGGAATTTTGATCAGGAAGCAAGAGTCATTGTGATTACGAAGCAAAGAGCATTGTGAGCAGTAGGCAAGGGGCATTGTGATAATTGATCAAGGGTACTGTGATGTGTAAACAGGGGTCATTCTGATAAGTAAGCAGGGGCATTGTGATCAGGAAGAAAGCGGCATTGTGATCAGTAAGCACGGAATATTGTAATCACTATACAGGAGGTATTGTGATCAGAAACAGGGGTCATTATGATCAAGAACAAGCGGCAATGTGATCAGTAAAGAAGGCGTATTGTGATCACAAAGCAGGGGGCATTGTGATCAGGAAAAAAGGGGCATTTTGAGCAGAAAGCAGGGAGCATTGTAATCACTAATGAAGGGGTTTGTGATCACAACAAGGGTCATTATGATCAAGAGCAAGTATCATTGTGATCACAAAGCAGGGGGCATTGTGATCAGTAAGGATGGGGAATTGTGAACAGGAAATAGCGGAATTGTGATCACGAAGCAAGAGGTATTGTGATCAGGAAGTAAAGGGCATTGTGATGAATACGCAAGGGTATTGTGATCAACGAAGAACGCGTACTGCATGTGTAAACAGGGGGCAATGTGATCAGGAAGAAAGGGACATTGTGAGTAGTAAGCAGGGAGCATTGTAATCATTCATCAGGGGGTATTGTGATCAGAAACAGGGTTCATTATGATCAAGAACAAGCGGCATTGTGATCAGTAAAGAAGGGTCACTGTGATCACAAAGCAGGGGCATTGTGATCAGTAACAGGGGTATTGTGATCAGGAAGCAAGGGTAATTGTGATGAGGAAGCAATAGTTATTGTTTTCAGGAAGCAAAGGGCATTGTGATCAGTAGGCAAGGGGAATTTTGATCAGGAAGCTGAGGTAATGTGATCAGGAAGCTAAGGGCATTGTGATCACTTGGGAAGGGATATTGTGATCAGTCAACAAGGGGTACTGTGATGTGTAAACAGGGGGCATTCTGAAAAGTCACCAGGCGCATTGTGATCAGAAAGAAAGGGCATTTTGACCAGTTACCAGGGAGCATTGTAATCACTAATTAGGTGGTATTTTGATCACAAACAGAGGTCATTATGATTAAGAACAAGGGGCATTGTAATCACAAAGCAAGGGGCATTGTGATCAGTAACAGTGGGTGTTGTGAACAGTAAGGATGGGGGATTGTGATCAGGAAGTAAGGGGAATTGAGACAGGAAGCAAGATATATTGTGCTCAGGAGCAAAAGGCATTGTGTTCAGTAGGCAAGGGGTATTGTGATGTGTAAACAGGGGACATTCTGAAAAGTAAGCAGGGGTCATTGTGATCATTAAAAGGGGGAATTTTGATCAGGAATAAAGGGGCATTTTGACCAGTAAGCAGGGAGCATTGTAATCACTAATTGGGTGGTATTGTGATCACAAACATGGGCCATTATGATTCAGAACAAGGGGCATTGTGATCACAAAGCAGGGGGCATTGTCATCAGGAACAGGGGGCATTGTCATCACTAAGGATGGGGGATTGTGATCAGGAAGCAAGGGGAATTTTGATCAGGAAGCAAAGGGAATTGTGACGAGTAGGCAAGGCGCATTGCGATCAGGGAACAAGGGGTAACGTGATGTGTAAAGATGGGGTATTCTGATAAGCATGCAGGGGGCAATGTGATCAGGAAGAAAGGTGAATTGTGATCAGGAAGCAAGGGGAATTTTGAACAGGAAGCAAGAGTTATCGTGATCAGGAAGCAAAGGGCATTGTGAGCAGTAGGCAAGGGGTATTGTGATCAGAGAACAAGGGGTACTGTGATGTGTAAACAGGGGGCATTCTGATAAGTAAGCAGGGGCATTGTGATCAGGAGAAAAGGGGAATTTTGACCATTAAGCAGGGAGCAATGTAATTACTATTCAGTGTGCATTGTGACTACAAACAAGGGTCATTATGATCAAGAGCAAGGGGCATTGTGATCACAAAGGAGGGGGCATTGTGATCAGTAATGATGGGGAATTGTGATCAGGAAGCAAGGGGATTTGTGATCAGGAAGCAAGAGGGATTGTGATCAGGAAGAAAAGGCATTGTGACCAGTAGGCAAGGGGTATTGTGATCAGTGAACAAGGGGTAATGTGATGTGTAAACAGGGGGCATTCTGAAAAGTAAGCAGTGGGCATTGTGATCAGGAAAAAAGGGGCATTGTGATCAGTAACTGGGTTATTGTGATCAATAAGAATGTGGAGTTGTGATCAGGAAACAAAGGACATTGTGATCAGTAGGCAAGGGGTATAGTGATAGGTGAACAAGGGGTACTGTGATGTGTAAACTGGGGGCATTCTGATAAGTAAGCAGGGGTCATTTTGATCAGGAAGAAAGGGGCATTGTGATCACAAAGCAGGGGGCATTGTGTTCAGTAAAAGGGGGCATTGTGATCCAGAAGAAAGGGGCATTTTGACCAGTAAGCAGCGAGCATTGTAACCAATAATCAGGGGGTATTGTGATCAGAAACAGGGGTCATTATGATCAAGAACAAGTGGCATTGTGATCAGTAAAGAACGGGCATTGTGATCACAAAACAGGCGCTTTGTGATCATTAACGGGGGTATTGTGATCAGGAAGGAAGGGGAATTGTGATCAGGAATCAATGGGCATTGTGATCAGTTGGCAAGGGGTATTGTGATCAGTGAACAAGGGGTACTGTGATGTGTAAACAGGGGGCATTCTGAAAAGTAAGCAGTGGGCATTGTGATCAGTAAAAGGGGGCATTGTGATCAGGAACAAAGGGGCGTTTTGACCAGTAAGCAGGGAGCATTATAATCACTAATTTGGGGGGATTGTGATCAAAAACAGGGGTCATTATGATTAAGAACAAGGGGCATTGTGATCACAAAGCAGGGGCATTGTGATCAGTAACAGGGGGCATAGTGATCCTTAAGGATGTGGGATTGTGGTGAGGAAGCAAAAGGCATTGGCATCTGTAGGCAAGGGGTATTGTGATCGGTGAATAAGGGGTACTGTGGTCTGTAAACAGGGGATATTCTATAAAGTATGCAGGATGCATTGTGATCAGAAAAGGGGGCAATGTGATCAGGAACGAATGGGCATTTTGACCAGTAAGCAGGGAGCATTGTAATCACTAATCAGGGGGAATTGTGATCAGAAACAGGGGTTATTATGATCAAGTACAAGCGACATTGTGATCAGTAAAGACGGGGCATTGTGATCACAATGCAGGGGCATTGTTATCATTAACGGGGGTATTGTGATCAGTAAGGATGGGGGATTGTGATCAGGAAATAAGGGGAATTGTGATCAGGAAGTATGAGGCATTGTGATCAGGAACCAAAGGGCATTGTGAGCAGTAAGCACGGAATATTGTAATCACTAAACATGAGGTATTGTGATCAGAAACAGGGGTCATTATGATCAAGAACAAGCGACATTGTGATCAGTAAAGAAGGGGCATTGTGATCACAAAGCAGGGGGCATTGAGATCAGTAAAAGGGGGCAGTGTGATCCGGAACAAAGGGGCATTTTGACCAGTAAGCAGGGAGCATTGTAATCACAAATCAGAGGGTATCGTGACCACAAACAATGGTCATTATTATCAAGAGCAAGGGGTATTGCGATCAGGAAGAATGGGGGATTGTGATCAGGAACCCAGGGAATTGTGATCAGGAAGCAAGATATATTGTGATCAGGAAGCAAAGGGCATTGTGATCATTACCAAGGGCTATCGTGATCAGTTTACAAGAGGTATGTGATGTGTAAACAGGGTGTATTCTGAAAATTAAGCAGGGGGCACTGAGATCAGTATCGGGGGTATTGTGATCAGTAAGGATGGGGGATTGTGATCAGGACGCAAGGGCAATTGTGATCAGGAAGCCACAGTTATTGTGATCAGGAAACAAAGGGCATTGTGATCAGTAGGCAAGGGGTATTTTGATCAGTGAACGATGCGTACTGTGATGTGTAAACAGGGGGCAATGTGATCAGGAAGCAAGGGCCATTGTGATCAGTAAGCAGGGAGCATTTTAATCACTCATCAGGGGGTATTGTTATCAGAAACAGTGGTCTTTATGATTAAGAACAAGGGGCATTGTGATCACAAAGCAGGGCGTATTGTGATCAGTAACACGGGGCATTGTGATCACTAAAGATGGGGGATTGTGATCAGGAAGCAAGGGGAATTTTGATCAGGAAGCAAGAGGCATTGTGATCAGGAAGCAAAGGGCATTGTGAGAAGTAGGCAAGGGGTATTGTGATCAGCGAACAAGGGGTACTGTGATGTGTAACAGGGGGCATTCTGAAAAGTAAGGAGGGGGCATTGTGGACAGTAAAAGGGGGCATTTTGATCAGGAAGAATGGGGCATTGTGATCAGTAAGCAGGGAGCATTCTAATCACAAATCAGGGGGTATAGTGATCAGAAACAAGGGGCATTATGGTCAAGAACAAGGGGCATTGTGATAAAAAAACAAGGGGCATTGTGATCACAATGCAGGGGGCATTGGGATCAGTAACGGGGTATTGTGATCAGTAAGAATGGGGGATTTTGATCAGGAAGTAAGGGGAATTGTGATCAGGAAGCAAAGAGCATTGTGAGCAGTAGGCAAGGGGTATTGTGATAATTGATCAAGGGTACTGTGATGTGTAAACAGGGGGCATTCTGATAAGTAAGCAAGGGCATTGTGATCAGGAAGAAAGCGGCATTGTGATCAGTAAGCACGGAATATTGTAATCACTATACAGGTGGTATTGTGATCAGAAACAGGGGTCATTATGATCAAGAACAAGCGGCAATGTGATCAGTAAAGAAGGGGTATTGTGATCACAAAGCAGGGGGCATTGTGATCAGGAAAAAAGGGGCATTTTGAGCAGAAAGCAGGGAGCATTGTAATCACTAATGAAGGGGTTTGTGATCACAACAAGTGTCATTATGATCAAGAGCAAGTGGCATTGTGATCACAAAGCAGGGGGCATTGTGATCAGTAAGGATGGGGAATTGTGAACAGGAAATAGCGGAATTGTGATCACGAAGCAAGAGGTATTGTGATCAGGAACCAAAGGGCATTGTGAGCAGTAAGCACGGAATATTGTAATCACTAAACATGAGGTATTGTGATCAGAAACAGGGGTCATTATGATCAAGAACTAGCGGTATTCTGATCAGTAAAGAAGGGGCATTGTGATCACAAAGCAGGGGGCATTGTGATCAGTAAAAGGGGGCAGTGTGATCCAGAACAAAGGGGCATTTTGACCAGTAAGCAGGGAGCATTGTAATCACTAATCAGAGAGTATCGTGACCACAAACAAGGGTCATTATTATCAAGAGCAAGGGGCATTGCGATCAGGAAGAATGGGGGATTGTTATCAGGAACCCAGGGAATTGTGATCAGGAAGCAAGATATATTGTGATCAGGAAGCAAAGGGCATTGTGATCATTAGGCAAGGGCTATCGTGATCAGTGAACAAGAGGTATGTGATGTGTAAACAGGGTGTATTCTGAAAATTAAGCAGGGGGCACTGAGATCAGTATCGGGGGTATTGTGATCAGTAAGGATGGGGGATTGTGATCAGGACCCAAGGGCAATTGTGATGAGGAAGCCACAGTTATTGTGATCAGGAAACAAAGGGCATTGTGATCAGTTGCAAGGGGTATTTTGATCAGTGAACAACGCATACTGTGATGTGTAAACAGGGGACAATGTGATCAGGAAGAAAGGGCCATTGTGATCAGTAAGCAGAGAGCATTTTAATCACTCATCAGGGGGTATTGTTATCAGAAACAGTGGTCTTTATGATTAAGAACAATGGGCATTGTGATCACAAAGCAGGGGGTATTGTGATCAGTAACACGGGGCATTGAGATCACTAAAGATGGGGGATTGTGATCAGGAAGCAAGGGGAATTGTGATCAGGAAGCAAGAGGCATTGTGATCAGGAAGCAAAGGGCATTGTGATCAGTAGACAAGGGGTATTGTGATCAGCCAACAAGGGGTACTGTGATGTGTAACAGGGGGCATTCTGAAAAGTAAGCAGGGGGCATTGTGGTCAGTAAAAGGGAGCATTTTGATCAGGAAGAATGGGGCATTGTGATCCGTAAGCAGGGAGCATTCTAATCACTAATCAGAGGGTATTGTGATCAGAAACAAGGGGCATTATGGTCAAGAACCAGGGGCATTGTGGTAAAAAAACAAGTGGCATTGTGATCACAAAGTAGGGGGCATTGTGATCAGTAACGGAGTATTGTGATCAGTAAGAATGGGCGATTTTGATCAGGAAGCAAGGGGAATGTGATCAGGAAGCAAGAGGCATTGTGATCAGGAAGCAAAGGGCATTGTGATCAGTAGGCAAGGGGTATTGTGATCAGCGAACAAGGGGTACTGTGATGTGTAACAGGGGGCATTCTGAAAAGTAAGCAGGGGGCATTGTGGTCAGTAAAAGGGGGCATTTTGATCAGGAAGAATGGGGCATTGTGATCCGTAAGCAGGGAGCATTCTAATCACTAATCAGGGGGTATTGTGATCAGAAACAAGGGGCATTATGGTCAAGAACCAGGGGCATTGTGATAAAAAAACAAGGGGCATTGTGATCACAAAGTAGGGGGCATTGTGATCAGTAACGGGGTATTGTGATCAGTAAGAATGGGCGATTATGATCAGGAAGTAAGGCTAATTGTGATCAGGAAGCAAAGAGCATTGTGAGCAGTAGGCAAGGGGTGTTGTGATAATTGATCAAAGGTACTGTGATGTGTAAACAGGGGGCATTCTGATAAGTAAGCAGGGGCATTGTGATCAGGAAGAAAGCGGCATTGTGATCCGTATGCAGGAGCATTGTAATCACTAATCGGGGTATTGTGATCACAAACAAGGTTCATTATGATCAAGAGCAAGGGGCTTTGTGATCACAAAGCAGGGGGCATTGTGCTCAGTTAGGATGTGGAATTGTGATCAGTAAGAATGGGGGATTGTGATCAGGAACCCAGGGGAATTGTGATCATGAAGCAAGAGATATTGTGATCAGGAAGCAAAGGGCATTGTGAGAAGTAGGCAAGGGGTATTGTGATCAGTGAACAAGGGGTACTGTGATGTGAAACAGGGGGCATTCTGAAAAGTAAGCAGGGGGCATTGTGGTCAGTAAAAGGATCATTTTGATCAGGAAGAATGTGGCATTGTGATCAGTAAGCAGGGAGCGTTCTAATCACTAATCAGGGGGTATTGTGATCAGAAACAAGGGGCATTATGGTCAAGAACAAGGGGCATTGTGATAAAAAAACAAGGGGCATTTTGATCACAAAGCAGGGTTCACTGTGATCAGTAACGGGGTATTGTGATCAGTAAGAATGGGGGATTTTGATCAGGAAGTAAGGGGAATTGTGATCAGGAAGCAAGAGTCATTGTGATCAGGAAGCAAAGAGCATTGTGAGCAGTAGGCAAGGGGTATTGTGATAATTGATCAAGGGTACTGTAATGTGTAAACAGGGGGCATTGTGATAAGTAAGCAGGGGCATTGTGATCAGGAAGAAAGCGGCATTGTGATCAGTAAGCACGGAATATTGTAATCACTATACAGGAGGTATTGTGATCAGAAACAGGGGTCATTATGATCAAGAACAAGCGGCAATGTGATCAGTAAAGAAGGGGTATTGTGATCACAAAGCAGGGGGCATTGTGATCAGGAAAAAAGGGGCATTTTGAGCAGAAAGCAGGGAGCATTGTAATCACTAATGAAGGGGTTTTTGATCACAACAAGTGTCATTATGATCAAGAGCATGTGGCATTGTGATCACAAAGCAGGGGGCATAGTGATCAGTAAGGATGGGGAATTGTGAACAGGAAATAGCAGAATTGTGATCACGAAGCAAGAGGTATTGTGATCAGGAAGCAAAGGGCATTGTGATCAGTACGCAAGGGGTATTGTGATCAATGAAGTACGCGTACTGCATGTGTAAACAGGGGGCAATGTGATCAGGAAGAAAGGGACATTGTGAGTAGTAAGCAGGGAGCATTGTAATCATTCATCAGGGGGTATTGTGATCAGAAACAGGGTTCATTATGATCAAGAACAAGCGGCATTGTGATCAGTAAAGAAGGGTCACTGTGATCACAAAGCAAGGGCATTGTGATCAGTAACAGGGGTATTGTGATCAGGAAGCAAGGGTAATTGTGATCAGGAAGCAATAGTTATTGTTTTCAGGAAGCAAAGGGCATTGTGATCAGTAGGAAAGGGGAATTTTGATCAGGAAGCTGAGGTAATGTGTTCAGGAAGCTAAGTGCATTGTGATCACTTGGGAAGGGATATTGTGATCAGTCAACAAGGGGTACTGTGATGTGTAAACAGGGGGCATTCTTAAACGTCACCAGGCACATTGTGATCAGAAAGAAAGGCGCATTTTGACCAGTTACCAGGGAGCATTGTAATCACTAATTAGGTGGTATTTTGATCACAAACAGGGTTCATTATGATTAAGAACAAGGGGCATTGTAATCACAAAGCAAGGGGCATTGTGATCAGTAACAGGGGGTATTGTGAACAGTAAGGATGGGGGATTGTGATCAGGAAGTAAGGGGAATTGAGATCAGGAAGCAGGAGGTATTGTGCTCAGGAGCAAAAGGCATTGTGTTCAGTAGGCAAGGGGTATTGTGATGTGTAAACAGGGGACATTCTGAAAAGTAAGCAGGGGTCATTGTGATCATTAAAAGGAGGAATTTTGATAAGGAATAAAGGGGCATTTTGACCAGTAAGCAGGGAGCATTGTAATAACTAATTGGGTGGTGTTGTGATCACAAACATGGGCCATTATGATTAAGAACAAGGGGCATTGTGATCACAAAGCAGGGGGCATTGTCATCAGTAACAGGGGGCATTGTGATCACTAAGGATGGGGGATTGTGATCAGGAAGCAAGGGCAATTTTGATCAGGAAGCAAAGGGCATTGTGACCAGTAGGCAAGGCGTATTGCGATCAGGGAACAAGGGGTAACGTGATGTGTAAAGACGGGGCATTCTGATAAGCATGCAGGGGGCAATGTGATCAGGAATAAAGGTGATTTGTGATCAGGAAGCAAAGAGCATTGTGAGCAGTAGGCAAGGGGTATTGTGATAATTGATCAAGGGTACTGTGTTGTGTAAACAGGGGGCATTCTGATAAGTAAGCAAGGGCATTGTGATCAGGAAGAAAGCGGCATTGTGATCAGTAAGCACGGAATATTGTAATCACTATACAGGAGGTATTGTGATCAGAAACAGGGGTCATTATGATCAAGAACAAGCGGCAATGTGATCAGTAAAGAAGGGGTATTGTGATCACAAAGCAGGGGGCATTGTGATCAGGAAAAAAGGGGCATTTTGAGCAGAAAGCAGGGAGCATTGTAATCACTAATGAAGGGGTTTGTGATCACAACAAGTGTCATTATGATCAAGAGCAAGTGGCATTGTGATCACAAAGCAGGGGGCATTGTGATCAGTAAGGATGGGGAATTGTGAACAGGAAATAGCGGAATTGTGATCACGAAGCAAGAGGTATTGTGATCAGGAACCAAAGGGCATTGTGAGCAGTAAGCACGGAATATTGTAATCACTAAACATGAGGTATTGTGATCAGAAACAGGGGTCATTATGATCAAGAACAAGCGGTATTCTGATCAGTAAAGAAGGGGCATTGTGATCACAAAGCAGGGGGCATTGTGATCAGTAAAAGGGGGCAGTGTGATCCAGAACAAAGGGGCATTTTGACCAGTAAGCAGGGAGCATTGTAATCACTAATCAGAGAGTATCGTGACCACAAACAAGGGTCATTATTATCAAGAGCAAGGGGCATTGCGATCAGGAAGAATGGGGGATTGTGATCAGGAACCCAGGGAATTGTGATCAGGAAGCAAGATATATTGTGATCAGGAAGCAAAGGGCATTGTGATCATTAGGCAAGGGCTATCGTGATCAGTGAACAAGAGGTATGTGATGTGTAAACAGGGTGTATTCTGAAAATTAAGCAGGGGGCACTGAGATCAGTATCGGGGGTATTGTGATCAGTAAGGATGGGGGATTGTGATCAGGACTCAAGGGCAATTGTGATGAGGAAGCCACAGTTATTGTGATCAGGAAACAAAGGGCATTGTGATCAGTTGCAAGGGGTATTTTGATCAGTGAACAACGCATACTGTGATGTGTAAACAGGGGACAATGTGATCAGGAAGAAAGGGCCATTGTGATCAGTAAGCAGAGAGCATTTTAATCACTCATCAGGGGGTATTGTTATCAGAAACAGTGGTCTTTATGATTAAGAACAATGGGCATTGTGATCACAAAGCAGGGGGTATTGTGATCAGTAACACGGGGCATTGAGATCACTAAAGATGGGGGATTGTGATCAGGAAGCAAGGGGAATTGTGATCAGGAAGCAAGAGGCATTGTGATCAGGAAGCAAAGGGCATTGTGATCAGTAGACAAGGGGTATTGTGATCAGCCAACAAGGGGTACTGTGATGTGTAACAGGGGGCATTCTGAAAAGTAAGCAGGGGGCATTGTGGTCAGTAAAAGGGAGCATTTTGATCAGGAAGAATGGGGCATTGTGATCCGTAAGCAGGGAGCATTCTAATCACTAATCAGAGGGTATTGTGATCAGAAACAAGGGGCATTATGGTCAAGAACCAGGGGCATTGTGGTAAAAAAACAAGTGGCATTGTGATCACAAAGTAGGGGGCATTGTGATCAGTAACGGAGTATTGTGATCAGTAAGAATGGGCGATTTTGATCAGGAAGCAAGGGGAATGTGATCAGGAAGCAAGAGGCATTGTGATCAGGAAGCAAAGGGCATTGTGAGAAGTAGGCAAGGGGTATTGTGATCAGCGAACAAGGGGTACTGTGATGTGTAACAGGGGGCATTCTGAAAAGTAAGCAGGGGGCATTGTGGTCAGTAAAAGGGGGCATTTTGATCAGGAAGAATGGGGCATTGTGATCCGTAAGCAGGGAGCATTCTAATCACTAATCAGGGGGTATTGTGATCAGAAACAAGGGGCATTATGGTCAAGAACCAGGGGCATTGTGATAAAAAAACAAGGGGCATTGTGATCACAAAGTAGGGGGCATTGTGATCAGTAACGGGGTATTGTGATCAGTAAGAATGGGCGATTTTGATCAGGAAGTAAGGCTAATTGTGATCAGGAAGCAAAGAGCATTGTGAGCAGTAGGCAAGGGGTGTTGTGATAATTGATCAAAGGTACTGTGATGTGTAAACAGGGGGCATTCTGATAAGTAAGCAGGGGCATTGTGATCAGGAAGAAAGCGGCATTGTGATCCGTATGCAGGAGCATTGTAATCACTAATCGGGGTATTGTGATCACAAACAAGGTTCATTATGATCAAGAGCAAGGGGCTTTGTGATCACAAAGCAGGGGGCATTGTGCTCAGTTAGGATGTGGAATTGTGATCAGTAAGAATGGGGGATTGTGATCAGGAACCCAGGGGAATTGTGATCATGAAGCAAGAGATATTGTGATCAGGAAGCAAAGGGCATTGTGAGAAGTAGGCAAGGGGTATTGTGATCAGTGAACAAGGGGTACTGTGATGTGAAACAGGGGGCATTCTGAAAAGTAAGCAGGGGGCATTGTGGTCAGTAAAAGGATCATTTTGATCAGGAAGAATGTGGCATTGTGATCAGTAAGCAGGGAGCGTTCTAATCACTAATCAGGGGGTATTGTGATCAGAAACAAGGGGCATTATGGTCAAGAACAAGGGGCATTGTGATAAAAAAACAAGGGGCATTTTGATCACAAAGCAGGGTTCACTGTGATCAGTAACGGGGTATTGTGATCAGTAAGAATGGGGGATTTTGATCAGGAAGTAAGGGGAATTGTGATCAGGAAGCAAGAGTCATTGTGATCAGGAAGCAAAGAGCATTGTGAGCAGTAGGCAAGGGGTATTGTGATAATTGATCAAGGGTACTGTAATGTGTAAACAGGGGGCATTGTGATAAGTAAGCAGGGGCATTGTGATCAGGAAGAAAGCGGCATTGTGATCAGTAAGCACGGAATATTGTAATCACTATACAGGAGGTATTGTGATCAGAAACAGGGGTCATTATGATCAAGAACAAGCGGCAATGTGATCAGTAAAGAAGGGGTATTGTGATCACAAAGCAGGGGGCATTGTGATCAGGAAAAAAGGGGCATTTTGAGCAGAAAGCAGGGAGCATTGTAATCACTAATGAAGGGGTTTTTGATCACAACAAGTGTCATTATGATCAAGAGCATGTGGCATTGTGATCACAAAGCAGGGGGCATAGTGATCAGTAAGGATGGGGAATTGTGAACAGGAAATAGCAGAATTGTGATCACGAAGCAAGAGGTATTGTGATCAGGAAGCAAAGGGCATTGTGATCAGTACGCAAGGGGTATTGTGATCAATGAAGTACGCGTACTGCATGTGTAAACAGGGGTCAATGTGATCAGGAAGAAAGGGACATTGTGAGTAGTAAGCAGGGAGCATTGTAATCATTCATCAGGGGGTATTGTGATCAGAAACAGGGTTCATTATGATCAAGAACAAGCGGCATTGTGATCAGTAAAGAAGGGTCACTGTGATCACAAAGCAAGGGCATTGTGATCAGTATCAGGGGTATTGTGATCAGGAAGCAAGGGTAATTGTGATCAGGAAGCAATAGTTATTGTTTTCAGGAAGCAAAGGGCATTGTGATCAGTAGGAAAGGGGAATTTTGATCAGGAAGCTGAGGTAATGTGTTCAGGAAGCTAAGTGCATTGTTATCACTTGGGAAGGGATATTGTGATCAGTCAACAAGGGGTACTGTGATGTGTAAACAGGGGGCATTCTTAAAAGTCACCAGGCGCATTGTGATCAGAAAGAAAGGGGCATTTTGACCAGTTACCAGGGAGCATTGTAATCACTAATTAGGTGGTATGTTGATCACAAACAGGGTTCATTATGATTAAGAACAAGGGGCATTGTAATCACAAAGCAAGGGGCATTGTGATCAGTAACAGGGGGTATTGTGAACAGTAAGGATGGGGGATTGTGATCAGGAAGTAAGGGGAATTGAGATCAGGAAGCAGGAGGTATTGTGCTCAGGAGCAAAAGGCATTGTGTTCAGTAGGCAAGGGGTATTGTGATGTGTAAACAGGGGACATTCTGAAAAGTAAGCAGGGGTCATTGTGATCATTAAAAGGAGGAATTTTGAACAGGAATAAAGGGGCATTTTGACCAGTAAGCAGGGAGCATTGTAATAACTAATTGGGTGGTGTTGTGATCACAAACATGGGCCATTATGATTAAGAACAAGGGGCATTGTGATCACAAAGCAGGGGGCATTGTCATCAGTAACAGGGGGCATTGTGATCACTAAGGATGGGGGATTGTGATCAGGAAGCAAGGGCAATTTTGATCAGGAAGCAAAGGGCATTGTGACCAGTAGGCAAGGCGTATTGCGATCAGGGAACAAGGGGTAACGTGATGTGTAAAGACGGGGCATTCTGATAAGCATGCAGGGGGCAATGTGATCAGGAAGAAAGGTGATTTGTGATCAGGAAGCAAGGGGAATTGTGATCAGGAAGCAAGAGTTATTGTGATCAGGAAGCAAAGGGCATTGTGAGCAGTAGGCAAGGGGTATTGTGATCAGAGCACAAGGGGTACTGTGATTTGTAAACAGGGGGCATTCTGATAAGTAAGCAGGGGCATTGTGATCAGGAGAAAAGGGGCATTTTGACCAAAAAGCAGGGAGCATTGTGATCAGTAAAGATGGGGAATTGTGATCAGGAAATAAGGGAATTTGTGATCAGGAAGCAAGGGGAATTTTGATCAGGAAGCAAAGGGCATTGTGACCAGTAGGCAAGGCGTATTGCGATCAGGGAACAAGGGGTTACGTGATATGTAAAGACGGGGCATTCTGATAAGCATGCAGGGGGCAATGTGATCAGGAAGAAAGGTGATTTGTGATCAGGAAGAAAGGTGAATTGTGATCAGGAAGCAAAGAGAATTGTGATCAGGAAGCAAGGGTCATTGTGATCAGTAGGCAAGGGGTATTGTGATCAGTGAACAACGGGTACTGTGATGTGTAAACAGGGTGCATTCTGAAAAGTAAGCAGGGGGCGTTGTGATCAGGAAGAAAGGGTCATTGTGATTAGTAAGCAGGGAGCATTGTAATCACTAATCAGGGGTATTGTGATCAGAAACAGGGGTCTTCATGATCAAGAGCAAGGGGCACTCTGATCACAATGCAGTGGGCATTGTGATCAGTAAAGATGGGCGATTGTGATCAGGAAGCAAGGGGAATTGTGATCAGGAAGCAAGAGGGATTGTGATCAGAAAGCAAAGGCATTGTGATCAGTAGCCAAGGGGTATTGTGATCAGTGAACAAGGGGTACTGTGATGTGTAAACAGGGGGCATTCTGAAAAGTAAGCAGTGGGCATTGTGATCAGGAAAAAAGGGGCATTGTGATCAGTAACTGGATTATTGTGATCAATAAGAATGTGGAGTTGTGATCAGGAAACAAAGGACATTGTGATCAGTAGGCAAGGGGTATAGTGATAGGTGAACAAGGGGTACTGTGATGTGTAAACTGGGGGCATTCTGATAAGTAAGCAGTGGTCATTGTGATCAGGAAGAAAGGGGCATTGTGATCAGTATGCAGGGAGCATTGTAATCACTAATCGGGGTATTGTGATCACAAACAAGGGTCATTATGATCAAGAGCAAGGGGCTTTGTGATCACAAAGCAGGGGGCATTGTGCTCAGTTAGGATGTGGAATTGTGATCAGGAAGTAGGGGAATTGTGATCAGGAAGCAATAGGTATTGTGATATGGAAGCAAAGGGCATTGTGATCAGTAGGCATGTGGTATTGTAATCAGTGAACAACAGGTACTGTGATGTGTAAAGAGGGGACATTGTGACCAGGAAGAAATGCCATCGTGATCAATTAGCAGGGATCACTTTAATCACTCATAAGGTGGTATTATGATCAGAAACAGTGGTCATTATGATTAAGAACAAGGGGCATTGTCATCACAAAGCAGGGGGCATTTTCATCAGTAACAGGGGGCATTGTGATCACTAAGCATGAGGGATTGTGATCAGTAAGCCAGGGTAATTGTGATCAGGAAGCAAAGGGCATTGTGATCAGTAGGCAAGGGGTATTGTGATCAGTGAACAAGGTGTACGGTGATGTGTAAACAGGGGGCATTCTGATAACTAAGCAGGGAGCATTGTGGTAAGGAAGAAAGGGGCATTGTGATCAGTATGCAGGGAGCATTGTAATCACTAATGGTGAGGGAATGTGATTAGGAAGCAAGGAGAATTGTGATCATGAAGCAAAGGGCATTGGGATCAGTATGCAAAGGGTATTGTGATCGGTGAACAAGGGGTACTGTGACGTGTAAACAGGGGATATTCTGAAAACAAAGCAGGCAGCATTGTGATCATTAAAAGGGGCACTGTGATCAGGAAAAAACTGGCATTTTGACCAGTAAGCCGGGAGCATTGTAATCACTAATCAGGGGGTACTGTGATCAGAAAAAGGGGTCATTATGATCAAGAACAAGCGGCATTGTGATCATTAAAGAACGGGCATTGTGATCACAAAGCAGGCGTTTTGTGATCATTAACGGGGGTATTGTGATCAGGAAGGAAGGGGAATTGTGATCACCAAGCCAGAGGTATTGTGATCAGGAAGCAAAGGGCATTGTGATCAGTTGGCAAGGGGTATTGTGATCAGTGAACAAGGGGTACTGTGATGTGTAAACAGGGGGCATTCTGAAAAGTAAGCAGTGGGCATTGTGATCAGTAAAAGGGGGCATTGTGATCAGGAACAAAGGGGCATTTTGACCAGTAAGCAGGGAGCATTATAATCACTAATTTGGGGGGATTGTGATAAAAAAGAGGGGTCATTATGATTAAGAACAAGGGGCATTGTGATCACAAAGCAGGGGCATTGTGATCAGTAACACGGGGCATAGTGATCCTTAAGGATCGGGGATTGTGATGAGGAAGCAAAGGGCATTGGCATCAGTAGGCAAGGGGTATTGTGATCGGTGAATAAGGGGTACTGTGGTCTGTAAACGGGATATTCTGAGAAGTATGCAGGATGCATTGTGATCAGAAAAGGGGGCATTGTGATCAGGAACAAATGGGCATTTTGACCAGTAAGCAGGGAGCATTGTAATCACTAATCAGGGGGAATTGTGATCAGAAACAGGGGTCATTATGATCAAGTACAAGCGACATTGTGATCAGTAAAGACGGGGCATTGTGATCACAATGCAGGGGCATTGTTATCATTTACGTGGGTATTGTGATCAGTAAGGTTGGGGGATTGTGATCAGGAAATAAGGGGAATTGTGATCAGGAAGCAAGAGGCATTGTGATCAGGAACCAAAGGGCATTGTGAGCAGTAAGCACGGAATATTGTAATCACTAAACATGAGGTATTGTGATCAGAAACAGGGGTCATTATGATCAAGAACAAGCGGCATTGTGATCAGTAAAGAAGGGGCATTGTGATCACAAAGCAGGGGGCATTGTGATCAGTAAAATGGGGCAGTGTGATCGGGAAGAAAGAGGCATTTTGACCAGTAAGCAGGGAGCATTGTAATCACTAATCAGAGGTTATCGTGACCACAAACAAGGGTCATTATTATGAAGAGCAAGGGGCATTGCGATCAGGAAGAATGGGGGATTGTGATCAAGAACCCAGGGAATTGTGATCAGGAAGCAAGATATATTCTGATCAGGAAGCAAAGGGCATTGTGATCATTAGGCAAGGGCTATCGTGATCAGTGAACAAGAGGTATGTGATGTGTAAACAGGGCATATTCTGAAAATTAAGCAGGGGGCACTGAGATCAGTATCGGGGGTATTGTGATCAGTAAGGATGGGGGATTGTGATCAGGACGCAAGGGCAATTGTGATCAGGAAGCCACAGTTATTGTGATCAGGAAACAAAGGGCATTGTGATCAGTAGGCAAGGGGTATTTTGATCAGTGAACAATGCGTACTGTGATGAGTAAACAGGGGGCAATGTGATCAGGAAGAAAGGGCCATTGTGATCAGTAAGCAGGGAGCATTTTAATCACTCATCAGGGGGTATTGTTATCAGAAACAGTGGTCATTATGATTAAGAACAAGGGGCATTGTGATCACAAGCAGGGGGTATTGTGATCAGTAACACGGGGCATTGTGATCACTAAAGATGGGGGATTGTGATCAGGAAGCAAGGGGAATTGTTATCAGGAAGCAAGAGGCATTGTGATCAGGAAGCAAAGGGCATTGTGAGAAGTAGGCAATGGGTATTGTGATCAGCGAACAAGGGGTACTGTGATGTGTAAACAGGGGGCATTCTGAAAAGTCACCAGGCGCATTGTGATCAGAAAGAAAGGGGCATTTTGACCAGTTACCAGGGAGCATTGTAATCACTAATTAGGTGGTATTTTGATCACAAACAGGGGTCATTATGATTAAGAACAAGGGGCATTGTAATCACAAAGCAAGGGGCATTGTGATCAGTAACAGGGGGTATTGTGAACAGTAAGGATGGGGGATTGTGATCAGGAAGTAAGGGGAATTGAGATCAGGAAGCAAGAGGTATTGTGCTCAGGAGCAAAAGGCATTGTGTTCAGTAGGCAAGGGGTATTGTGATGTGTAAACAGGGGACATTCTGAAAAGTAATCAGGGGTCATTGTGATCAATAAAAGGGGAATTTTGATCAGGAATAAAGGGGCATTTTGACCAGTAAGCAGGGAGCATTGTAATCACTAATTGGGTGGTATTGTGATCACAAACATGGGCCATTATGATTCAGAACAAGGGGCATTGTGACCAGTAGGCAAGGGGTATTGTGATCAGTGAACAAGGTGTACTGTGATGTGTAAACAGGGTGCATTCTGAAAAGTAAGCAGGGGGCGTTGTGATCAGGAAGAAAGGGTCATTGTGATCAGTAACCAGGGAGCATTGTAATCACTAATCAGGGGTATTGTGATCAGAAACAGGGGTCTTCATGATCAAGAGCAAGGGGCACTGTGATGACAATGCAGTGGGCATTGTGATCAGTAAAGATGGGCGATTGTGATCAGGAAGCAAGGGGAATTGTGATCAGGAAGCAAGAGGGATTGTGATCAGGAAGCAAAGGCATTGTGATCAGTAGGCAAGGGTTATTGTGATCAGTGAACAAGGGGTACTGTTATGTGTAAACAGGGGGCATTCTGAAAAGTAAACAGTGGGCATTGTGATCAGGAAAAAAGGGGCATTGTTATCAGTAACTGGGTTATTGTGATCAATAAGAATGTGGAGTTGTGATCAGGAAACAAAGGACATTGTGGTCAGTAGGCAAGGGGTATAGTGATAGGTGAACAAGGGGTACTTTGATGTGTAAACTGGGGGCATTCTGATAAGTAAGCAGGGGTCATTGTGATCAGGAAGAAAGGGGCACTGTGATCAGTATGCAGGAGCATTGTAATCACTAATCGGGGTATTGTGATCACAAACAAGGGTCATTATGATCAAGAGCAAGGGGCTTTGTGATCACAAAGCAGGGGGCATTGTGCTCAGTTAGGATGTGGAATTGTGATCAGTAAGAATGGGGGATTGTGATCAGGAACCCAGGGGAATTGTGATCATGAAGCAAGAGATATTGTGATCAGGAAGCAAAGGGCATTGTGATCAGTAGGCAAGGAGTATCGTGATCAGTGAATAAGGGGTACTGTGATGTGTAAACAGGGGGCAAAGTGATCAGGAAGAAACGGCCATTGTGATCAGTAAGCAGGGAGCATTTTAATCACTCATCAGGGGGTATTGTTATCAGAAACAAAGGTCATTATGATTAATAACAAGGGGCATTGCGATCACAAACCAGGGGACATTTTGAGTTAGGTTTAGCGACAGTGTTAGTGTTAGGGTTAAGGTTAGGTTAGGGTTAGAGAGACAGTAAGGGTCAGAGTTAGGATTAGCGACAGTGTTAGGTTTAGGATTAATATTAGAGGCAGAGTTTGGGTTAAGGTTAGCCTTATGGTTTGAAACAGATTAGGTTGTGTGATAGTGTTAGTATTAGGGACAGGCTTAGTGTTAGGGTTAAGGTTAGGTTTAGAGACAGTGTTAGGGTTAGCTTTGGAGTTGAGTTTAGTGTTAGGATTCAGTTTAGGGCTAGGGTTAGTGTTAGAGACAGGGTGGCCTTCGGATTAGGGTAGGGTTAGGGTCAGGCACAGGGATAGGGATATAGTTATGGTTAGGGTTGGGATTAGAGACAGGTTTTAGGTTAGGGTCAGGGTTAGAGACAGGTATGGTAAGGGTTAGGGTCAAGGTATAGGTTAAGATTAGGGACAGGTTACAGTTAGGTATAGGGTTAGGAACAATATTAGGGCTAGGTTTGAGGTGTATGTTAGTGTCAGGGTTAGGTCTGAAGTAGGATTAGAGTTAGGGTTAGAATTAGAGTTAGGGGAACGTTAAGGATTAAGGATAGGTTTAGGGTTAACGTTAGGGACAGGAATAGGGTCAGTGTTAGGGTTATGATTAGGGATAGGTACAGAGTTAGGTTTAAGGGTAGGAACAGGCTTATGGGATCGGATTAGAGTTAGGGTTTATGACACAATTAGGGTCACGGTTAGAGATACGCTTAGCTTTCCCGACATGGTTAGATTTAGGGTTACTCTTAGCGTTAAGTTTAGGGACAGGTTAACGGTTAGTGTTAGAGTTAGGGTCAGGGCTAAGGTTAGGTTTACGGTTCCATTTACATTTAGGGTTATGGTTAAAGACAGACTAGGGTTCTGGTTAGGATTAGGGTTTCCGTTAAAATTAGGGACACAGTTAAGCTTAGTGTAAGGTTTAGGGTTAGTGATAAAGACACGGTTTGGTTTAGGTTATGGGTTCGGGTGAGATTCAGTGTTAGGGACAGGTTAGGGTAGGATTAGTGTTAGGGGTAGAGACAGGTTTCGGGTTAGAGTTACAAAATTGGTTATGAGTAAGTGTAAAAACAGGGTTAGGGTTAGTGAAGTTGTTAGGGTTAGGGTTAGGGTTAGCTACAGGGTTAAGTATAAGGAGAAGGTTAGTTTTGGGGTTTGTGTGAAGTTTAGAAAAAGGGTTATTTTCAGATTTCGGTTTAGGAAAAGGGTTACGATAACAGGGTTTGTATTAAGAACAGTATGCATGGTATGCACACGGATGGCTTAGGGTTCGCATGAGGGTGAGGAATACAATAGGGGTTTTCATTTGACATAGGGAAGGTCTTAGATTTAGAGACAAGGTTAAGGTTAGGGACAGGATTATGGTTAGAGACAAGATGAAGTTTAGGGACACTGTCAGGGTTAGTGTTAAGTTTAAGTTTAGGGTTACCGTTAGGGTTAGGGACAAAATTAGGGTTAGGGTTATGGACAGTGTTAGGTTTAGGGTTAAAGTTAGGGTCAGCGCTCAAGTTAAGGTTAGGGTTTAGGAATAGGGTTAGGGTTGGGGTTAAGGTTAGGGTTAGGGTTAGGGAAACGATTCGGGTTTGGAACATGGTTAAGTTTAGTGTTCAGTTTATAGTTAAGTTTTGGTTTTGGCTGATGGTTAAGGTTACGTTTAGAGACAGGTTTAGTGACAGGGTGAGTGTTAGAGTTAAGTTTAGAGCGACGTTAGGGGTCAGAGTTAGGTTTAGCGACAGTGTTATGTTTAGGGTTAGGGTTAGGGTTAGGGTTAGGGTTAGGGTTTAGCGTTAGGGTTAGGTACAGGATTAGGGTTTGAGACATGGTTAGGTTTTGTGTTAGCTTAGTTTTAGGGTTAGGGTTAGGGTTTAGGGTTAGGTTTAGGGTTACGGTTAGGGACTGGATTAGGGTTTGGGACATGGTTAGGTTTAGTGTTAGGGTTATAGTTAAGTTTTGGTTCTGGCTGATGGTTAAAGTTAGGTTAGGGTTAGGGTTAGGGTTAGGTTTTAGGGATAGGGTTAGGGTTAGGGTTAGGGTTTAGGTTTAGGGTTATGGTTAAGTTTAGTGTTTAGGGTTTAGGGTTAGGGTTAGGGTTAGCGATAGGTTTAGGGTTAGGGACAGGATTAGGGTTGGGGACATGGTTAGCTTTAGTGTTAGGGTTATAGTTAAGTTTAGGTTTTGTCTGATGCTTAAGTTTAGGTTTAGGGACAGGGTTAGTGACAGGGTGACGGTTAGAGTTAAGGTTGGAGAGACGGTAAGGGTCAGAGTTAGGTTTAGCGACAGTGTTAGTGTTAGGGTTAATATTAGAGGCAGAGTTAGGGTTAAGGTTAGCGTTAGGGTTAGGTTTCGTGTTAGGATTAGGGTTAGGTACAGAGTTGGGAAGAGTGTTAGGGCTCCATTTAGAGTTAGGTCTAAGGATACGTTTAGATTTAGGTTTTGGGTTAGGAAAAGGGTTAGCTACAGGGGCAGGAATAGGGTAGGGACACAGTGAGTGTTAGAGTTAGGATTAGGGTTAGGGTTAGGGTTAGGGTTTGGGTTAGGGTTAGGGTTAGGGTTTAGGGTTACAGTTAAGGTTAGTATTAAGGTTTAGGGTTTAGGGTTTAGTGTTTAGGGTTAGGGTTAGCCTTAGGGTTGGGTTAGGTTTAGGGTTAGGGTTTAGGGTTAGGGTTATGGTTAGGGTTAGGGACAGGATTAGGGTTTGGGACATGGTTAGGTTTAGTGTTAGGGTTATAGTTAAGTTTAGGTTTTGTCTGATGCTTAAGTTTAGGTTTAGGGACAGGGTTACTGACAGGGTTTGGGTTAGAGTTAAGGGTGGAGAGACGGTAAGGGTCAGAGTTAGGTTTAGCGACAGTGTTAGGGTTAGGGTTAATATTAGAGTCAGAGTTAAGGTTAAGGTTAGCGTTATGGTTAGAAGCAGATTAGGTTGAGTGATAGTGTTAATATTAGTGACAGGCTTAGTGTTAGTGTTAGCGTTAGGGTTTGGGACAGTGTTAGGGTTAGGTTTGGAGTTGAGTTTAGTGTTAGGTTTCAATTTAGGGCTATGGTAAGTGTTAGAGACAGGGTGGCCTTCGGATTAGGGTAGGGATAGGGTCAGGCACAGGGATAGGGATATGGTTATGCTTAGGGTTGGGATTAGAAACAGGTTTAAAGTTAGGGTCAGGCTTAGAGACAGGTATGGTTAGGGTTAGGGTCAAGGTATAGGTAAGATTTAGGTTAAGATTAGGGACAGGTTACAGTTAGGTTTAAGGTTAGGCACAAGATTAGGGCTAGGGTTGAGGTGTATGTTAGTGTCAGGGTTAGGTCTGAAGTAGGATTAGAGTTAGGGTTAGAATTAGAGTTAGGGGAACGGTTAGGATTAAGGATAGGTTTAGGGTTAATGTTACGCACAGGAATAGGGTTAGTGTTAGGGTTATGATTAGGGATAGGTACAGAGTTAGGTTGAAGAGTACGAACAGGCTTATGGATTATTAGGGTTAGGGTTTATGACACAATTAGGGTCACGGTTAGAGTTACACTTAGCTTTACCGACATGGTTAGCTTTAGGGTTACTCTGAGCGTTAAGTTTAGGGACAGGTTAAGGGTTAGTGTTAGAGTTAGGGTCAGGGCTAGGGTTAGGTTTCTGGTTCGATTTACATTTCGGGTTATGGTTAAAGACAAGCTAGTGTTCTGGTTAGGGTTAGGGTTTCCATTAAAATTAGGGACACAGTTAAGGTTACTGTAAGGTTTAGGGTTAGTGATAAAGACACGGTTTGGTTTAGGGTATGGGTTTGGGGGAGATTCAGTGTTAGGGACAGGTTAGGGTAGGATTAGTGTTAGCGGTACAGGCAGTTTTCGGGTTAGAGTAACAAAATTGGTTATGAGTAAGTGTAAAAACAGGGTTCGGGTTAGTGAAGTTGTTAGGGTTAGGGTTAGGGTTAGCTACAGGGTTAGGTTTAGGGAGATGGTTAGGTTTGGGGTTTGTGTGAAGTTTAGAGAAAGGGTTATTTTCAGAGTTCGGTTTAGGAAAAGGCTTACAATAACAGGGTTTGGATTAAGAAGAGTATGCATGGTAGGCACACGGATGGCTTAGGTTTCGCATGAGGGTGAGGAATACAATTGGGGTTTTCATTTGACATAGGGGAGGTCTTAGTGTTAGAGACAAGGTTATGGTTAGGGACAGCATTAGGGTTAGAGACAAGATTAAGGTTAGGGACACTGTCAGGGTTAGTGTTAAGTTTAAGTTTAGGGTTACACTTAGGGTTAGGGACAAAATTAGGGTTAGGGTTATGGACAGTGTTAGGTTTAGGGTTAAAGTTAGAGTCAGCGCTCAAGTTCTGGTTAACATTAAGGTTAGGGATAGTTTTAGGGGTAGGGTTAGAAACAAGGTTAGACTTACGGTTAGGATTAGAGGCACGGTTATTTTTAAATTAGGGTTCAAAACAGAGTTAAGGGTAGTGTTAGGGTTAGGAATACTTTTAGGGTTAGGGTTTGGTTTAGGGTTTGTTTTAGGGTTCGTGGCAGAGTTAGGGTTAGGGACATAGTTAGTGTTCGGTTTAGGGTTAAGCTTAGGGACACAGTTAGGGTTAGATTTAGGGTTAAGGACAGGGTTATGATTAGGGTCAGGGTTAGTGTTCAGGACAGTGTCAGGGCAGGCCATAGGATCAGGGTAGGGTTTGTGTTCAGGTTAGGATATGCTAGGGTTAGGGTTAGGGGCATAGCTAGGGTTGAGGGCAGAGTCAGCGTTATGGTTAGGAACATGGCTAAGGTTAGGGTTCATGTTAGGGACCGTTTCATGGTTACGTTTAGTGTTAAGGGTTGGGTTAGAATGGAGGACACGGTTAGGGTTAGTGTTAGGGTATCACGTCTCACGTGACATCGGCTGGGGAACTACAGTTAGATGGCGAAGAGTTAAGAAACTCCAGAGCCAAAAATAGAGTTTCTGTGGGCCAGTGTTCTCATCTCTGAGGCCCAAGCCTTAATACTGTGGGCGCATAGCTTTTCTTTACAACTGCCACCAAGAAGCCAATTTGAATATCTATACACATGGAGTTGATTCTATTTGTCTGGCAGCTGCTTCGCCAAAACTCATTGTGATCAAACACAAGCTTTGCTTTCACATGTACGTATGATCCCCCGGGTGGACTCAGCATTCCGAGACCACCGGATAAGGAAGTTGTACTGAGATCATTCCCTCGGGTCTTAGCATTCGGAGACACTTCCTTATGACGTCAAAGGCTCAGTGCACAGGAGCATTCGACTCGGCAGCTCCACGGTGACATTAGGGTTAGGTTTATAAACAGGATGAAGTTAGGTTTAGGGTTAGGGTTACCGACAGAGTTTGCTTTAGGGTAAGGGACAGGATTAGAACTAGGATTAGGTTTAGAGACACGGTTAGAATTAGGGTTAGTTTTAGGTTTAGTGTTGAAGGACAGAGTTAGGGTTTGGGTTAGCATTAGGGTTAGGGTTCGTGTTAGGATTAGGGTTAGGGACAGAGTTGGGAAGAGTGTTAGGGCTCAATTTAGAGTTAGGGCTAGGGATACGTTTAGGTTTAGGTTTTGGGTTAGGAAAAGTGTTAGCTACAGGGGCAGGTATAGTTTAGGGACACAGTGAGTGTTAGAGTTAGGATTAGGGTTAGGGTTAAGGTTAGGGTTTGGGTTAGGGTTAGGGTTATGGTTAGGTTTAGGGTTTAGGGTTAGGGTTAGGGTTAGGGTTTAGGGTTTAGGGTTTAGGGTTTAGGATTAGGGTTAGCGTTAGGGTTAGGGTTAGGGTTAGGGTTTAGGGTTTACGGTTTGGGTTAGGGTTAGGGTTAGGTTTAGGGTTAGGGTTATGGTTTAGGGTTAGGGTTAGGGTTAGGGTTAGGGTTAGGGTTAGGGACAGGATTAGGGTTTGGGACATGGTTAGGTTTAGTGTTAGGGTTATAGTTAAGTTTAGGTTTTGTCTGATGCTTAAGTTTAGGTTTAGGGACAGGGTTATTGACAGGGTGAGGGTTAGAGTTAAGGGTGGAGCGACGGTAAGGGTCAGAGTTAGGTTTAGCGACAGTGTTAGGGTTAGGGTTAATATTAGAGGCAGAGTTAGGGTTAAGGTTAGCGTTATGGTTAGAAACAGATTAGGTTGAGTGATAGTGTTAGTATTAGTGACAGGCTTAGTGTTAGGGTTAGGGTTAGGGTTTGGGTTTCGGGTTTCGGGTTAGGGTTACGGTTAGGGTTAGGGACACGATTCGGGTTTGGGACATGGTTAGGTTTAGTGTTAGGGTTATAGTGAAGTTTAGGTTTTGGCTGATGGTTAAGATTAGGTTTAGTGACAGGGTTAATGACAGGGTGAGGGTTCGAATTAAGGTTAGAGAGATGGTAAGGGTCAGAGTTAGGTTTAGTGACAGTGTTAGGGTTAAGGTTAGGGTTAGGTTAGGGTTAGGGATTAGGGATAGGTTTAGGGTTAGGGTTCGGGTTTAAGGTAAGGTTAGGGTTAGGGTTAGGGTTTAGGATTTAGGGTTAGGGTACGGTTAGGGTTAGGTTTAGGGTTAGGGACACGATTCGGGTTTGGGACATGGTTAAGTTCAGTGTTAGGGTTGTAGTTAAGTTTAGGTTTTGGCTGATGGTTAAGGTTAGGGTTAGGGACAGGATTAGTGACACGGTGAGGGCTAGAGTTAAGGTTAGAGAGACAGTAAGGATCAGAGTTAGGTTTAGCGACAGTGTTAGGATTAGGGTGAATATTAGAGGCAGAGTTAGGGTTAAGGTTAGCGTTATGGTTAGAAACAGATTAGGTTGTGTGATAGTGTTAGTATTAGTGACAGGCTTACTGTTAGGGTTAAGGTTAGGTTTAGAGACAGTGTTAAGGTTAGCTTTGGAGTTGAGTTTTGTGTTAGGTTTAAGTTTAGGGCTAGGGTTAGTGTTAGAGACAGGGTGGCCTTCGGATTAGGGTAGGGATAGGGTCACGCACAAGGATAGGGATATGGTTATGGTTAGGGTTTGGATTAGAGACAGGTTTAAGGTTAGGGTCAGGGTTAGAGACGGGTATTGTAAGGGTTAGGGTCAAGGTATACGTAAGATTCAGGTTAAGATTAGGGACAGGTTACAGTTAGGTTTAGGGTTAGGAACAAGATTAGGGCTAGGGTTGAGGTGTATGTTAGTGTCAGGGTTAGGTCTGAAGTAGGATTAGAGTTAGGGTTAGAATTAGAGTTAGGGGAACGTTAAGGATTAAGGATAGGTTTAGGGTTAACGTTAGGGACAGGAATAGGGTCAGTGTTAGGGTTAAGATTAGGGATAGGTACAGAGTTAGGTTTAAGAGTAGAAACAGGCTTATGGATCTGATTAGGGTTAGGGTTTATGACATAATTAGGGTCACGGTTAGAGATATGCTTAGCTTTCCCGACATGGTTAGATTTAGGGTTACTCTTAGCCTTAAGTTTAGGGACAGGTTAACGGTTAGTGTTAGAGTTAGGGTCAGGGCTAAGGTTAGGTTTACGGTTCGATTTACATTCAGGGTTATGGTTAAAGACAGGCTAGCGTTCTGGTTAGAATTAGGGTATCCATTAAAATTAGGGACACAGTTAAGCTTAGTGTAAGGTTTAGGGTTAGTGATAAAGACACGGTTTGGTTTAGGGTATGGGTTCGGCTGAGATTCAGTGTTAGGGCCAGGTTAGGGTAGGATTAGTGTTAGGGGTAGAGACAGGTTTCGGGTTAGAGTTACAAAATTGGTTATGAGTAAGTATAAAAACAGGGTTAGGGTTAGTGAATTTGTTAGGGTTAGGGTGAGGGTTAGCTACAGGGTTAAGTTTAGGGAGAAGGTTAGTTTTGGGGTTTGTGTGAAGTTTAGAAAAAGGGTTATTTTCAGATTTCGGTTTAGGAAAAGGTTTACGATAAGAGGGTTTGGATTAAGAACCGTATGTATCGTAGGCACACGGATGGCTTAGGGTTCGCATGAGGGTGAGGAACACAATTGGGGTTTTCATTTGACATAGGGGAGGTCTTAGAGTTAGAGACAAGGTTAAGGTTAGGGACAGGATTAGGGTTAGAGACAAGATGAAGGTTAGGAACACTGTCAGGGTTAGTGTTAAGTTTAAGTTTAGGGTTACAGTTAGGGTTAGGGACAAAATTAGGGTTAGGTTTATGGACAGTGTTAGGTTTAGGGTTAAAGTTAGGGTCAGCGCTCAAGTTAAGGATAACATTAAGGTTAGGGTTAGGTTTAGGGGTAGGGTTAGAAACAAGGTTAGAGTTACGGTTAGGATTAGAGGCACGGTTATATTTAAATTAGGGTTCAAAACAGAGTTAAGGGTAGTGTTAGGTTTAGAAATACTTTTTACGGTTAGGGTTTGGTTTAGGGTTTGTTTTAGGGTTCGGGACAGAGTTAGGGTTAGGAACATAGTTAGTGTTAGGTTTAGGGTTAAGCTTAGGGACAGAGTTATGGTTACATTTAGGGTTAAGGACAGGGTTATGATTAGGGTCAGTGTTAGTGTTCAGGACAGTGTCAGGGCAGGACAAGTTTTGCTGTAGGATTAGGGTAGGGTTTGGGTTCAGGTTAGGATATGTTAGGGTTAGGGTTAGGGGCATATCTAGGGTTGAGGACAGAGTCAGTGTTACGGTTAGGAACATGGCTAAGGTTAGGGTTCATGTAAGGGACAGTTTCAGGGTTACCTTTAGTGTTAAGGGTTGGGTTAGAATGGAGGACACGTTTAATGTTAGTGTTAGGGTATCATGCCACATGTGACATCGGCTGGGGAACTTCAATTACATGGCGAAGAGTTAAGAAACACCAGAGCCAAAAATAGAGTTTCTGTGGGCCAGTGTTCTCATCTCTGAGTCCCAAGCCTCAATAATGTGGGTTCATAGCTTTTCTTTACAACTGCCACAAAGAAGCCAATTTGAATATCTATAACCAGGGAGTTGATTCTATTTGTCTGGCAGCTGCTTCGCCAAAACTCGTTGTGATCAAACACACGTTTTGCTTTCACATGTACGTATGATCCCCCGGGTGGACTCAGCATTCCGAGACCACCGGATAAGGAAGTTGTACTGAGATCATTCCCTCGGGTCTTAGCATTCGGAGACACTTCCTTATGACGTCAAAGGCTCAATGCACAGGAGCATTCGAATGGGCAGCTCCACGGTGACATTAGGGTTAGGTTTATAAACAGGATGAAGTTAGGTTTAGGGTTAGGGTTACCGACAGAGTTTGCTTTAGGGTAAGGGACAGGATTAGAACTAGGATTAGGTTTAGAGACACGGTTAGAATTAGGGTTAGTTTTAGGTTTAGTGTTGAAGGACAGAGTTAGGGTTTGGGTTAGCATTAGGGTTAGGGTTCGTGTTAGGATTAGGGTTAGGGACAGAGTTGGGAAGAGTGTTAGGGCTCCATTTAGAGTTAGGGCTAGGGATACGTTTAGGTTTAGGTTTTGGGTTAGGAAAAGGTTTAGCTACAGGGGCAGGTATCGTTTAGGGACACAGTGAGTGTTAGAGTTAGGATTAGGGTTAGGGTTAAGGTTAGGGTTTGGGTTAGGGTTAGGGTTACGGTTAGGGTTAGGGTTTAGGATTAAGGTTAGTGTTAGGGTTAGGGTTTAGGGTTAGGGTTAGCGTTAGGGTTAGGGTTAGGGTTTAGGGTTTACGGTTTGGGTTAGGCTTAGGGTTTGGGTTAGGTTTAGGTTTAGGGTTAGGGTTAGGGTTAGGGTTTAGGGTTAGGGTTAGGGTTAGGGTTAGGGTTAGGGACAGGATTAGGGTTTGGGACATGGTTAGGTTTAATATTAGGGTTATAGTTAAGTTTAGGTTTTGTCTGATGCTTAAGTTTAGGTTTAGGGACAGGGTTATTGACAGGGTGAGGGTTAGAGTTAAGGGTGGAGAGACGGTAAGGGTCAGAGTTAGGTTTAGCGACAGTGTTAGGGTTAGGGTTAATATTAGAGGCAGAGGTAGGGTTAAGGTTAGCGTTAGGGTTAGGGTTCGTGTTAGTATTAGGCTTAGGTACATAGTTGGGAAGAGTGTTAGGGCTCCATTTAGAGTTAGGTCTAGGGATACGTTTAGATTTAGGTTTCGGGTTAGGAAAAGGGTTAGCTACAGGGGCAGGGATAGGGTAGGGACACAGTGAGTGTTAGAGTTAGGATTAGGGTTAGGGTTAAGGTTAGGGTTTGGGTTAGGGTTAGGGTTATGGTTAGGGTTAGGGTTTAGGGTTAGAGTTAGGGTTAGGTTAAGGGTTTAGGGTTAGGGTTAGGGTTAGGGTTTGGGTTTGGGTTAGGGTTATGGTTAGTGTTAGGGTTTAGGGTTAGCGTTAGGGTTAGGGTTAGGATTAGGGTTTAGGGTTTACGGTTTGGGTTAAAGATAGGGTTAGGGATAGGCTTAGGTTTTAGGGTTAGGTTTAGGTTTAGGGTTAGGGGTACGGTAGGGTTAGGGTTAGGGACAGGATTAGGGTTTGGGACATGGTTAGGTTTAGTGTTAAGGTTATAGTTAAGTTTAGGTTTTGTCTGATGCTTAAGTTCAGGTTTAGGGACAGGGTTATTGACAGGGTGAGGGTTAGAGTTAAGGGTGGAGAGACGGTAAGGGTCAGAGTTAGGTTTAGCGACAGTGTTAGGGGTAGGGTTAATATTAGAGGCAGAGTTAGGGTTAAGGTTAGCGTTATGGTTAGAAACAGATTAGGTTGAGTGATAGTGTTAGTATTAGTGACAGGGTTACTGTTAGGGTTAGGGTTAGGGTTAGGGTTTAGGATTTAGGGTTAGGGTTATGGTTAGGGTTAGGTTTAGCGTTAGGGACACGATTCGGGTTTGGAACATGGTTAAGTTCAGTGTTAGGGTTATAGTTAAGTTTAGGTATTGGCTGATGGTTAAGGTTAGGGTTAGGGACAGGATTAGTGACAGGGTGAGGGTTAGAGTTAAGTTTAGAGAGACAGTAAGGATCAGAGTTAGGTTTAGCGACAGTGTTAGGGTTAGGGTTAGGGTTATGTTAGGGTTAGGGTTAGGGTTAGAGTTAGGGTTTAGAGTTAGGGTTAGGGTTTAGGATTAGGGTTAGGGTTAGCGTTAGCGTTAGGGATAGGGTTCGGGTTAGTGTTTAGGGTTTAGGGTTAGGGTTAGGTACAGGATTAGGGTTTGAGACATGGTTAGGTTTTGTGTTAGGGTTAGTTTTAGGGTTAGGGTTAGGGTTTAGGGTTAGGTTTAGGGTTACGGTTAGGGACTGGATTAGGTTTTGGGACATGATTAGGTTTAGTGTTAGGGTTATAGTTAAGTTTTGGTTCTGGCTGATGGTTAAGGTTAGGTTAGGGTTAGGGTTAGGGTTAGGGTTAGGGTTAGGTTTTAGGGATAGGGTTAGGGTTAGGGTTAGGGTTTAGGTTTAGGGTTAGGGTTAAGGTTAGGGTTTAGGGTTTAGGGTTAGGGTTAGGGTTTATGTTAGCGTTAGGTTTAGGGTTAGGGACAGGATTAGGGTTGGGGACATGGTTAGGTTTAGTGTTAGGGTTATAGTTAAGTTTAGGTTTTGTCTGATGCTTAAGTTTTGGTTAGGGACTGGGTTAGTGACAGGGTGAGGGTTAGAGTTAAGGTTGGAGAGACGGTAAGGGTCAGAGTTAGGTTTAGCGACAGTGTTAGGGTTAGGGTTAATATTAGAGGCAGAGTTAGGGTTAAGGTTAGAGTTAGGTTAGGGTTCGTGTTAGGATTATGGTTAGGTACAGAGTTGGGAAGAGTGTTAGGGCTCCATTTAGAGTTAGGTCTAGGGATACGTTTAGATTTAGGTTTTGGGTTAGGAAAAGGGTTAGCTACAGGGGCAGGAATAGGGTAGGGACACAGTGAGTGTTAGAGTTAGGATTAGGGTTAGGGTTAGTGTTAGGGTTTGGGTTAGGTTTAGGGTTAGGGTTTATGGTTACAGTTAGGGTTAGGATTAGGGTTTAGGGTTTAGGGTTTAGTGTTTAGGGTTAGGGTTAGCCTTAGGGTTGGGTTAGGTTTAGGGTTAGGGTTTAGGGTTAGGGTTATGGTTAGGGTTAGGGACAGGATTAGGGTTTGGGACATGGTTAGGTTTAGTTTTAGGGTTATAGTTAAGTTTAGGTTTTGTCTGATGCTTAAGTTTAGGTTTAGGGACAGGGTTATTGACAGGGTGAGTGTTAGAGTTAAGGGTGGAGAGACGGTAAGGGTCAGAGTTAGGTTTAGCGACAGTGTTAGGGTTAGGGTTAATATTAGAGTCAGAGTTAAGGTTAAGGTTAGCGTTATGGTTAGAAGCAGATTAGGTTGAGTGATAGTGTTAGTATTAGTGACAGGCTTAGTGTTAGTGTTAGCGTTAGGGTTTGGGACAGTGTTAGGGTTAGGTTTCGAGTTGAGTTTAGTGTTAGGTTTCAGTTTAGGGCTATGGTAAGTGTTAGAGACAGGGTGGTCTTCGGATTAGGGTAGGGATAGGGTCAGGCACAGGGATAGGGATACGGTTATGCTTAGGGTTGGGATTAGAAACAGGTTAAAAGTTAAGGTCAGGGTTAGGGACAGGTATGGTTAGGGTTAGGGTTAAGGGTTAGAGTCAGAGTTAAGGTTAAGGTTAGCGTTATGGGTAGAAGCAGATTAGGTTGAGTGATATTGTTAGTATTAGTGACAGGCTTAGTGTTAGCGATAGCGTTAGGGTTTGGGACAGTGTTAGGGTTAGGTTTGGAGTTGAGTTTAGTGTTAGGTTTCAGTTTAGTCCTAGGGTTAGTGTTAGATGCAGGGTGGCCTTCGGATTAGGGTAGGGATAGGGTCAGGCACAGGGATAGGGATATGGTTATGGTTAGGGTTGGGATTAGAAACAGGTTTAAAGTTAGGGTCAGGGTTAGAGACGGGTATGTTTAGGGTTTGGTCAAGGTATAGGTAAGATTTAGGTTAAGATTAGGGACAGGTTACAGTTAGGTTTATGGTTAGGAACAAGATTAGGGCTAGGGTTGAGGTGTATGTTAGTGTCAGGGTTAGGTCTGAAGTAGGATTAGAGTTAGGGTTAGAATTAGAGTTAGGGGAACGGTTAGGATTAAGGATAGGTTTAGGGTTAACGTTACGCACAGGAATAGGGTTAGTGTTAGGGTTATGATTACGGATAGGTACAGAGTTAGGTTGAAGAGTACGAACAGGCTTATGGATTATTAGGGTTAGGGTTTATGACACAATTAGGGTCACGGTTAGAGTTACACTTAGCTTTACCGACATGGTTAGATTTAGGGTTACTGTGAGCGTTAAGTTTAGGGACAGGTTAAGGGTTAGTGTTAGAGTTAGGGTCAGGGCTAGGGTTAGGTTTCTGGTTCGATTTACATTTAGGGTTATGGTTAAAGACAAGCTAGTGTTCTGGTTAGGATTAGGGTTTCCGTTAAAATTAGGGACACAGTTAAGGTTACTGTAAGGTTTAGGGTTAGGGATAAAGACACGGTTTGGTTTAGGGTATGGGTTTGGTGGAGATTCAGTGTTAGGGACAGGTTAGGGTAGGATTAGTGTTAGGGGTACAGGCAGTTTTCGGGTTAGAGTTACAAAATTGGTTATGAGTAAGTGTAAAAACAGGGTTAGGGTTAGTGAAGTCGTTAAGGTTAGGGTTAGGATTAGCTGCAGGGTTAGGTTTAGGGAGATGGTTAGGTTTGGGGTTTGTGTGAAGTTTAGAAAAATGATTATTTTCTGAGTTCGGTTTAGGAAAAGGCTTACAATAACAGGGTTTGGATTAAGAAGAGTATGCATGGTAGGCACACGGATGGCTTAGGTTTCGCATGAGGGTGAGGAATACAATTGGGGTTTTCATTTGACATAGGGGAGGTCTTAGGGTTAGAGACAAGGTTAAGGTTAGGGACAGCATTAGGGTTAGAGACAAGATTAAGGTTAGGGACACTGTCAGGGTTAGTGTTAAGTTTGAGTTTAGGGTTACACTTAGGGTTAGGGACAAAATTAGGGTTAGGGTTATGGACAGTGTTAGGTTTAGGGTTAAAGTTAGGGTCAGCGCTCAAGTTAAGGATAACATTAAGGTTAGGGATAGGTTTAGGGGTAGGGTTAGAAACAAGGTTAGACTTACGGTGAGGATTAGAGGCACGGTTATTTTTAAATTAGGGTTCAAAACAGAGTTAAGGGTAGTGTTAGGGTTAGGAATACTTTTTAGGGTTAGGGTTTGGTTTAGGGTTTGTTTTAGGGTTCGGGGCAGAGTTAGGGTTAGGAACATAGTTAGTGTTCGGTTTAGGGTTAAGCATAGGGACAGAGTTAGTGTTAGAGTTAAGGTTAAGGACAGGGTTATGATTAGGGTCAGGGTTAGTGTTCAGGACAGTGTCAGGGCAGGCCGTAGGATCAGGGTAGGGTTTAGGTTCAGGTTAGGATATGCTAGGGTTAGGGTTAGGGGCATAGCTAGGGTTGAGGGCAGAGTCAGTGTTATGGTTAGGAACATGGCTAAGGTGAGGGTTCTTGTTAGGGACCGTTTCAGGGTTACGTTTAGTGTTAAGCGTTGGGTTAGAATGGAGGACACGGTTAGGGTTTGTGTTAGGGTATCACGTCTCACGTGACATCGGCTGGGGAACTACAGTTACATGGCGAAGAGTTAAGAAACTCCAGAGCCAAAAATAGAGTTTCTGTGGGCCAGTGTTCTCATCTCTGAGGCCCAAGCCTTAATACTGTGGGCGCATAGCTTTTCTTTACAACTGCCACCAAGAAGCCAATTTGAATATCTATACACAGGGAGTTGATTCTATTTGTCTGGCAGCTGCTTCGCCAAAACTCATTGTGATCAAACACAAGTTTTGCTTTCACATGTACGTATGATCCCCCGGATGGACTCAGCATTCTGAGACCACCGGATAAGGAAGTTGTACTGAGATCATTCCCTCTGGTCTTAGCATTCGGAGACACTTCCTTATGACGTGAAAGACTCAGTGCACAGGATCATTCGAATCGGCAGCTCCACGGTGACATTAGGGTTAGGTTTATAAACAGGATGAAGTTAGGTTTAGGGTTAGGGTTACCGACAGAGTTTGCTTTAGGGTAAGGGACAGGATTAGAAATAGGATTAGGTTTAGAGACACGGTTAGAATTAGGGTTAGTTTTAGGTTTAGTGTTGAAGGACAGAGTTAGGGTTTGGGTTAGCATTAGGGTTAGGGTTCGTGTTAGGATTAGGTTTAGGGACAGAGTTGGGAAGAGTGTTAGGGCTCCATTTAGAGTTAGGGCTAGGGATACGTTTAGGTTTAGGTTTTGGGTTAGGAAAAGGTTTAGCTACAGGGGCAGGTATAGTTTAGGGACACAGTGAGTGCTAGAGTTAGGATTAGGGTTAGGGTTAAGGTTAGGGTTTGGGTTAGGGTTAGGGTTAGGGTTAGGTTTAGGGTTTAGGTTTAGGGTTAGGGTTAGGGTTTAGGGTTTAGGGTTTAGGGTTTAGGATTAGGGTTAGCGTTAGGGTTAGGGTTAGGGTTAGGGTTTAGGGTTTACGGTTTGGGTTAGGGTTAGGGTTAGGTTTAGGGTTAGGGTTAGGGTTTAGGGTTAGGGTTAGGGTTAGGGTTAGGGTTAGGGACAGGATTAGGGTTTGGGACATGGTTAGGTTTAGTGTTAGGGTTATAGTTAAGTTTAGGTTTTGTCTGATGCTTAAGTTTAGGTTTAGGGACAGGGTTATTGACAGGGTGAGGGTTAGAGTTAAGGGTGGAGAGACGGTAAGGGTCAGAGTTAGGTTTAGCGACAGTGTTAGGGGTAGGGTTAATATTAGAGGCAGAGTTAGGGTTAAGGTTAGCGTTATGGTTAGAAACAGATTAGGTTGAGTGATAGTGTTAGTATTAGTGACAGGCTTACTGTTAGGGTTAGGGTTAGGGTTAGGGTTTCGGGTTTCGGGTTAGGGTTACGGTTAGGGTTAGGGGCACGATTCGGGTTTGGGACATGGTTAGGTTTAGTGTTAGGGTTATAGTGAAGTTTAGGTTTTGGCTGATGGTTAAGATTAGGTTTAGTGACAGGGTTAATGACAGGGTGAGGGTTAGAATTAAGGTTAGAGAGATGGTAAGGGTTGAGTTAGGTTTAGTGACAGTGTTAGGGTTAGGGTTAGGTTAGGGTTAGGGTTTCGGGATAGGTTTAGGGTTAGGGTTAGGGTTTAAGGTAAGGTTAGGGTTAGGGTTAGGGTTTAGGATTTAGGGTTAGGGTTACGGTTAGGGTTAGGTTTAGGGTTAGGGACACGATTCGGGTTTGGGACATGGTTAAGTTCAGTGTTAGGGTTGTAGTTAAGTTTAGGTTTTGGCTGATGGTTAAGGTTAGGGTAAGGGACAGGATTAGTGACAGGGTGAGGGTTAGAGTTAAGGTTAGAGAGACAGTAAGGGTCAGAGTCAGGTTTAGCGACAGTGTTAGGATTAGGGTTAATATTAGAGGCAGAGTTAGGGTTAAGGTTAGCGTTATGGTTAGAAACACATTAGGTTGTGTGATAGTGTTAGTATTAGTGACAGGCTTACTGTTAGGGTTAAGGTTAGGTTTAGAGACAGTGTTAAGGTTAGCTTTGGAGTTGAGTTTTGCCTTAGGTTTCAGTTTAGGGCTAGGGTTAGTGTTAGAGACAGGGTGGCCTTCGGATTAGGGTAGGGATAGGGTCAGGCACAAGGATAGGGATATGGTTATGGTTAGGGTTGGGATTGGAGACAGGTTTAAGGTTAGGGTCAGGTTTAGAGACAGGTATTGTAAGGGTTAGGGTCAAGGTATACGTAAGGTTTAGGTTAAGATTAGGGACAGGTTACAGTTAGGTTTAGGGTTAGGAACAAGATTAGGGCTAGGTTTGAGGTGTATGTTAGTGTCAGGGTTAGGTCTGAAGTAGGATTAGAGATAGGGTTCAAATTAGAGTTAGGGGAACATTAAGGATTAAGGATAGGTTTAGGGTTAACGTTAGGGACAGGAATAGGGTCAGTGTTAGGGTTAAGATTAGGGATAGGTACAGAGTTAGGTTTAAGAGTACGAACAGGCTTATTGATCTGATTAGGGTTAGGGTTTATGACACAATTAGGGTCACGGTTAGAGATACGCTTAGCTTTCCCGACGTGGTTAGATTTAGGGTTACTCTTAGCCTTAAGTTTAGGGACAGGTTAACGGTTAGTGTTAGAGTTAGGGTCAGGGCTAAGGTTAGGTTTACGGTTCGATTTACATTCAGGGTTATGGTTAAAGACAGGCTAGGGTTCTGGTTAGGATTAGGGTTTCCATTAAAATTAGGGACACAGTTAAGCTTAGTGTAAGGTTTAGGGTTAGTGATAAAGACACGGTTTGGTTTAGGATATGGGTTCGGCTGAGATTCAGTGTTAGGGACAGGTTAGGGTAGGATTAGTGTTAGGGGTAGAGACAGGTTTCGGGTTAGAGTTACAAAATTGGTTATGAGTAAGTGTAAAAACAGGGTTAGGGTTAGTGAAGTTGTTAGGGTTAGGGTGAGGGTTAGCTACAGGGTTAAGTTTAGGGAGAAGGTTAGTTTTGGGGTTTGTGTGAAGTTTAGAAAAAGGGTTATTTTCAGATTTTGGTTTAGGAAAAGGGTTACGATAACAGGGTTTGGATTAAGAACCGTATGCATCGTAGGCACACGGATGGCTTAGGGTTCGCATGAGGGTGAGGAATACAATTGGGGTTTTCATTTGACATAGGGGAGGTCTTAGAGTTAGAGACAAGGCTAAGGTTAGGGACAGGATTAGGGTTAGAGACAAGATTAAGGTTAGGGACACTGTCAGGGTTAGTGTTAAGTTTAAGTTTAGGGTTACAGTTAGGGTTAGGGACAAAATTAGGGTTAGGTTTATGGACAGTGTTAGGTTTAGGGTTAAAGTTAGGGTCAGCGCTCAAGTTAAGGTTAACATTAAGGTTAGGGTTAGGTTTAGGGGTAGGGTTAGAAACAAGGTTAGAGTTACGGTTAGGATGAGAGGCACAGTTATATTTAAATTAGAGTTCAAAACAGAGTTAAGGGTAGTGTTAGGTTTAGAAATACTTTTTAGGGTTAGGGTTTGGTTTAGGGTTTGTTTTAGGGTTCGGGACAGAGTTAGGGTTAGGAACATAGTTAGTGTTAGGTTTAGGGTTAAGCTTAGGGACAGAGTTATGGTTACATTTAGGGTTAAGGACAGGGTTATGATTAGGGTCAGGGTTAGTGTTCAGGACAGTGTCAGGGCAGGACAAGTTTTGCTGTAGGATTAGTGTAGGGTTTGGGTTCAGGTTAGGATATGTTAGGGTTAGGGTTAGGGGCATATCTAGGGTTGAGGACAGAGTCAGTGTTACGGTTAGGAACATGGCTAAGGTTAGGGTTCATGTAAGGGACAGTTTCAGGGTTACGTTTAGTGTTAAGGGTTGGGTTAGAATGGAGGACACGTTTAATGTTAGTGTTAGGGTATCATGCCTCATGTGACATCGGCTGGGGAACTTCAGTTACATGGCAAAGAGTTAAGAAACACCAGAGCCAAAAATAGAGTTTATGTGGGCCAGTGTTCTCATCTCTGAGGCCCAAGCCTTAATACTGTGGGTGCATAGCTTTTCTTTACAACTGCCACAAAGAAGCCAATTTGAATATCTATAACCAGGGAGTTGATTCTATTTGTCTGGCAGCTGCTTCGCCAAAACTCATTGTGATCAAACACAAGTTTTGCTTTCACATGTACATATGATCCCCCGGATGGACTCAGCATTCCGAGACCACCGGATAAGGAAGTTATACTGAGATCATTCCCTCGGGTCTTAGCATTCGGAGACACTTCCTTATGACGTCAAAGGCTCAGTGCACAGGAGCATTCGAATCGGCAGCTCCACGGTGACATTAGGGTTAGGTTTATAAACAGGATGAAGTTAGGTTTAGGGTTAGGGTTACCGACAGAGTTTGCTTTAGGGTAAGGGACAGGATTAGAACTAGGATTAGGTTTAGAGACACGGTTAGAATTAGGGTTAGTTTTAGGTTTAGTGTTGAAGGACAGAGTTAGGGTTTGGGTTAGCATTAGGGTTAGGGTTCGTGTTAGGATTAGGGTTAGGGACAGAGTTGGGAAGAGTGTTAGGGCTCCATTTAGAGTTAGGGCTAGGGATACTTTTAGGTTTAGGTTTTGGGTTAGGAAAAGGTTTAGCTACAGGGGCAGGGATAGTTTAGGGACACAGTGAGTGTTAGAGTTAGGATTAGGGTTAGGGTTAAGGTTAGGGTTTGGGTTAGGGTTAGGGTTATGGTTAGGGTTAGGGTTAGGTTTAGGGTTTAGGGTTAGGGTTAGGATTAGGGTTAGGGTTAGGGTTTAGGGTTAGGGTTAGGGGTAGGGGTAGGGTTAGGGTTAGGGACAGGATTAGGGTTTGGGACATGGTTAGGTTTAGTGTTAGGGTTATAGTTAAATTTAGGTTTTGTCTGATGCTTAAGTTTAGGTTTAGGGACAGGGTTATTGACAGGGTGAGGGCTAGAGTTAAGGGTGGAGAGACGGTAAGGGTCAGAGTTAGGTTTAGCGACAGTGTTAGGGGTAGGGTTAATATTAGAGGCAGAGTTATGGTCAAGGTTAGCGTTATGGTTAGAAACAGATTAAGTTGAGTGATACTGTTAGTATTAGTGACACGCTTACTGTTAGGGTTATGGTTAGCGTTAGGGTTTCGGGTTTAGGGTTAGGGTTAGGGTTAGGTTTAGGGAAACGATTCGGGTTTGGGACATGGTTAGGTTTAGTGTTAGGGTTATAGTGAAGTTTAGGTTTTGGCTGATGTTTAAGGTTAGGATTATTGACAGGGTTAATGACAGGGTGAGGGTTAGAATTAAGGTTAGAGAGATGGTAAGGGTCAGAGTTAGGTTTAGTGACAGTGTTAGGATTAGGGTTAGGGTTAGGGTTAAAATTAGGGTTTAGGGATAGGTTTAGGGTTAGGTTTAGGGTTTAAGATAGGGTTAGTGTTAGTGTTATGTTTTAGGATTTAGGGTTAGGGTTATGGTTAGGATGAGGTTTAGGGTTAGGGACACGATTCGGGTTTGGGACATGGTTAAATTCAGTGTTAGTGTTATAGTTAAGTTTAGGTTTTGCCTGATGGTTAAGGTTCGGGTTAGGGACAGGATTAATGAAAGGGTGAGGGTTAGAGTTAAGGTTAGAGAGACAGTAAGTTTCAGAGTTAGGTTTAGCGACAGTGTTAGGGTTAGGGTTAATATTAGAAGCAGAGTTAGGGTTAAGGTTAGCGTTTTGGTTAGAAACAGATTAGGTTTTGTGATAGTGTTAGTATTAGTGACAGGCCTAGTGTTAGGGTTAAGGTTAGGTTTAGAGACAGTGTTAGGGTTAGGTTTGGAGTTGAGTTTAGTGTTAGGTTTCAGTTTAGGGCTACGGTTAGTGTTAGAGTCAGGGTGGGCTTCGGATTAGGGTAGGGATATGGTCAGGCACAGGGATAGGGATATGGTTATGGTTAGGGTTGGGATTAGAGTCAGGTTTAAGGTTAGGGTCAGGGTTAGAGACAGGTATGGTTAGGGTTAGGGTCAAGGTATAGGTAAGATTTAGGTTAAGATTAGGGACAGGTTACAGTTAGGTTTAAGGTTAGGAACAAGATTAGGGATAGGTTTGAGGTGTATGTTAGTGTCAGGGTTAGGTCTGAAGTAGGATTAGAGTTAGGGTTAGAATTAGAGTTAGGGGAACGTTAAGGATTAATAATAGGTTTAGGGTTAACGTTAGGGACAGGAACAGGGTCAGTGTTAGGGTTAAATTAGGGATAGGTACATAGTTAGGTTTAAGAGTAGGAACAGGCTTATGGATTGAATTAGGGTTAGGGTTTATGACACAATTAGGGTCACGGTTAGAGATACGCTTAGCTTTACCGACATGGTTAGATTTAAGGTTACTCTTAGCGTTAAGTTTAGGGACAGGTTAATGGTTAGTGTTAGTGTTAGGGTCAGGGCTAAGGTTAGGTTTACAGTTCGATTTACATTTAGGGTTATGGTTAAAGACAGGCTAGTGTTCTGGTTAGGATTAGGGTTTCCGTTAAAATTAGGGACACAGTTAAGCTTAGTGTAAGGTTTAGGGGTAGTGATAAAGACACGGTTTGGTTTAGCGTATGGGTTTGGCTGAGATTCAGTGTTAGGGACAGGTTAGGGTAGGATTCGTGTTAGGGGTAGAGACAGGTTTCGGGTTAGAGTTACAAAATTGGTTATGAGTAAGTGTAAAAACAGGGTTAGGGTTAGTGAAGTTGTTAGGGTTAGGGTTAGGGTTAGCTACAGGGTTAAGTTTAGGGAGAAGGTTAGTTTTGGAGTTTGTGTGAAGTTTAGAAAAAGGGTTATTTTCAGATTTCGGTTTAGGAAAAGGGTTACGATAACAGGGTTTGGATTAAGAACCGTATGCATGGTAGGCACACGGATGGCTTAGGGTTCGCATGAGGGTGAGGAATACAATTGGGGTTTTCATTTGACATAGGGGAGGTCTTAAGAGTTAGTGACAAGGTTAAGGTTAAGGACAGGATTAGGGTTAGAGACAAGATGAAGTTAAGGGACACTGTCAGGGTTAGTGTTAAGTTTAAGTTTAGGGTTACAGTTATGGTTAGGGACAAAATGAGGGTTAGGGTTATGGACAGTGTTAGGTTTAGGGTTAAAGTTAGGGTCAGCGCTCAAGTTAAGGTTAACATTAAGGTTAGGGATAGGTCTAGGGGTAGGGTTAGAAACAAGGTTAGAGTTACGGTTAGGATGAGAGGCACGGTTATATTTAAATTAGGGTTCAAAACAGAGTTAAGGGTAGTGTTAGGGTTAGGAATACTTTTTAGGGTTAGGGTTTGGTTTAGGGTTTGTTTTAGGGTTCGGGACAGAGTTAGGGTTACGAACATAGTGTTAGGTTTAGGGTTAAGCTTAGGGACAGAGTTAGGGTTACATTTAGGGTTAAGGACAGGGTTATGATTAGGTCAGGGTTAGTGTTCAGGACAGAGTCAGGGCAGGACAAGGTTTGCTGTAGGATTATGGTAGGGTTTGGGTTCAGGTTAGGATATGTTAGGGTTAGGGTTAGGGGCATAGCTAGGGTTGAGGGCAGAGTTAGTGTTACAGTTAGGAACATGGCTAACGATACGGTTCATGTAAGGGACAGTTTCAGGGTTACGTTTAGTGTTAAGGGTTGGGTTAGAATGGAGGACACGTTTAATGTTATTGTTAGGGTATCATGCCTGACGTGACATCGACTGGGGAACTTCAGTTACATGGCGAGGAGTTAAGAAACACCAGAGCCAAAAATAGAGTTTCTGTGGGCCAGTGTTCTCATCTCTGAGGCCCAAGCCTTAATACTGTGGGTGCATAGCTTTTCTTTACAACTGCCACCAAGAAGTCAATTTGAATATCTATACACAGGGAGTTGATACTATTTGTCTGGCAGCTGCTTCGCCAAAACTCATTGTGATCAAACACAAGTTTTGCTTTCACATGTACGCATGATCCCCCGGATGGACTCAGCATTCCGAGACCACCGGATAAGGAAATTTTACTGCGATCATTCCCTCGGGTCTTAGCATTCCGAGACATTTCCTTATGACGTGAAAGGCTCAGTGCACAGGAGCATTCGAATCGGCAGCTCCAAGGAGACATTAGGGTTAGGTTTATAAACAGGATGAAGTTAGGGGTAGGGTTAGGGTTACCGACAGAGTTTGCTTTAAGGTAAGGGACAGGATTAGAACTAGGATTAGGTTTAGAGACACGGTTAGAATTAGGGTTAGTTTTAGGTTTAGTGTTGAAGGACAGAGTTAGGGTTTGGGTTAGCATTAGGGTTAGGGTTCGTGTTAGGATTAGGGTTAGGGACAGAGTTGGGAAGAGTGTTAGGGCTCCATTTAGAGTTAGGGCTAGGGATACGTTTAGGTTTAGGTTTTGGGGTAGGGAAAGGTTTAGCTACAGGGGCAGGGATTGCGTAGGGACACAGTGAGTGTTAGAGTTAGGATTAGGGTTAGGGTTAAGGCTAGGGTTTGGGTTAGGGTTAGGGTTTAGGGATATGGTTAGGGTTAGGGTTACGGTTTAGGTTTAGGGTTAGGGTTAAGGTTAGGGTTTAGGGTTTAGGGTTAGGGTTAGGGTTAGCATTAGGTTTAGGGTTAGGGACAGGATTAGGGTTTGGGACATGGTTAGGTTTACTGTTAGGGTTATATTAAGTTTAGGTTTTGTCTGATGCTTAAGTTTAGGTTTAGGGACAGGGTTAG
>JAVKSA010000053.1:629789-634789 GCA_031876335.1 Hipposideros larvatus
TTAGGTTTAGCGACAGTGTTAGGGTTACGGTTAGGGTTAGAGTTTAGGATTTAGGGTTAGGGTTATGATTAGGGTTAGGGTTAGGGTTAGGGGCAGGTTAGGGTTTGGGAAATGGTTAGGTTTAGTGTAGGTTTATAGTTAAATTTTGGTTTTGGCTGATGGTTAAGGTTCGTTTTAGGGACAGGTTTAGTGACAGGGTGAGGGTTAGAGTTAAGTTTAGAGAGACGGTAAGGGTCAGAGTTAGGTTTAGCGACAGTGTTAGTGTTAGGGATCAGGTTAGGTTAGGGTTTAGGGTTAGGGTTAGGGTTAGAGTTAGGAATAGGGGAGGGTTAGTGTTTACATTTTAGGGTTAGGGTTTAGGGATAGGGTTAGGGTTAGTGTTAGGGTTAGGGTTAGGGTTAGAGTTAGGATTTAGGCTTTAGGGTTAGGGTTAGGGTTCGAGTTAGGTCTTACGGTTTAGGGTTAGGGTTAGGGTTTCGGGTTTCGGGTTAGGGTTAAGTTTAGGGTTAGGGTTAGGTACACGATTCGGGTTTGAGACATGTTTAGGTTTAGTGTTAGGGTTATGGTTAAGTTTAGGTTTTGGCTGATGGTTAAGGTTAGGTTTAGGGACAGGGTTAGTTACAGGGTGAGGGTTAGACTTAAAGTTAGAGAGACGGTAAGGTACAGAGTTAGGTTTAGCGACAGTTTTAGGGTTAGGGTTAGGGTTAGGTTAGGGTTAGGGTTAGGGTTAAGGTTAGGGTTTAGGGTTTAGGGTTAGGGTTAGGGTTAAGGTTAGGGTTTAGGGTTAGGGGCAGGATTAGGTTTTGGGACATGGTTAGGTTTACTGTTAGGGTTATATTAAGTTTAGGTTTTGTCTGATGCTTAAGTTTAGGTTTAGGGACAGGGTTAGTGAAAGGGTGAGGGTTAGAGTTAAAGATAGAGAGACGGTAAGCGTCAGAGTTAGGTTTAGCGACAGTGTTAGGGTTAGGGATCAGGTTAGGTTAGGGTTTAGGGTTAGTGTTAGGGTTAGGGTTAGGAATAGGGGAGGGTTAGTGTTTACATTTTAGGGTTAGGGTTTAGGGATAGGGTTAGGGTTAGGGTTAGGGTTAGAGTTAGTGTTACGGTTAGGGTTAGGGTTAGGGTTAGGATTACGGTTTAGGTTTAGGGTTAGGGTTAAGGTTAGGGTTTAGGGTTTAGGGTTAGGGTTAGGGTTAGAGTTAGGGTTTAGGCTTTAGGGTTAGGGTTAGCGTTAGGGTTTAGGGTTTAGGGTTAGGGTTAGGGTTAGGGTTAGGGTTAGGGTTTAGTGTTTATGGTTACGGTTAGCATTAGGGTTAGGCTTTCGGTTTAGGGTTTAGGTTTAGGGTTAGGGTTAGTGTTAGGGTTTCGGGTTCAGTGTTAGGTTTAAGGTTAGGGTTAGGGTTAGGGTTAGGGTTAGGGTTAGGTTTTAGGGATAGGGTTAGTGTTAGGGTTACGGTTTAGGTTTAGGGTTAGGGTTAATGTTAGGGTTTAGGGTTTAGGGTTAGGGTTAGGGTTAGGGTTAGCATGAGGTTTAGGGTTAGGGACAGGATTACGGTTTGGGACATGGTTAGGTTTACTGTTAGGGTTATATTAACTTTAGGTTTTGTCTGATGCTTAAGTTTAGGTTTAGGGACAGGGTTAGTGACAGGGTGAGGGTTAGAGTTAAGGTTGGAGAGACGGTAAGCGTCAGAGTTAGGTTTAGCGACAGTGTTAGGGTTAGGGATCAGGTTAGGTTAGGGTTTAGGGTTAGGGTTAGGGTTAGGGTTAGGAATAGGGGAGGGTTAGTGTTTACATTTTAGGGTTAGGGTTTAGGGATAGGGTTAGGGTTAGGGTTTGGGTTAGAGTTAGGGTTAGGGTTAGGGTTAGGGTTAGGGTTAGGTTTTAGGGATAGGGTTAGGGTTAGGGTTTAGGGTTTAGGGTTAGGGTTAGGGTTAGAGTTAGGGTTTAGGCTTTAGGGTTAGGGTTAGTGTTAGGGTTTAGGGTTTAGGGTTAGGGTTAGGGTTACGGTTAGGGTTTAGTGTTTATGGTTAGGGTTAGCGTTAGGGTTAGGATTTGGGTTTAGTGTTTAGGTTTAGGGTTAGGGTTAGTGTTAGGGTTTCGAGTTTAGTGTTAGGGTTAAGGTTAGGGTTAGGGTTAGGTACACGTTTCGGGTTTGAGACATGGTTAGGTTTAGTGTTAGGGTTATAGTTAAGTTTAGGTTTTGGCTGATGGTTAAGGTTAGGTTTAGGGACAGGGTTAGTTACAGGGTGAGGGTTAGAGTTAAAGATAGAGAGACGGTAAGCGTCAGAGTTAGGTTTAGCGACAGTGTTAGGGTTAGGGTTAGGGTTAGAGTTAGGGTTTAGGGTTAGGGTTAGGGTTAGGGTTTAGGATTTAGGGTTAGGGTTATGGTTAGTGTTAGGGTTTGGGTTAGGGGCAGGATAAGGGTTTGGGAAATGGTTAGGTTTAGTGTAGGGTTATAGTTAAATTTTGGTTTTGGCTGATGGTTAAGGTTAGTTTTAGGGACAGGTTTAGTGACAGGTGAGGTTTAGAGTTAAGTTTAGAGAGACGGTAAGGGTCAGAGTTAGGTTTAGCGACAGTGTTAGTGTTAGGGATCAGGTTAGGTTAGGGTTTAGGGTTAGGGTTAGGGTTAGAGTTAGGAATAGGGGAGGGTTAGTGTTTACATTTTAGGGTTAGGGTTTAGGGATAGGGTTAGGGTTAGGGTTAGGGTTAGGGTTAGGTTTAGGGTTAGGGTTAGGTTTAGGGTTTAGTGTTTATGGTTAGGGTTAGCGTTAGGGTTAGGGTTTGGGTTTAGGGTTTAGGTTTAGGGTTAGGGTTAGTGTTAGGGTTTCGGGTTCAGTGTTATGGTTAAGGTTAGCGTTAGGGTTAGGTACACGTTTCGTGTTTGAGACATGGTTAGGTTTAGTGTTAGGGTTATAGTTAAGTTTAGGTTTTGGCTGATGGTTAAGGTTAGGTTTAGGGACAGGGTTAGTTACACGGTGAGGGTTAGAGTTAAAGATAGAGAGACGGTAAGTGTCAGAGTTAGGTTTAGCGACAGTGTTAGGGTTAGGGTTAGGGTTAGGTTAGGTTTACGGTTAGGGTTAGGGTTAGGGTTAGGTTTTAGGGATAGGGTTAGGGTTAGGGTTACGGTTTAGGTTTAGGGTTAGGGTTAAGGTTAGGGTTTAGGGTTTAGGGTTAGGGTTAGGGTTAGCGTTAGCATTAGTTTTAGGTTTAGGGACAGGATTAGGGTTTGGGACATGGTTAGGTTTACTGTTAGGGTTATATTAAGTTTAGGTTTTGTCTGATGCTTAAGTTTAGATTTAGGGACAGGGTTAGTGACAGGGTGAGGGTTAGAGTTAAGGTTGGAGAGACGGTAAGGGTCAGAGTTAGGTTTATCGACAGTGTTAGGGTTAGGGATCAGGTTAGGTTAGGGTTTAGGGTTAGGGTTAGGGTTAGGGTTAGGAATAGGGGAGGGTTAGTGTTTACATTTTAGGGTTAGGGTTTAGGGATAGGGTTAGGGTTAGGGTTAGGGATAGAGTTAGGGTTAGTGTTAGGGTTAGGGTTAGGGTTAGGTTTTAGGGATAGGGTTAGGGTTAGGATTTAGGGTTTAGGGTTAGGGTTAGGGTTAGAGTTAGGGTTTAGGCTTTAGGGTTAGGGTTAGTGTTAGCGTTTAGGGTTTAGGGTTAGGTTTAGGGTTAGGGTTAGGGTTAGGGTTTAGTGTTTATGGTTAGGGTTAGCGTTAGGGTTAGGGTTTGGGTTTAGTGTTTAGGTTTAGGGTTAGGGTTAGTGTTAGGGTTTCGAGTTTAGTGTTAGGGTTAAGGTTAGGGTTAGGGTTAGGTACACGTTTTGGGTTTGAGACATGGTTAGGTTTAGTGTTAGGGTTATAGTTAAGTTTAGGTTTTGGCTGATGGTTAAGGTTAGGTTTAGGGACAGGGTTAGTTACAGGGTGAGGGTTAGAGTTAAAGATAGAGAGACGGTAAGGGTCAGAGTTAGGTTTAGCGACAGTGTTAGGGTTAGGGTTAGGGTTAGAGTTTAGGATTTAGGGTTAGGGTTATGATTAGGGTTAGGCTTAGGGTTAGGGGCAGGTTAGGGTTTGGGAAATGGTTAGGTTTAGTGTAGGTTTATAGTTAAATTTTGGTTTTGGCTGATGGTTAAGTTTCGTTTTAGGGACAGGTTTAGTGACAGGGTGAGGGTTAGAGTTAAGTTTAGAGAGACGGTAATGGTCAGAGTTAGGTTTAGCGACAGTGTTAGTGTTAGGGATCAGGTTAGGTTAGGGTTTAGGGTTAGGGTTAGGGTTAGAGTTAGGAATAGGGGAGGGTTAGTGTTTACATTTTAGGGTTAGGGTTCAGGGATAGGGTTAGGGTTAGGGTTAGGGTTAGGGTTAGTGTTAGAGTTAGGATTTAGGCTTTAGGGTTAGGGTTAGGGTTCGAGTTAGGTCTTACGGTTTAGGGTTAGGGTTAGGGTTTCGGGTTTCGGGTTAGGGTTAAGTTTAGGGTTAGGGTTAGGTACACGATTCGGGTTTGAGACATGTTTAGGTTTAGTGTTAGGGTTATGGTTAAGTTTAGGTTTTGGCTGATGGTTAAGGTTAGGTTTAGGGACAGGGTTAGTTACAGGGTGAGGGTTAGACTTAAAGTTAGAGAGACGGTAAGGTACAGAGTTAGGTTTAGCGACAGTTTTAGGGTTAGGGTTAGGGTTAGGTTAGGGTTAGGGTTAGGGTTAAGGTTAGGGTTTAGGGTTTAGGGTTAGGGTTAGGGTTAGGGTTAGCATTAGGTTTAGGGTTAGGGATAGGATTAGGGTTTGGGACATGGTTAGGTTTACTGTTAGGGTTATATTAAGTTTAGGTTTTGTCTGATGCTTAAGTTTAGGTTTAGGGACAGGGTTAGTGACAGGGTGAGGGTTAGAGTTAAGGTTGGAGAGACGGTAAGGGTCAGAGTTAGGTTTAGCGACAGTGTTAGTGTTAGGGATCAGGTTAGGTTAGGGTTTAGGGTTTAGGGTTAGGGTTAGGGTTAGAGATAGGGTTTAGGCTT
>JAVKSA010000053.1:639789-642289 GCA_031876335.1 Hipposideros larvatus
TTTGGGAAATGGTTAGGTTTAGTGTAGGGTTATAGTTAAATTTTGGTTTTGGCTGATGGTTAAGGTTAGTTTTAGGGACAGGTTTAGTGACAGGTGAGGGTTAGAGTTAAGTTTAGAGAGACGGTAAGGGTCAGAGATAGGTTTAGCGACAGTGTTAGTGTTAGGGATCAGGTTAGGTTAGGGTTTAGGGTTAGGGTTAGGGTTAGAGTTAGGAATAGGGGAGGGTTAGTGTTTACATTTTAGGGTTAGGGTTTAGGGATAGGGTTAGGGTTAGGGTTAGGGTTAGGGTTAGGTTTAGGGTTAGGGTTAGGTTTAGGGTTTAGTGTTTATGGTTAGGGTTAGCGTTAGGGTTAGGGTTTGGGTTTAGGGTTTAGGTTTAGGGTTAGGGTTAGTGTTAGGGTTTCGGGTTCAGTGTTATGGTTAAGGTTAGCGTTAGGGTTAGGTACACGTTTCGTGTTTGAGACATGGTTAGGTTTAGTGTTAGGGTTATAGTTAAGTTTAGGTTTTGGCTGATGGTTAAGGTTAGGTTTAGGGACAGGGTTAGTTACACGGTGAGGGTTAGAGTTAAAGATAGAGAGACGGTAAGTGTCAGAGTTAGTTTTAGCGACAGTGTTAGGGTTAGGGTTAGGGTTAGGTTAGGTTTACGGTTAGGGTTAGGGTTAGGGTTAGGTTTTAGGGATAGGGTTAGGGTTAGGGTTACGGTTTAGGTTTAGGGTTAGGGTTAAGGTTAGGGTTTAGGGTTTAGGGTTAGGGTTAGGGTTAGCGTTAGCATTAGTTTTAGGTTTAGGGACAGGATTAGGGTTTGGGACATGGTTAGGTTTACTGTTAGGGTTATATTAAGTTTAGGTTTTGTCTGATGCTTAAGTTTAGATTTAGGGACAGGGTTAGTGACAGGGTGAGGGTTAGAGTTAAGGTTGGAGAGACGGTAAGGGTCAGAGTTAGGTTTATCGACAGTGTTAGGGTTAGGGATCAGGTTAGGTTAGGGTTTAGGGTTAGGGTTAGGGTTAGGGTTAGGAATAGGGGAGGGTTAGTGTTTACATTTTAGGGTTAGGGTTTAGGGATAGGGTTAGGGTTAGGGTTAGGGATAGAGTTAGGGTTAGTGTTAGGGTTAGGGTTAGGGTTAGGTTTTAGGGATAGGGTTAGGGTTAGGATTTAGGGTTTAGGGTTAGGGTTAGGGTTAGAGTTAGGGTTTAGGCTTTAGGGTTAGGGTTAGTGTTAGGGTTTAGGGTTTAGGGTTAGGTTTAGGGTTAGGGTTAGGGTTAGGGTTTAGTGTTTATGGTTAGGGTTAGCGTTAGGGTTAGGGTTTGGTTTAGTGTTTAGGTTTAGGGTTAGGGTTAGTGTTAGGGTTTCGAGTTTAGTGTTAGGGTTAAGGTTAGGGTTAGGGTTAGGTACACGTTTTGGGTTTGAGACATGGTTAGGTTTAGTGTTAGGGTTATAGTTAAGTTTAGGTTTTGGCTGATGGTTAAGGTTAGGTTTAGGGACAGGGTTAGTTACAGGGTGAGGGTTAGAGTTAAAGATAGAGAGACGGTAAGGGTCAGAGTTAGGTTTAGCGACAGTGTTAGCGTTAGGGTTAGGGTTAGAGTTTAGGATTTAGGGTTAGGGTTATGACTAGGGTTAGGCTTAGGGTTAGGGGCAGGTTAGGGTTTGGGAAATGGTTAGGTTTAGTGTAGGTTTATAGTTAAATTTTGGTTTTGGCTGATGGTTAAGTTTCGTTTTAGGGACAGGTTTAGTGACAGGGTGAGGGTTAGAGTTAAGTTTAGAGAGACGGTAAGGGTCAGAGTTAGGTTTAGCGACAGTGTTAGTGTTAGGGATCAGGTTAGGTTAGGGTTTAGGGTTAGGGTTAGGGTTAGAGTTAGGAATAGGGGAGGGTTAGTGTTTACATTTTAGGGTTAGGGTTCAGGGATAGGGTTAGGGTTAGGGTTAGGGTTAGGGTTAGTGTTAGAGTTAGGATTTAGGCTTTAGGGTTAGGGTTAGGGTTCGAGTTAGGTCTTACGGTTTAGGGTTAGGGTTAGGGTTTCGGGTTTCGGGTTAGGGTTAAGTTTAGGATTAGGGTTAGGTACACGATTCGGGTTTGAGACATGTTTAGGTTTAGTGTTAGGGTTATGGTTAAGTTTAGGTTTTGGCTGATGGTTAAGGTTAGGTTTAGGGACAGGGTTAGTTACAGGGTGAGGGTTAAACTTAAAGTTAGAGAGACGGTAAGGTACAGAGTTAGGTTTAGCGACAGTTTTAGGGTTAGGGTTAGGGTTAGGTTAGGGTTAGGGTTAGGGTTAAGGTTAGGGTTTAGGGTTTAGGGTTAGGGTTAGGGTTAGGGTTAGCATTAGGTTTAGGGTTAGGGATAGGATTAGGGTTTGGGACATGGTTAGGTTTACTGTTAGGGTTATATTAAGTTTAGGTTTTGTCTGATGCTTAAGTTTAGGTTTAGGGACAGGGTTAGTGACAGGGTGAGGGTTAGAGTTAAGGTTGGAGAGACGGTAAGGGTCAGAGTTAGGTTTAGCGACAG
>JAVKSA010000053.1:649789-652289 GCA_031876335.1 Hipposideros larvatus
GATCAGGTTAGGTTAGGGTTTAGGGTTAGGGTTAGGGTTAGAGTTAGGAATAGCGGAGGGTTAGTGTTTACATTTTAGGGTTAGGGTTTAGGGATAGGGTTAGGGTTAGGGTTAGGGTTAGGGTTAGAGTTAGGATTTAGGATTTAGGGTTAGGGTTAGGGTTCGAGTTAGGTCTTACGGTTTAGGGTTAGGGTTAGGGTTTCGGGTTTCGGGTTAGGGTTAAGTTTAGGGTTAGGGTTAGGTACACGATTCGGGTTTGAGAAATGTGTAGGTTTAGTGTTAGGGTTATGGTTAAGTTTAGGTTTTGGCTGATGGTTAAGATTAGGTTTAGGGACAGGGTTAGTTACAGGGTGAGGGTTAGACTTAAAGTTAGAGAGACGGTAAGGTAAAGAGTTAGGTTTAGCGACAGTGTTAGGGTTAGGGTTAGGTTAGGGTTAGGGTTAGGGTTAAGGTTAGGGTTTAGGGTTTAGGGTTAGGGTTAGGGTTAGGGTTAGCATTAGGTTTAGGGTTAGGGATAGGATTAGGGTTTGGGACATGGTTAGGTTTACTGTTAGGGTTATATTAAGTTTAGGTTTTGTCTGATGCTTAAGTTTAGGTTTAGGGACAGGGTTAGTGACAGGGTGAGGGTTAGAGTTAAGGTTGGAGAGACGGTAAGGGTCAGAGTTAGGTTTAGCGACAGTGTTAGGTTTAGGGATCAGGTTAGGTTAGGGTTTAGGGTTAGGGTTAGGGTTAAGGTTAGGGTTAGTGTTAGGGTTAGGTTTTAGGGATAGGGTTAGGGTTAAGGTTACGGTTTAGGTTTAGGGTTAGGGTTAAGGTTAGGGTTTAGGGTTTAGGGTTAGGGTTAGGGTTAGAGTTAGCGTTTAGGCTTTAGGGTTAGGGTTAGTATTAGGGTTTGGGTTTAGGGTTAGGGTTAGGGTTAGGGTTTTGGGTTTAGTGTTAGGGTTAAGGTTAGGGTTAGGGTTAGGTACACGTTTCGGGTTTGAGACATGGTTAGGTTTAGTGTTAGGGTTATAGTTAATTTAGGTTTTGGCTGATGGTTAAGGTTAGGTTTAGGGACAGGGTTAGTTACAGGGTGAGGGTGAGAGTTAAAGATAGAGAGACGGTAATCGTCAGAGTTAGGTTTAGCGACAGTGTTAGGGTTAGGGTTAGGGTTAGAGTTAGGGTTTAGGGTTAGGGTTAGGGTTAGGGTTTAGGATTTAGGGTTAGGGTTATGGTTAGTGTTAGGGTTTGGGTTAGGGGCAGGATAAGGGTTTGGGAAATGGTTAGGTTTAGTGTAGGGTTATAGTTAAATTTTGGTTTTGGCTGATTGTTAAGGTTAGTTTTAGGGACACGTTTAGTGACAGGGTGAGGGTTAGAGTTAAGTTTAGAGAGACGGTAAGGGTCAGAGTTATGTTTAGCGACAGTGTTAGTGTTAGGGATCAGGTTAGGTTAGGGTTTAGGGTTAGGGTTAGGGTTAGAGTTAGGAATAGGGGAGGGTTAGTGTTTACATTTTAGGGTTAGGGTTTCGGGATAGGGTTAGGGTTAGGGTTAGGGTTAGGGTTAGGTTTAGGGTTAGGGTTAGGTTTAGGATTTAGTGTTTATGGTTAGGGTTAGCGTTAGGGTTAGGGTTTGGGTTTAGGGTTTAGGTTTAGGGTTAGGGTTAGTGTTAGGGTTTCGGGTTCAGTGTTAGGGTTAAGCTTAGGGTTAGGGTTAGGTACACGTTTCGTGTTTGAGACATGGTTAGGTTTAGTGTTAGGGTTATAGTTCAGTTTAATTTTTGGCTGATGGTTAAGGTTAGGTTTAGGGACAGGGTTAGTTACACGGTGAGGGTTAGAGTTAAAGATAGAGAGACGGTAAGTGTCAGAGTTAGGTTTAGCGACAGTGTTAGGGTTAGGGTTAGGGTTAGGTTAGGTTTACGGTTAGGGTTAGGGTTAGGGTTAGGATTTAGGGATAGGGTTAGGGTTAGGGTTACGGTTTAGGTTTAGGGTTAGGGTTAAGGTTAGGGTTTAGGGTTTAGGGTTAGGGTTAGGGTTAGCGTTAGCATTAGTTTTAGGGTTAGGGACAGGATTAGGGTTTGGGACATGGTTAGGTTTACTGTTAGGGTTATATTAAGTTTAGGTTTTGTCTGATGCTTAAGTTTAGATTTAGGGACAGGGTTAGTGACAGGGTGAGGGTTAGAGTTAAGGTTGGAGAGACGGTAAGGTTCAGAGTTAGGTTTAGCGACAGTGTTAGGGTTAGGGATCAGGTTAGGTTAGGGTTTAGGGTTAGGGTTAGGGTTAGGGTTAGGAATAGGGAGGGTTAGTGTTTACATTTTAGGGTTAGGGTTTAGGGATAGGGTTAGGGTTAGGGTTAGGGTTAGAGTTAGGGTTAGTGTTACGGTTACGGTTAGGGTTAGGTTTTAGGGATAGGGTTAGGGTTAGGATTTAGGGTTTAGGGTTAGGGTTAGGGTTAGAGTTAGGGTTTAGGCTTTAGGGTTAGGGTTAGTGTTAGGGTTTAGGGTTTAGGGTTAGGGTTAGGGTTA
>JAVKSA010000053.1:662289-664789 GCA_031876335.1 Hipposideros larvatus
TTTTGTCTGATGGTTAAGGTTCGTTTTAGGGACAGGTTTAGTGACAGGGTGAGGGTTAGAGTTAAGTTTAGAGAGACGGTAAGGGTCAGAGTTAGGTTTAGCGACAGTGTTAGTGTTAGGGATCAGGTTAGGTTAGGGTTTAGGGTTAGGGTTCGGGTTAGAGTTAAGAATAGGGGAGGGTTAGTGTTTACATTTTAGGGTTAGGGTTTAGGGATAGGGTTAGGGTTAGGGTTAGGGTTAGGGTTAGGGTTAGAGTTAGGATTTAGGCTTTAGGGTTAGGGTTAGGGTTCGAGTTAGGTCTTACGGTTTAGGGTTAGGGTTAGGGTTTCGGGTTAGGGTTAAGTTTAGGGTTAGGGTTAGGTACACGATTCGGGTTTGAGACATGTTTAGGTTTAGTGTTAGGGTTATGGTTAAATTTAGGTTTTGGCTGATGGTTAAGGTTAGGTTTAGGGACAGGGTTAGTTACAGGGTGAGGGTTAGACTTAAAGTTAGAGAGACGGTAAGGTACAGAGTTAGGTTTAGCGACAGTGTTAGGGTTAGGGTTAGGGTTAGGTTAGGGTTAGGGTTAGGGTTAAGGTTAGGGTTTAGGGTTTAGGGTTAGGGTTAGGGTTAGGGTTAGCATTAGGTTTAGGGTTAGGGATAGGATTAGGGTTTGGGACATGGTTAGGTTTACTGTTAGGGTTATATTAAGTTTAGGTTTTGTCTGATGCTTAAGTTTAGGTTTAGGGACAGGGTTAGTGACAGGGTGAGGGTTAGAGTTAAGGTTGGAGAGACGGTAAGGGTCAGAGTTAGGTTTAGCGACAGTGTTAGGTTTAGGGATCAGGTTAGGTTAGGGTTTAGGGTTAGGGTTAGGGTTAGGGTTAGGGTTAGGGTTAAGTTTTAGGGATAGGGTTAGAGTTAAGGTTACGGTTTAGGTTTAGGGTTAGGGTTAAGGTTAGGGTTTAGGGTTTAGGGTTAGGGTTAGGGTTAGAGTTAGGGTTTAGGCTTTAGGGTTAGGGTTAGTATTAGGGTTTGGGTTTAGGGTTAGGGTTAGGGTTAGGGTTAGGGTTAGGGTTTAGTGTTTATGGTTAGGGTTAGCATTAGGGTTAGGGTTTGGGTTCAGGTTTTAGGTTTTGGGTTAGGGTTAGTGTTAGGGTTTTGGGTTTAGTGTTAGGGTTAAGTTTAGTGTTAGGGTTAGGTACACGTTTCGGGTTTGAGACATGGTTAGGTTTAGTGTTAGGGTTATAGTTAAGTTTAGGTTTTGGCTGATGGTTAAGGTTAGGTTTAGGGACAGGGTTAGTTACAGGGTGAGGGTGAGAGTTAAAGATAGAGAGACGGTAAGAGTCAGAGTTAGGTTTAGCGACAGTGTTAGGGTTAGGGTTAGGGTTAGGGTTAGGGTTAGGTTTTAGGGATAGGGTTAGGGTTAGGGTTACGGTTTAGTGTTAGGGTTAGGGTTAAGGTTAGGGTTTAGGGTTTAGGGTTAGGGTTAGGGTTAGAGTTAGGGTTTAGGCTTTAGGGTTAGGGTTAGTGTTAGGGTTTAGGGTTTAGGGTTAGGATTAGGGTTAGTGTTAGGGTTAGGTTTTAGTGTTGATGTTTATGGTTAGCGTTAGGGTTAGGGTTTGGGTTTAGGGTTTAGGTTTAGGTTTAGGGTTAGTGTTAGGGTTTCGGGTTTAGTGTTAGGGTTAAGGTTAGGGTTAGGGTTAGGTACACGTTTCGGGTTTGAGCCATGGTTAGGTTTAGTGTTAGGGTTATAGTTAAGTTTAGGTTTTGGCTGATGGTTAAGGTTAGGTTTAGGGACAGGTTTAGTTACAGGGTGAGGGTTAGAGTTAAAGATAGAGAGACGTTAAGGGTCAGAGTTAGGTTTAGCGACACTGTTAGGGTTAGGGTTAGGGTTAGGTTAGGGTTCGGGTTAGAGTTAGGGTTTAGGATTAGGGTTAGGGTTAGGGTTTAGGATTTAGGGTTAAGGTTATGGTTAGGGTTAGGGTTAGGGTTAGGGGCAGGATTAGGGTTTGGGACATGGTTAGATTTACTGTTAGGGTTATATTAAGTTTAGGTTTTTTTCTGATGCTTAGTTTAGGTTTAGGGACAGGGTTAGTGACAGGGTGACGGTTAGAGTTAAGGTTGGAGAGACGGTAAGGGTCAGAGTTATGTTTAGCGACAGTGTTAGGGTTAGGGATCAGTTTAGGTTAGGGTTTAGGGTTAGCGTTAGGGTTAGGGTTAGGAATAGGGGAGGGTTAGTGTTTACATTTTAGGGTTAGGTTTTAGGGATAGGGTTAGGGTTAGGGTTAGGGTTAGAGATAGGGTTAGGGTTAGGGTTAGGGTTAGGGTTAGGTTTTAGGGATAGGGTTAGGGTTAGGGTTACGGTTTAGGTTTAGGGTTAGGGTTAAGGTTAGGGTTTAGGGTTTAGGGATAGGGTTAGGGTTAGAGTTAGGGTTTAGGCTTTAGGTTTAGGGATAGTGTTAGGGTTCAGGGTTTAGGGTTAGGGTTAGGGTTAGGGTTAGGGTTTTGTGTTTAAGGTTAG
>JAVKSA010000053.1:687289-692289 GCA_031876335.1 Hipposideros larvatus
GTTTAGGGTTTAGGGTTAGGGTTAGGGTTAGAGTTAGGGTTTAGGCTTCAGGGTTAGGGTTAGTGTTAGGGTTAGGGTTTAGGGTTAGGGTTAGGGTTAGGGTTAGGGTTAGGGTTTAGTGTTTATGGTTAGGGTTAGCGTTAGGGTTAGGTTTTGGGTTTAGTGTTTAGGTTTAGGGTTAGGGTTAGTGTTAGGGTTAGGGCTAGGGTTAGGGTTAGGGTTAGGGACAGCATTAGGGTTTGGGACATGGTTAGGTTTACTGTTAGGGTAATATTAAGTTTAGGTTTTGTGTGATGCTTAAGTTTATGTTTAGGGACAGGGTTAGTGACAGGGTGAGGGTTAGAGTTAAGGTTGGAGAGACGGTAAGGGTCAGAGTTAGGTTTAGCGACAGTGTTAGGGTTAGGGATCAGGTTAGGTTAGGGTTTAGGGTTAGGGTTAGGGTTAGGGTTAGGAATAGGGGAGGGTTAGTGTTTACATTTTAGTGTTAGGGTTTAGGGATAGGGTTAGGGTTAGGGTTTGGTTTAGAGTTAGGGTTAGGGTTAGGGTTAGGGTTAGTGTTAGGGTTAGGTTTTAGGGATAGGATTAGGGTTAGGGTTACTGTTTAGGTTTAGGGTTAGGGTTAAGGTTAGGGTTTAGGGTTTAGGGTTAGGGTTAGGGTTAGAGTTAGGGTTTAGGCTTTAGGGTTAGGGTTAGTGTTAGGGTTTAGGGTTAGGGTTAGGGTTAGGGTTAGGTTTAGGACTTAGTGTTTATGGGTAGGGTTAGCGTTAGGGTTAGGGTTTGGGTTTAGGGTTTAGGTTTAGGGTTAGGGTTAGTGTTAGGGTTTCGGGTTTAGTGTTAGGGTTAAGGTTAGGGTTAGGGTTAGGTACACGTTTCGGGTTTGAGACATGGTTAGGTTTAGTGTTAGGGTTATAGTTAAGTTTAGGTTTTGGCTGATGGTTAAGGTTAGGTTTAGGGACAGGGTTAGTTACAGGGTGAGGGTTAGAGTTAAAGATAGAGAGACGGTAAGCGTCAGAGTTAGGTTTAGCGACAGTGTTAGGGTTAGGGTTAGGGTTAGAGTTAGGGTTTAGGGTTAGGGTTAGGGTTAGGGTTTAGGATTTAGGGTTAGGGTTATGGTTAGGGTTAGGGTTTGGGTTTGGGGCAGGATAAGGGTTTGGGAAATGGTTAGGTTTAGTGTAGGGTTATAGTTAAATTTTGGTTTTGGCTGATGGTTAAGGTTAGTTTTAGGGACAGATTTAGTGACAGGGTGAGGGTTAGAGTTAAGGTTGGAGAGACGGTAAGGGTCAGAGTTAGGTTTAGCGACAGTGTTAGTGTTAGGGATCAGGTTAGGTTAGGGTTTAGGGTTAGGGTTAGGGTTAGAGTTAGGAATAGGGGAGGGTTAGTGTTTACATTTTAGGGTTAGGGTTTAGGGATAGGGTTAGGGTTAGGGTTAGGGTTAGGGTTAGGTTTAGGGTTTAGTGTTTATGGTTAGGGTTAGCGTTAGGGTTAGGGTTTGGGTTTAGGGTTTAGGTTTAGGGTTAGGGTTAGTGTTAGGGTTTCGGGTTTAGTGTTAGGGATAAGGTTAGGGTTAGGGTTAGGTACACGTTTCGTGTTTGAGACATGGTTAGGTTTAGTGTTAGGGTTATAGTTAAGTTTAGGTTTTGGCTGATGGTTAAGGTTAGGTTTAGGGACAGGGTTAGTTAAACGGTGAGGGTTAGAGTTAAAGATAGAGAGACGGTAAGTGTCAGAGTTAGGTTTAGCGACAGTGTTAGGGTTAGGGTTAGGGTTAGGTTAGGTTTACGGTTAGGGTTAGGGTTAGGGTTAGGTTTTAGGGATAGGGTTAGGGTTAGGGTTACGGTTTAGGTTTAGGGTTAGGGTTAAGGTTAGGGTTTAGGGTTTAGGGTTAGGGTTAGGGTTAGCGTTAGCATTAGTTTTAGGGTTAGGGTTAGGGTTAGGGTTAGTGTTAGGGTTAAGGTTAGGGTTAGGGTTAGGGTTAGGAATAGGGGAGGGTTAGTGTTTACATTTTAGGGTTAGGGTTTAGGGATAGGGTTAGGGTTAGGGTTTGGTTTAGAGTTAGGGTTAGGGTTAGGGTTAGGGTTTAGGGTTTAGGGTTAGGGTTAGGGTTAGGGTTAGGGTTAGGGTTTAGTGTTTATGGTTAGGGTTAGCGTTAGGGTTAGGTTTTGGGTTTAGTGTTTAGGTTTAGGGTTAGGGTTAGTGTTAGGGTTAGGGCTAGGGTTAGGGTTAGGGTTAGGGACAGCATTAGGGTTTGGGACATGGTTAGGTTTACTGTTAGGGTAATATTAAGTTTAGGTTTTGTGTGATGCTTAAGTTTATGTTTAGGGACAGGGTTAGTGACAGGTGAGGGTTAGAGTTAAGGTTGGAGAGACGGTAAGGGTCAGAGTTAGGTTTAGCGACAGTGTTAGGGTTAGGGATCAGGTTAGGTTAGGGTTTAGGGTTAGGGTTAGGGTTAGGGTTAGGAATAGGGGAGGGTTAATGTTTACATTTTAGTGTTAGGGTTTAGGGATAGGGTTAGGGTTAGGGTTTGGTTTAGAGTTAGGGTTAGGGTTAGGGTTAGGGTTAGTGTTAGGGTTAGGTTTTAGGGATAGGATTAGGGTTAGGGTTACGGTTTAGGTTTAGGGTTAGGGTTAAGGTTAGGGTTTAGGGTTTAGGGTTAGGGTTAGGGTTAGAGTTAGGGTTTAGGCTTTAGGGTTAGGGTTAGTGTTAGGGTTTAGGGTTAGGGTTAGGGTTAGGGTTAGGTTTAGGACTTAGTGTTTATGGTTAGGGTTAGCGTTAGGGTTAGGGTTTGGGTTTAGGGTTTAGGTTTAGGGTTAGGGTTAGTGTTAGGGTTTCGGGTTTAGTGTTAGGGTTAAGGTTAGGGTTAGGGTTAGGTACACGTTTCGGGTTTGAGACATGGTTAGGTTTAGTGTTAGGGTTATAGTTAAGTTTAGGTTTTGGCTGATGGTTAAGGTTAGGTTTAGGGACAGGGTTAGTTACAGGGTGAGGGTTAGAGTTAAAGATAGAGAGACGGTAAGCGTCAGAGTTAGGTTTAGCGACAGTGTTAGGGTTAGGGTTAGTGTTAGAGTTAGGGTTTAGGGTTAGGGTTAGGGTTAGGGTTTAGGATTTAGGGTTAGGGTTAAGGTTAGGGTTAGGGTTTGGGTTTGGGGCAGGATAAGGGTTTGGGAAATGGTTAGGTTTAGTGTAGGGTTATAGTTAAATTTTGGTTTTGGCTGATGGTTAAGGTTAGTTTTAGGGACAGGTTTAGTGACAGGGTGAGGGTTAGAGTTAAGGTTGGAGAGACGGTAAGGGTCAGAGTTAGGTTTAGCGACAGTGTTAGTGTTAGGGATCAGGTTAGGTTAGGGTTTAGGGTTAGGGTTAGGGTTAGAGTTAGGAATAGGGGAGGGTTAGTGTTTACATTTTAGGGTTAGGGTTTAGGGATAGGGTTAGGGTTAGGGTTAGGGTTAGGGTTAGGGTTAGGTTTAGGGTTTAGTGTTTATGGTTAGGGTTAGCGTTAGGGTTAGGGTTTGGGTTTAGGGTTTAGGTTTAGGGTTAGGGTTAGTGTTAGGGTTTCGGGTTTAGTGTTAGGGATAAGGTTAGGGTTAGGGTTAGGGTTTGGTTTAGAGTTAGGGTTAGGGTTAGGGTTAGGGTTAGTGTTAGGGTTAGGTTTTAGGGATAGGATTAGGGTTAGGGTTACGGTTTAGGTTTAGGGTTAGGGTTAAGGTTAGGGTTTAGGGTTTAGGGTTAGGGTTAGGGTTAGAGTTAGGGTTTAGGCTTCAGGGTTAGGGTTAGTGTTAGGGTTAGGGTTTAGGGTTAGGGTTAGGGTTAGGGTTAGGGTTAGGGTTTAGTGTTTATGGTTAGGGTTAGCGTTAGGGTTAGGTTTTGGGTTTAGTGTTTAGGTTTAGGGTTAGGGTTAGTGTTAGGGTTAGGGCTAGGGTTAGGGTTAGGGTTAGGGACAGCATTAGGGTTTGGGACATGGTTAGGTTTACTGTTAGGGTAATATTAAGTTTAGGTTTTGTGTGATGCTTAAGTTTATGTTTAGGGACAGGGTTAGTGACAGGGTGAGGGTTAGAGTTAAGGTTGGAGAGACGGTAAGGGTCAGAGTTAGGTTTAGCGACAGTGTTAGGGTTAGGGATCAGGTTAGGTTAGGGTTTAGGGTTAGGGTTAGGGTTAGGGTTAGGAATAGGGGAGGGTTAGTGTTTACATTTTAGTGTTAGGGTTTAGGGATAGGGTTAGGGTTAGGGTTTGGTTTAGAGTTAGGGTTAGGGTTAGGGTTAGGGTTAGTGTTAGGGTTAGGTTTTAGGGATAGGATTAGGGTTAGGGTTACTGTTTAGGTTTAGGGTTAGGGTTAAGGTTAGGGTTTAGGGTTTAGGGTTAGGGTTAGGGTTAGAGTTAGGGTTTAGGCTTTAGGGTTAGGGTTAGTGTTAGGGTTTAGGGTTAGGGTTAGGGTTAGGGTTAGGTTTAGGACTTAGTGTTTATGGGTAGGGTTAGCGTTAGGGTTAGGGTTTGGGTTTAGGGTTTAGGTTTAGGGTTAGGGTTAGTGTTAGGGTTTCGGGTTTAGTGTTAGGGTTAAGGTTAGGGTTAGGGTTAGGTACACGTTTCGGGTTTGAGACATGGTTAGGTTTAGTGTTAGGGTTATAGTTAAGTTCAGGTTTTGGCTGATGGTTAAGGTTAGGTTTAGGGACAGGGTTAGTTACAGGGTGAGGGTTAGAGTTAAAGATAGAGAGACGGCAAGCGTCAGAGTTAGGTTTAGCGACAGTGTTAGGGTTAGGGTTAGGGTTAGAGTTAGGGTTTAGGGTTAGGGTTAGGGTTAGGGTTTAGGATTTAGGGTTAGGGTTATGGTTAGGGTTAGGGTTTGGGTTTGGGGCAGGATAAGGGTTTGGGAAATGGTTAGGTTTAGTGTAGGGTTATAGTTAAATTTTGGTTTTGGCTGATGGTTAAGGTTAGTTTTAGGGACAGATTTAGTGACAGGGTGAGGGTTAGAGTTAAGGTTGGAGAGACGGTAAGGGTCAGAGTTAGGTTTAGCGACA
>JAVKSA010000053.1:694789-697289 GCA_031876335.1 Hipposideros larvatus
TTAGGGTTAGAGTTAGGGTTTAGGCTTTAGGGTTAGGGTTAGTGTTAGGGTTTAGGGTTAGGGTTAGGGTTAGGGTTAGGTTTAGGACTTAGTGTTTATGGTTAGGGTTAGCGTTAGGGTTAGGGTTTGGGTTTAGGGTTTAGGTTTAGGGGTAGGGTTAGTGTTAGGGTTTCGGGTTTAGTGTTAGGGTTAAGGTTAGGGTTAGGGTTAGGTACACGTTTCGGGTTTGAGACATGGTTAGGTTTAGTGTTAGGGTTATAGTTAAGTTTAGGTTTTGGCTGATGGTTAAGGTTAGGTTTAGGGACAGGGTTAGTTACAGGGTGAGGGTTAGAGTTAAAGATAGAGAAACGGTAAGCGTCAGAGTTAGGTTTAGCGACAGTGTTAGGGTTAGGGTTAGGGTTAGAGTTAGGGTTTAGGGTTAGGGTTAGGGTTAGGGTTTAGGATTTAGGGTTAGGGTTATGGTTAGGGATAGGGTTTGGGTTTGGGGCAGGATAAGGGTTTGGGAAATGGTTAGGTTTAGTGTAGGGTTATAGTTAAATTTTGGTTTTGGCTGATGGTTAAGGTTAGTTTTAGGGACAGGTTTAGTGACAGGGTGAGGGTTAGAGTTAAGGTTGGAGAGACGGTAAGGGTCAGAGTTAGGTTTAGCGACAGTGTTAGTGTTAGGGATCAGGTTAGGTTAGGGTTTAGGGTTAGGGTTAGGGTTAGAGTTAGGAATAGGGGAGGGTTAGTGTTTACATTTTAGGGTTAGGGTTTAGGGATAGGGTTAGGGTTAGGGTTAGGTTTTAGGGATAGGGTTAGGGTTAGGGTTACGGTTTAGGTTTAGGGTTAGGGTTAAGGTTAGGGTTTAGGGTTTAGGGTTAGGGTTAGGGTTAGCGTTAGCATTAGTTTTAGGGTTAGGGTTAGGGTTAGGGTTAGTGTTAGGGTTAAGGTTAGGGTTAGGGTTAGGGTTAGGAATAGGGGAGGGTTAGTGTTTACATTTTAGGGTTAGGGTTTAGGGATAGGGTTAGGGTTAGGGTTTGGTTTAGAGTTAGGGTTAGGGTTAGGGTTAGGGTTAGTGTTAGGGTTAGGTTTTAGGGATAGGATTAGGGTTAGGGTTACGGTTTAGGTTTAGGGTTAGGGTTAAGGTTAGGGTTTAGGGTTTAGGGTTAGGGTTAGGGTTAGGGTTAGGGTTAGGGTTTAGTGTTTATGGTTAGGGTTAGCGTTAGGGTTAGGTTTTGGGTTTAGTGTTTAGGTTTAGGGTTAGGGTTAGTGTTAGGGTTAGGGCTAGGGTTAGGGTTAGGGTTAGGGACAGCATTAGGGTTTGGGACATGGTTAGGTTTACTGTTAGGGTAATATTAAGTTTAGGTTTTGTGTGATGCTTAAGTTTATGTTTAGGGACAGGGTTAGTGACAGGGTGAGGGTTAGAGTTAAGGTTGGAGAGACGGTAAGGGTCAGAGTTAGGTTTAGCGACAGTGTTAGGGTTAGGGATCAGGTTAGGTTAGGGTTTAGGGTTAGGGTTAGGGTTAGGGTTAGGAATAGGGGAGGGTTAATGTTTACATTTTAGTGTTAGGGTTTAGGGATAGGGTTAGGGTTAGGGTTTGGTTTAGAGTTAGGGTTAGGGTTAGGGTTAGGGTTAGTGTTAGGGTTAGGTTTTAGGGATAGGATTAGGGTTAGGGTTACGGTTTAGGTTTAGGGTTAGGGTTAAGGTTAGGGTTTAGGGTTTAGGGTTAGGGTTAGGGTTAGAGTTAGGGTTTAGGCTTTAGGGTTAGGGTTAGTGTTAGGGTTTAGGGTTAGGGTTAGGGTTAGGGTTAGGTTTAGGACTTAGTGTTTATGGTTAGGGTTAGCGTTAGGGTTAGGGTTTGGGTTTAGGGTTTAGGTTTAGGGTTAGGGTTAGTGTTAGGGTTTCGGGTTTAGTGTTAGGGTTAAGGTTAGGGTTAGGGTTAGGTACACGTTTCGGGTTTGAGACATGGTTAGGTTTAGTGTTAGGGTTATAGTTAAGTTTAGGTTTTGGCTGATGGTTAAGGTTAGGTTTAGGGACAGGGTTAGTTACAGGGTGAGGGTTAGAGTTAAAGATAGAGAGACGGTAAGCGTCAGAGTTAGGTTTAGCGACAGTGTTAGGGTTAGGGTTAGTGTTAGAGTTAGGGTTTAGGGTTAGGGTTAGGGTTAGGGTTTAGGATTTAGGGTTAGGGTTAAGGTTAGGGTTAGGGTTTGGGTTTGGGGTAGGATAAGGGTTTGGGAAATGGTTAGGTTTAGTGTAGGGTTATAGTTAAATTTTGGTTTTGGCTGATGGTTAAGGTTAGTTTTAGGGACAGGTTTAGTGACAGGGTGAGGGTTAGAGTTAAGGTTGGAGAGACGGTAAGGGTCAGAGTTAGGTTTAGCGACAGTGTTAGTGTTAAGGATCAGGTTAGGTTAGGGTTTAGGGTTAGGGTTAGGGTTAGAGTTAGGAATAGGGGAGGGTTAGTGTTTACATTTTAGGGTTAGGGTTTAGGGATAGGGTTAGGGTTAGGGTTAGGGTTAGGGT
>JAVKSA010000053.1:702289-712289 GCA_031876335.1 Hipposideros larvatus
GGGTCAGAGTTAGGTTTACCGACAGTGTTAGGGATAGGGATCAGGTTAGGTTAGGGTTTAGGGTTAGGGTTAGGGTTAGGGTTAAGAATAGGGGAGGGTTAGTGTTTACATTTTAGGGTTAGGGTTTAGGGATAGGGTTAGGGTTAGGATTAGGGTTAGAGTTAGGGTTAGGGTTAGGGTTAGGGTTAGGGTTAGGGTTAGGGTTAGGTTTTAGGGATAGGGTTAGGGTTAGTGTTACGGTTTAGGTTTAGGGTTAGGGTTAAGGTTAGGGTTTAGGGTTTAGGGTTAGGGTTAGGGTTAGAGTTAGGGTTTAGGCTTTAGGGTTAGGGTTAGTGTTAGGGTTTAGGGTTTAGGGTTAGGGTTAGGGTTAGGGTTAGGGTTTAGTGTTTATGTTTAGGGTTAGGGTTTGGGTTTAGTGTTTAGGTTTAGGGTTAGGGTTAGGGTTAGGGTTTCGAGTTTAGTGTTAGGGTTAAGGTTAGGTACACGTTTCGGGTTTGAGACATGGTTAGGTTTAGTGTTAGGGTTATAGTTAAGTTTAGGTTTTGGCTGATGGTTAAGGTTAGTTTTAGGGACAGGTTTAGTGACAGGGTGAGGGTTAGAGTTAAGTTTAGAGAGACGGTAAGGGTCAGAGTTAGGTTTAGCGACAGTGTTAGTGTTAGATATCAGGTTAGGTTAGGATTTAGGGTTAGGGTTAGGGTTAGGGTTAGGAATAGGTGAGGGTAGGGGTTTACATTTTAGGGTTAGGGTTTAGGGATAGGTTTAGGGTTAGGGTTAGGGTTAGGGTTAGAGTTAGGATTTAGGCTTTAGGTTTAGGGTTAGGGTTCGAGTTAGGGCTTACGGTTTAGGGTTAGGGTTAGGGTTAGGGTTAGGGTTTCGGGTTTCGGGTTAGGGTTAAGTTTAGGGTTAGGGTTAGGTACACGATTCGGGTTTGAGACATGTTTAGGTTTAGTGTTAGGGTTATGGTTAAGTTTAGGTTTTGGCTGATGGTTAAGGTTAGGTTTAGGGACAGGGTTAGTTACAGGGTGAGGGTTAGAGTTAAAGTTAGAGAGACGGTAAGGTACAGAGTTAGGTTTAGCGACAGTGTTAGGGTTAGGGTTAGGGTTAGGTTAGGGTTAGGGTTAGGGTTAGGGTTAGGGTTAGGTTTTAGGGATAGGGTTAGGGTTAGGGTTACGGTTTAGGTTTAGTGTTAGGGTTAAGGTTAGGGTTTAGGGTTTAGGGTTAGGGTTAGGGTTAGGGTTAGCATTAGGTTTAGGGTTAGGGACAGGATTAGGGTTTGGGACATGGTTAGGTTTACTGTTAGGGTTATATTAAGTTTAGGTTTTGTCTGATGCTTAAGTTATGTTTAGGGACAGGGTTAGTGACAGGGTGAGGGTTAGAGTTAAGGTTGGAGAGACAGTAAGGGTCAGAGTTAGGTTTAGCGACAGTGTTAGGGTTAGGGATCAGGTTAGGTTAGGGTTTAGGTTTAGGGTTAGGGTTAGGGTTAGGAATAGGGGAGGGTTAGTGTTTACATTTCAATGTTAGGGTTTAGGGTTAGGGTTAGTGTTTAGGCTTTAGGGTTAGGGTTAGTGTTAGGGTTTAGGGTTTAGGATTAGGGTTAGGGTTAGGGTTAGGGTTTAGTGTTTAAGGTTAGGGTTAGCGTTAGGGTTAGGGTTTGGGTTTAGGGTTTAGGTTTAGGGTTAGGGTTAGTGTTAGGGTTTCGGGTTTATTGTTAGGGTTAAGGTTATGGTTAGGGTTAAGTACACGATTCGGGTTTGAGACATGTTTAGGTTTAGTGTTAGGGTTATAGTTAAGTTTAGGTTTTGGCTGATGGTTAAGGTTATGTTTAGGGACAGGGTTAGTTACAGGGTGAGGGTTAGAGTTAAAGATAGAGAGACGGTAAGTGTCAGAGTTAGGTTTAGCGACAGTGTTAGGGTTAGGGTTAGGGTTAGGTTAGGGTTAGGGTTAGGGTTAGTGTTAGGTTTTAGGGATAGGGTTAGGGTTAGTGTTACGGTTTAGGTTTAGGGTTAGGGTTAAGGTTAGGGTTTAGGGTTTAGGGTTAGGGTTAGGGTTAGAGTTAGGATTTAGGCTTCAGGGTTAGGGTTAGTGTTAGGGTTAGGGTTTAGGGTTAGGGTTAGGGTTAGGGTTAGGGTTTAGTGTTTATGGTTAGGGTTAGCGTTAGGGTTAGGTTTTGGGTTTAGTGTTTAGGTTTAGGGTTAGGGTTAGTGTTAGGGTTAGGGCTAGGGTTAGGGTTAGGGTTAGGGACAGGATTAGGGTTTGGGACATGGTTAGGTTTACTGTTAGGGTAATATTAAGTTTAGGTTTTGTGTGTTGCTTAAGTTTATGTTTAGGGACAGGGTTAGTGACAGGGTGAGGGTTAGAGTTAAGGTTGGAGAGACGGTAAGGGTCAGAGTTAGGTTTAGCGACAGTGTTAGGGTTAGGGATCAGGTTAGGTTATGGTTTAGGGTTAGGGTTAGGGTTAGGGTTAGGAATAGGGGAGGGTTAGTGTTTACATTTTAGTGTTAGGGTTTAGGGATAGGGTTAGGGTTAGGGTTTGGTTTAGAGTTAGGGTTAAGGTTAGGGTTAGGGTTAGTGTTAGGGTTAGGTTTTAGGGATAGGATTAGGGTTAGGGTTACGGTTTAGGTTTAGGGTTAGTGTTAAGGTTAGGGTTTAGGGTTTAGGGTTAGGGTTAGGGTTAGAGTTAGGGTTTAGGCTTTAGGGTTAGGGTTAGTGTTAGGGTTTAGGGTTTAGGGTTAGGGTTAGGGTTAGGGTTAGGTTTAGGGTTTAGTGTTTATGGTTAGTGTTAGCGTTAGGGTTAGGGTTTGGGTTTAGGGTTTAGGTTTAGGGTTAGGGTTAGTGTTAGGGTTTCGGGTTTAGTGTTAGGGTTAAGGTTATTGTTAGGTTTAGGAACACGGTTCGGGTTTGAGACATGGTTAGGTTTAGTGTTAGGGTTATAGTTAAGTTTAGGTTTTGGCTGATGGTTAAGGTTAGGTTTAGGGACAGGGTTAGTTACAGGGTGAGGGTTAGAGTTAAAGATAGAGAGACGGTAAGTGTCTGAGTTAGGTTTAGCGACAGTGTTAGGGTTAGGGTTAGGGTTAGGTTAGGTTTAGGATTAGGGTTAGGTGTAGGTTTTAGGGATAGGGTTAGGGTTAGGTTTACGGTTTAGGTTTAGGGTTAGGGTTAAGGTTAGGGTTTAGGGTTTAGTGTTAGGGTTAGGGCTAGAGTTAGGGTTTAGGCTTTAGGGTTAGGGTTAGTGTTAGGATTTAGGGTTTAGGGTTAGGGTTAGGGTTAGGGTTTAGTGTTTATGGTTAGGGTTAGCGTTAGGGTTAGGTTTTGGGTTTAGTGTTTAGGTTTAGGGTTAGGGTTAGGGTTAGGGTTAGGGTTAGGGTTTAGTGTTTATGGTTAGGGTTAGCGTTAGGGTTATGGTTTGGGTTTAGTGTTTAGGTTTAGGGTTAGGGTTAGTGTTAGGGTTTCGAGTTTAGTGTTAGGGTTAAGGTTAGGGTTAGGGTTAGGTACACGTTTCGGGTTTGAGACTTGGTTAGGTTTAGTGTTAGGGTTATAGTTAAGTTTAGGTTTTGGCTGATGGTTAAGGTTAGGTTTAGGGACAGGGTTAGTTACAGGGTGAGGGTTAGAGTTAAAGATAGAGAGACGGTAAGGGTCAGAGTTAGGTTTAGCGACAGTGTTAGGGTTAGGGTTAGGGTTAGAGTTTAGGATTTAGGGTTAGGGTTATGGTTAGGGTTAGGGTTAGGGTTAGGGGCAGGTTAGGGTTTGGGAAATGGTTAGGTTTAGTGTAGGTTTATAGTTAAATTTTGGTTTTGGCTGTTGGTTAAGGTTCGTTTTAGGGACAGGTTTAGTGACAGGGTGAGGGTTAGAGTTAAGTTTAGAGAGACGGTAAGGGTCAGAGTTAGGTTTAGCGACAGTGTTAGTGTTAGGGATCAGGTTAGGTTAGGGTTTAGGGTTAGGGTTAGGGTTAGAGTTAGGAATAGGGGAGGGTTAGTGTTTACATTTTAGGGTTAGGGTTTAGGGATAGGGTTAGGGTTAGGGTTAGGGTTAGGGTTAGGGTTAGAGTTAGGATTTAGGCTTTAGGGATAGGGTTAGGGTTCGAGTTAGGTCTTACGGTTTAGGGTTAGGGTTAGGGTTTCGGGTTTCCGGTTAGGGTTAAGTTTAGGGTTAGGGTTAGGTACACGATTCGGGTTTGAGACATGTTTAGGTTTAGTGTTAGGGTTATGGTTAAGTTTAGGTTTTGGCTGATGTTTAAGGTTAGGTTTAGGGACAGGGTTAGTTACAGGGTGAGGGTTAGACTTAAAGTTAGAGAGACGGTAAGGTACAGAGTTAGGTTTAGCGACAGTGTTAGGGTTAGGGTTAGGGTTAGGTTAGGGTTAGGGTTAGGGTTAAGGTTAGGGTTTAGGGTTTAGGGTTAGGGTTAGGGTTAGGGTTAGCATTAGGTTTAGGGTTAGGGATAGGATTAGGGTTTGGGACATGGTTAGGTTTACTGTTAGGGTTATATTAAGTTTAGGTTTTGTCTGATGCTTAAGTTTAGGTTTAGGGACAGGGTTAGTGAGAGGGTGAGGGTTAGAGTTAAGGTTGGAGAGATGGTAAGGGTCAGAGTTAGGTTTAGCGACAGTGTTAGGTTTAGGGATCAGGTTAGGCTAGGGTTTAGGGTTAGGGTTAGCGTTAGGGTTAGGGTTAGGGTTATGGTTAGGTTTTAGGGATAGGGTTAGTGTTAGGGTTACGGTTTAGGTTTAGGGGTAGGGTTAAGGTTAGGGTTTAGGGTTAGGGTTAGGGTTAGAGTTAGGGTTAGGCTTTAGGGTTAGGGTTAGTATTAGGGTTTGGGTTTAGGGTTAGGGTTAGGGTTAGGGTTAGGGTTTAGTGTTTATGGTTAGGGTTAGCGTTAGGGTTAGGGTTTGGGTTTAGGGTTTAGGTTTAGGGTTAGGTTTAGTGTTAGGGTTTTGGGTTTAGTGTTAGGGTTAAGGTTAGGGTTAGGGTTAGGTACACGTTTCGGGTTTGAGATATGGTTAGGTTTAGTGTTAGGGTTATAGTTAAGTTTAGGTTTTGGCTGATGGTTAAGGTTAGGTTTAGGGACAGGGTTAGTTACAGGGTGAGGGTGAGAGTTAAAGATAGAGAGACGGTAAGCGTCAGAGTTAGGTTTAGCGACAGTGTTAGGGTTAGGGTTAGGGTTAGAGTTAGGGTTTAGGGTTAGGGTTAGGTTTAGGGTTTAGGATTTAGGGTTAGGGTTATGGTTAGTGTTAGGGTTTGGGTTAGGGGCAGGATAAGGGTTTGGGAAATGGTTAGGTTTAGTGTAGGCTTATAGTTAAATTTTGGTTTTGGCTGATTGTTAAGGTTAGTTTTAGGGACACGTTTAGTGACAGGGTGAGGGTTAGAGTTAAGTTTAGAGAGACGGTAAGGGTCAGAGTTAGGTTTAGCGACAGTGTTAGTGTTAGGGATCAGGTTAGGTTAGGGTTTAGGGTTAGGGTTAGGGTTAGAGTTAGGAATAGGGGAGGGTTAGTGTTTACATTTTAGGGTTAGGGTTTCGGGATAGGGTTAGGGTTAGGGTTAGGGTTAGGGTTAGGTTTAGGGTTAGGGTTAGGTTTAGGATTTAGTGTTTATGGTTAGGGTTAGCGTTAGGGTTAGGGTTTGGGTTTAGGGTTTAGGTTTAGGGTTAGGGTTAGTGTTAGGGTTTCGGGTTCAGTGTTAGGGTTAAGCTTAGGGTTAGGGTTAGGTACACGTTTCGTGTTTGAGACATGGTTAGGTCTAGTGTTAGGGTTATAGTTAAGTTTATGTTTTGGCTGATGGTTAAGGTTAGGTTTAGGGACAGGGTTAGTTACACGGTGAGGGTTAGAGTTAAAGATAGAGAGACGGTAAGTGTCAGAGTTAGGTTTAGCGACAGTGTTAGGGTTAGGGTTAGGGTTAGGTTAGGTTTACGGTTAGGGTTAGGGTTAGGGTTAGGTTTTAGGGATAGGGTTAGGGTTAGGGTTACGGTTTAGGTTTAGGGTTAGGGTTAAGGTTAGGGTTTAGGGTTTAGGGTTAGGGTTAGGGTTAGCGTTAGCATTAGTTTTAGGGTTAGGGACAGGATTAGGGTTTGGGACATGGTTAGGTTTACTGTTAGGGTTATATTAAGTTTAGGTTTTGTCTGATGCTTAAGTTTAGATTTAGGGACAGGGTTAGTGACAGGGTGAGGGTTAGAGTTAAGGTTGGAGAGACGGTAAGGGTCAGAGTTAGGTTTAGCGACAGTGTTAGGGTTAGGGATCAGGTTAGGTTAGGGTTTAGGGTTAGGGTTAGGGTTAGGGTTAGGAATAGGGGAGGGTTAGTGTTTACATTATAGGGTTAGGGTTTAGGGATAGGGTTAGGGTTAGGGTTAGGGTTAGAGTTAGGGTTAGTGTTACGGTTAGGGTTAGGGTTAGGTTTTAGGGATAGGGTTAGGGTTAGGATTTAGGGTTTAGGTTTAGGGTTAGGGTTAGAGTTAGGGTTTAGGCTTTAGGGTTAGGGTTAGTGTTAGGGTTTAGGGTTTAGGGTTAGGGTTAGGGTTAGGGTTTGGGTTAGGGTTTAGTGTTTATGGTTAGGGTTAGCGTTAGGGTTAGGGTTTGGGTTTAGTGTTTAGGTTTAGTGTTAGGGTTAGTGTTAGGGTTTCGAGTTTAGTGTTAGGCTTAAGGTTAGGGTTAGGGTTAGGTACACGTTTCGGGTTTGAGACATGGTTAGGTTTAGTGTTAGGGTTATAGTTAAGTTTAGGTTTTGGCTGATGGTTAAGGTTAGGTTTAGGGACAGGGTTAGTTACAGGGTGAGGGTTAGAGTTAAAGATAGAGAGACGGTAAGGGTCAGAGTTAGGTTTAGCGACAGTGTTAGGGTTAGGGTTAGGGTTAGAGTTTAGGATTTAGGGTTAGGGTTATGGTTAGGGTTAGGGTTAGGGTTAGGGGCAGGTTAGGGTTTGGGAAATGGTTAGGTTTAGTGTAGGTTTATAGTTAAATTTTGGTTTTGGCTGATGGTTAAGGTTCGTTTTAGGGACAGGTTTAGTGACAGGGTGAGGGTTAGAGTTAAGTTTAGAGAGACGGTAAGGGTCAGAGTTAGGTTTAGCGACAGTGTTAGTGTTAGGGATCAGGTTAGGTTAGGGTTTAGGGTTAGGGTTAGGGTTAGAGTTAGGAATAGCGCAGGGTTAGTGTTTACATTTTAGGGTTAGGGTTTAGGGATAGGGTTAGGGTTAGTGTTAGGGTTAGGGTTAGAGTTAGGATTTAGGCTTTAGGGTTAGGGTTAGGGTTCGAGTTACGTCTTACGGTTTAGGGTTAGGGTTAGGGTTTCGGGTTTCGGGTTAGGGTTAAGTTTAGGGTTAGGGTTAGGTACACGATTCGGGTTTGAGAAATGTTTAGGTTTAGTGTTAGGGTTATGGTTCAGTTTAGGTTTTGGCTGATGGTTAAGGTTAGGTTTAGGGACAGGGTTAGTTACAGGGTGAGGGTTAGACTTAAAGTTAGAGAGACGGTAAGGTACAGAGTTAGTTTTAGCGACAGTGTTAGGGTTAGGGTTAGGTTAGGGTTAGGGTTAGGGTTAAGGTTAGGGTTTAGGGTTTAGGGTTAGGGTTAGGGTTAGGGTTAGCATTAGGTTTAGGGTTAGGGATAGGATTAGGGTTTGGGACATGGTTAGGTTTACTGTTAGGGTTATATTAAGTTTAGGTTTTGTCTGATGCTTAAGTTTAGGTTTAGGGACAGGGTTAGTGACAGGGTGAGGGTTAGAGTTAAGGTTGGAGACACGGTAAGGGTCAGAGTTAGGTTTAGCGACAGTGTTAGGGTTAGGGATCAGGTTAGGTTAGGGTTTAGGGTTAGGGTTAGGGTTAAGGTTAGGGTTAGGGTTAGGGTTAGGTTTTAGGGATAGGGTTAGGGTTAAGGTTACGGTTTAGGTTTAGGGTTAGGGTCAAGGTTAGGGTTTAGGGTTTAGGGTTAGGGTTAGGGTTAGAGTTAGGGTTTAGGCTTTAGGGTTAGGGTTAGTATTAGGGTTTGGGTTTAGGGTTAGGGTTAGGGTTAGGGTTAGGGTTAGGGTTTAGTGTTTATGGTTAGGGTTAGCGTTAGGGTTAGGGTTTGGGTTTAGGGTTTAGGTTTAGGGTTAGGGTTAGTGTTAGGGTTTTGGGTTTAGTGTTAGGGTTAAGGTTAGGGTTAGGGTTAGGTACACGTTTCGGGTTTGAGACATGGTTAGGTTTAGTGTTAGGGTTATAGTTAAGTTTAGGTTTTGGCTGATGGTTAAGGTTAGGTTTAGGGACAGGGTTAGTTACAGGGTGAGGGTGAGAGTTAAAGATAGAGAGACGGTAAGAGTCAGAGTTAGGTTTAGCGACAGTGTTAGGGTTAGGGTTAGGGTTAGGTTAGGGTTAGGGTTAGAGTTAGGGTTTAGGGTTAGGGTTAGGGTTAGGGTTAGGGTTTAGGATTTAGGGTTAGGGTTATGGTTAGGGTTAGGGTTAGGGTTAGGGGCAGGATTAGGGTTTGGGAAATGGTTAGGTTTAGTGTAGGGTAATAGTTAAGATTTGGTTTTGGCTGATGGTTAAGGTTAGTTTTAGGGACAGGTTTAGTGACAGGGTGAGGGTTAGAGTTAAGTTTAGAGAGATGGTAAGGGTCAGAGTTAGGTTTAGCGACAGTGTTAGTGTTAGGAATCAGGTTACGTTAGGGTTTAGGGTTAGGGTTTGCGTTAGGGTTAGGAATAGGGGAGGGTTAGTGTTTACATTTTAGGGTTAGTGTTTAGGGATAGGGTTAGGGTTAGGGTTAGGGTTAGGGTTAGAGTTAGGATTTAGGCTTTAGGGTTAGGGTTAGGGTTAGACTTAGGGCTTACGGTTTAGGGTTAGGGTTAGGGTTAGGGTTAGGGTTTCGGGTTTGGGTTAGGGTTAAGTTTAGGGTTAGGGTTAGGTACACGATTCGGGTTTGAGACATGTTTAGGTTTAGTGTTAGGGTTATGGTTAAGTTTAGGTTTTGGCTGATGGTTAAGGTTAGGTTTAGGGACACGGTTAGTTACAGGGTGAGTGTTAGGGTTAGGGTTAGGGTTAGGGTTAGGGTTAGGTTTTAGGGATAGGGTTAGGGTTAGGGTTACGGTTTAGTGTTAGGGTTAGGGTTAAGGTTAGGGTTTAGGGTTTAGGGTTAGTGTTAGGGTTAGAGTTAGGGTTTAGGCTTTAGGGTTAGGGTTAGTGTTAGGGTTTAGGGTTTAGGGTTAGGATTAGGGTTAGGGTTAGGGTTAGGATTTAGTGTTGATGTTTAGGGTTAGCGTTAGGGTTAGGGTTTGGGTTTAGGGTTTAGGTTTAGGGTTAGGGTTAGTGTTACGGTTTCGGGTTTAGTGTTAGGGTTAAGGTTAGGGTTAGGGTTAGGTACACGTTTCGGGTTTGAGCCATGGTTAGGTTTAGTGTTAGGGTTATAGTTAAGTTAAGTTTTGGCTGATGGTTAAGGTTAGGTTTAGGGACAGGGTTAGTTACAGGGTGAGGGTTAGAGTTAAAGATAGAGAGACGTTAAGGGTCAGAGTTAGGTTTAGCGACACTGTTAGGGTTAGGGTTAGGGTTAGGTTAGGGTTCGGGTTAGGAATGGGGAGGGTTAGTGTTTACATTTTAGGGTTAGGGTTTAGGGATAGGGTTAGGGTTAGGGTTAGGGTTAGGGTTAGAGTTAGTATTTAGGCTTTAGGGTTAGGGTTAGGGTTAGAGTTAGGGCTTACGGTTTAGTGTAAGGGTTAGGGTTAGGGTTAGGGTTTCGGGTTTCGGGTTAGGGTTAAGTTTAGGGTTAGTGTTAGGTACACGATTCGGGTTTGAGACATGTTTAGGTTTAGTGTTAGGGTTATGGTTAAGTTTAGGTTTTGGCTGATGGTTAAGGTTAGGTTTAGGGACAGGGTTAGTTACAGGGTGAGTGTTAGGGTTAGGGTTAGGGTTAGGGTTAGGGTTAGGGTCAAGGTTAGGTTTTAGGGATAGGGTTAGGGTTAGGGTTACGGTTTAGGTTTATGGTTAGGGTTAAGGTTAGGGTTTAGGGTTTAGGGTTAGAGTAGGGTTAGAGTTAGGGTTTAGGCTTTAGGGTTAGGGATA
>JAVKSA010000053.1:719789-724789 GCA_031876335.1 Hipposideros larvatus
GGGAGGGTTAGTGTTTACATTTTAGGGTTAGGGTTTAGGGATAGGGTTAGGGTTAGGGTTAGGGTTAGAGTTAGGGTTAGGGTTAGGGTTAGGTTTTAGGGATAGGGTTAGGGTTAGGGTTACGGTTTAGGTTTAGGGTTAGGGTTAAGGTTAGGGTTTAGGGTTAGGGGCAGGATTAGGTTTTGGGACATGGTTAGGTTTACTGTTAGGGTTATATTAAGTTTAGGTTTTGTTTGATGCTTAAGTTTAGGTTTAGGGACAGGGTTAGTGACAGGGTGAGGGTTAGAGTTAAGGTTGGAGACACGGTAAGGGTCAGAGTTAGGTTTAGCGACAATGTGAGGGTTAGGGATCAGGGTAGGTTAGGGTTTAGGGTTAGGGTTAGGGTTAGGGTTAGGAATAGGGGAGGGTTAGTGTTTACATTTTAGGGTTAGGGTTTAGGGATAGGGTTAGGGTAAGGGTTAGGGTTAGAGTTAGGGTTACGGTTAGGGTTAGGGTTAGGGTTAGGGTTAGGATTACAGTTTAGGTTTAGGGTTAGGGTTAAGGTTAGGGTTTAGGGTTTAGGGTTAGGGTTAGGGTTAGTGTTAGGGTTTAGGGTTTAGGGTTAGGGTTAGGGTTAGGGTTAGGGTTTAGTGTTTATGGTTACGATTAGCATTATGGTTAGGGTTTTGGTTTAGGGTTTAGGTTTAGGGTTAGGGTTAGTGTCAGGGTTTCGGGTTTAGTGTTAGGGTTAAGGTTAGGGTTAGGGTTAGGGTTAGGGTTAGGGTTAGGGTTAGGGTTAGGGTTAAGGTTCGGGTTTAGGGTTTAGGGTTAGGGTTAGGGTTAGGGTTATCATTAGGTTTAGGGTTAGGGACAGGATTATGGTTTGGGACATGGTTAGGTTTACTGTTAGGGTTATATTAACTTTAGGTTTTGTCTGATGCTTAAGTTTAGGTTTAGGGACAGGGTTAGTGACAGGGTGAGGGTTAGAGTTAAGGTTGGAGAGACGGTAAGCGTCAGAGTTAGGTTTAGCGACAGTGTTAGGGTTAGGGATCAGGTTAGGTTAGGGTTTAGGGTTAGGGTTAGGGTTAGGGTTAGGAATAGGGGAGGGTTAGTGTTTACATTTTAGGGTTAGGGTTTAGGGATAGGGTTAGGGTTAGGGTTAGAGTTAGGGTTAGGGTTAGGGTTAGGTTTAGGGTTAGGTTTTAGGGATAGGGTTAGGGTTAGGGTTTAGGGTTTAGGGTTAGGGTTATGGTTAGAGTTAGGGTTTAGGCTTTAGGATTAGGGTTAGTGTTACGGTTTAGGGTTTAGGGTTAGGGTTAGGGTTAGGGTTAGGGTTAGGGTTTAGTGTTTATGGTTAGGGTTAGCGTTAGGGTTAGGGTTTGGGTTTAGTGTTTAGGTTTAGGGTTAGGGTTAGCGTTAGGGTTTCGAGTTTAGTGTTAGGGTTAAGGTTAGGGTTAGGGTTAGGTACACGTTTCGGGTTTGAGACATGGTTAGGTTTAGTGTTAGGGTTATAGTTAAGTTTAGGTTTTGGCTGATGGTTAAGGTTAGGTTTAGGGACAGGGTTAGTTACAGGGTGAGGGTTAGAGTTAAAGATAGAGAGACGGTAAGCGTCAGAGTTAGGTTTAGCGACAGTGTTAGGGTTAGGGTTAGGGTTAGAGTTAGGGTTCAGGGTTAGGGTTAGGGTTAGGGTTTAGGATTTAGGGTTAGTTTTATGGTTAGTGTTAGGGTTTGGGTTAGGGGCTGGATAAGGGTTTGGGAAATGGTTAGGTTTAGTGTAGGGTTATAGTTAAATTTTGGTTTTGGCTGATGGTTAAGGTTAGTTTTAGGGACAGGTTTAGTGACAGGGTGAGGGTTAGAGTTAAGTTTAGAGAGACGGTAAGGGTCAGAGTTAGGTTTAGCGACAGTGTTAGTGTTAGGGATCAGGTTAGGTTAGGGTTTAGGTTTAGGGTTAGGGTTAGAGTTAGGAATAGGGGAGGGTTAGTGTTTACATTTTAGGGTTAGGGTTTAGGGATAGGGTTAGGGTTAGGGTTAGGGTTAGGGTTAGGGTTAGGGTTAGGTTTAGGGTTTAGTGTTTATGGTTAGGATTAGCGTTAGGGTTAGGGTTTGGGTTTAGGGTTTAGGTTTAGGGTTAGGGTTAGTGTTAGGGTTTCGGGTTTAGTGTTAGGGTTAAGGTTAGGGTTAGGGTTAGGTACACGTTTCGTGTTTGAGACATGGTTAGGTTTAGTGTTAGGGTTATAGTTAAGTTTAGGTTTTGGCTGATGGTTAAGGTTAGGTTTAGGGACAGGGTTAGTTACAGGGTGAGGGTTAGAGTTAAAGATAGAGAGACGGTAAGCGTCAGAGTTAGGTTTAGCGACAGTGTTAGGGTTAGGGTTAGGGTTAGAGTTAGGGTTTAGGGTTAGGGTTAGGGTTAGGGTTTAGGATTTAGGGTTAGGGTTATGGTTAGGGTTAGGGTTAGGGTTAGGGGCAGGATTAGGGTTTGGGAAATGGTTAGGTTTAGTGTAGGGTAATAGTTAAGTTTTGGTTTTGGCTGATGGTTAAGGTTAGTTTTAGGGACAGGTTTAGTGACAGGGTGAGGGTTATAGTTAAGTTTAGAGAGATGGTAAGGGTCAGAGTTAGGTTTAGCGACAGTGTTAGTGTTAGGAATCAGGTTACGTTAGGGTTTAGGGTTAGGGTTAGGGTGAGGGTTAGGAATAGGGGAGGGTTAGTGTTTACATTTTAGGGTTAGTGTTTAGGGATAGGGTTAGGGTTAGGGTTAGGGTTAGGGTTAGAGTTAGGATTTAGGCTTTAGGGTTAGGGTTAGGGTTAGACTTAGGGCTTACGGTTTAGGGTTAGGGTTAGGGTTAGGGTTAGGGTTTCGGGTTTGGGTTAGGGTTAAGTTTAGGGTTAGTGTTAGGTACACGATTCGGGTTTGAGACATGTTTAGGTTTAGTGTTAGGGTTATGGTTAAGTTTAGGTTTTGGCTGATGGTTAAGGTTAGGTTTAGGGACAGGGTTAGTTACAGGGTGAGTGTTAGGGTTAGGGTTAGGGTTAGGGTTAGGGTTAGGTTTTAGGGATAGGGTTAGGGTTAGGGTTACGGTTTAGTGTTAGGGTTAGGGTTAAGGTTAGGGTTTAGGGTTTAGGGTTAGTGTTAGGGTTAGAGTTAGGGTTTAGGCTTTAGGGTTAGGGTTAGTGTTAGGGTTTAGGGTTTAGGGTTAGGATTAGGGTTAGGGTTAGGGTTAGGTTTTAGTGTTGATATTTAGGGTTAGCGTTAGGGTTAGGGTTTGGGTTTAGGGTTTAGGTTTAGGGTTAGGGTTAGTGTTACGGTTTCGGGTTTAGTGTTAGGGTTAAGGTTAGGGTTAGGGTTAGGTACACGTTTCGGGTTTGAGCCATGGTTAGGTTTAGTGTTAGGGTTATAGTTAAGTTTAGGTTTTGGCTGATGGTTAAGGTTAGGTTTAGGGACAGGGTTAGTTACAGGGTGAGGGTTAGAGTTAAAGATAGAGAGACGTTAAGGGTCAGAGTTAGGTTTAGCGACACTGTTAGGGTTAGGGTTAGGGTTAGGTTAGGGTTCGGGTTAGGAATGGGGAGGGTTAGTGTTTACATTTTAGGGTTAGGGTTTAGGGATAGGGTTAGGGTTAGGGTTAGGGTTAGGGTTAGAGTTAGGATTTAGGCTTTAGGGTTAGGGTTAGGGTTAGAGTTAGGGCTTACGGTTTAGTGTAAGGGTTAGGGTTAGGGTTAGGGTTTCGGGTTTCGGGTTCGGGTTAAGTTTAGGGTTAGTGTTAGGTACACGATTCGGGTTTGAGACATGTTTAGGTTTAGTGTTAGGGTTATGGTTAAGTTTAGGTTTTGGCTGATGGTTAAGTTTAGGTTTAGGGACAGGGTTAGTTACAGGGTGAGTGTTAGGGTTAGGGTTAGGGTTAAGGTTAGGTTTTAGGGGTAGGGTTAGGGTTAGGGTTACGGTTTAGGTTTATGGTTAGGGTTAAGGTTAGGGTTTAGGGTTTAGGGTTAGAGTTAGGGTTAGAGTTAGGGTTTAGGCTTTAGGGTTAGGGATAGTGTTAGGGTTTAGGGTTTAGTGTTAGGGTTAGGGTTAGGGTTAGGGTTTAGTGTTTAAGGTTAGGGTTAGCGTTAGGTTTAGGGTTTGGGTTTAGGGTTTAGGTTTAGGGTTAGGGTTAGTGTTAGGGTTTCGGATTTAGTGTTAGTGTTAAGGTTATGGTTAGGGTTAGGTACACGATTCGGGTTTGAGACATGGTTAGGTTTAGTGTTAGGGTTATAGTTAAGTTTAGGTTTTGGCTGATGGTTAAGGTTAGGTTTAGGGACAGGGTTAGTTACAGGGTGAGGGTTAGAGTTAAAGTTAGAGAGACGGTAAGGTACAGAGTTAGGTTTAGCGACAGTGTTAGGGTTAGGGTTAGGGTTAGGTTAGGGTTAGGGTTTGGGTTAGGGTTAGGGTTAGGTTTTAGCGATAGGGTTAGGGTTAGGGTTACGGTTTAGGTTTAGGGTTAGGGTTAAGGTTAGGGTTTAGGGTTTGGGGTTAAGGTTAGGGTTAGGGTTAGCATTAGGTTTAGGGTTAGGGACAGGATTAGGGTTTGGGACATGGTTAGGTTTACTGTTAGGGTTATATTAAGTTTAGGTTTTGTCTGATGCTTAAGTTTAGGTTTAGGGACAGGGTTAGTGACAGGGTGAGGGTTAGAGTTAAGGTTGGAGATACGGTAAGGGTCAGAGTTAGGTTTAGCGACAGTGTTAGTGTTAGGGATCAGGTTAGGTTAGGGTTTAGGGTTAGGGTTAGGGTTAGGGTTAGGAATAGGGGAGGGTTAGTGTTTACATTTTAGGGTTAGGGTTTAGGGATAGGGTTAGGGTTAGGGTTAGGGTTAGAGTTAGGGTTAGGGTTAGGGTTAGGTTTTAGGGATAGGGTTAGGGTTAGGGTTACGGTTTAGGTTTAGGGTTAGGGTTAAGGTTAGGGTTTAGGGTTAGGGGCAGGATTAGGTTTTGGGACATGGTTAGGTTTACTGTTAGGGTTATATTAAGTTTAGGTTTTGTTTGATGCTTAA
>JAVKSA010000053.1:727289-732289 GCA_031876335.1 Hipposideros larvatus
TAGGGTTAGAGTTAGGATTTAGGCTTTAGCGTTAGGGTTAGGGTTAGACTTAGGGCTTACGGTTTAGGGTTAGGGCTAGGGTTAGGGTTAGGGTTTCGGGTTTAGTGTTAGGGTTAAGGTTAGGGTTAGGGTTAGGTACATGTTTCGTGTTTGAGACATGGTTAGGTTTAGTGTTAGGGTTATAGTTAAGTTTAGGTTTTGGCTGATGGTTAAGGTTAGGTTTAGGGACAGGGTTAGTTACACGGTAATGGTTAGAGTTAAAGATAGAGAGACGGTAAGTGTCAGAGTTAGGTTTAGCGACAGTGTTAGGGTTAGGGTTAGGGTTAGGTTAGGTTTACGGTTAGGGTTAGGGTTAGGGTTAGGTTTTAGGGATAGGGTTAGGGTTAGGGTTACGGTTTAGGTTTAGGGTTAGGGTTAAGGTTAGGGTTTAGGGTTTAGGGTTAGGGTTAGGCTTAGGAATAGGGGAGGGTTAGTGTTTACATTTTACGGTTAGGGTTTAGGGATAGGGTTAGGGTTAGGGTTAGAGTTAGGGTTAGGGTTAGGGTTAGGTTTTAGGGATAGGGTTAGGGTTAGGGTTATGGTTTAGGTTTAGGGTTAGGGTTAAGGTTAGGGTTTAGGGTTTAGGGTTAGGGTTAGGGTTAGAGATAGGGTTTAGGCTTTAGGGTTAGGGTTAGTGTTAGGGTTTAGGGTTTAGTGTTAGGGTTAGGGTTAGGGTTAGGGTTTAGTGTTTATAGTTAGGGTTAGCGTAGGGTTAGGGTTTGGGTTTAGTGTTTAGGTTTAGGGTAGGGTTAGTGTTAGGGTTAGGGTTAGGGTTAGGGTTAGGGTTAGGGACAGGATTAAGGTTTGGGACATGGTTAGGTTTACTGTTAGGGTAATATTAAGTTTAGGTTTTGTCTGATGCTTAAGTTTAGGTTTAGGGACAGGGTTAGTGACAGGGTGAGGGTTAGAGTTAAGGTTGGAGAGACGGTAAGGGTCAGAGTTAGGTTTAGCGACAGTGTTAGGGTTAGGGATCAGGTTAGGTTAGGGTTAGGGTTTGGGTTAGGGTTAGGGTTAGGTTTTAGGGATAGGGTTAGGGTTAGGGTTACAGTTTAGGTTTAGGGTTAGGGTTAAGGTTAGGGTTTAGGGTTTAGGGTTAGGGTTAGGGTTAGGGTTAACATTAGGTTTAGGATTAGGGACAGGATTAGGGTTTGGGACATGGTTAGGTTTACTGTTAGGGTTATATTAAGTTTAGGTTTTGTCTGATGCTTAAGTTTAGGTTTAGGGACAGGGTTAGTGACAGGGTGAGGGTTAGAGTTAAGGTTGGAGAGACGGTAAGGGTCAGAGTTAGGTTTAGCGACAGTGTTAGGGTTTGGGATCAGGTTAGGTTAGGGTTTAGGGTTAGGGTTAGGGTTAGGGTTAGGAATAGGGGAGGGTTAGTGTTTACATTTTAGGGTTAGGGTTTAGGGATAGGGTTAGGGTTAAGGTTAGGGTTAGAGTTAGGGTTAGGGTTAGGGTTAGGTTTTAGGGATAGGGTTAGGGTTAGGGTTACGGTTTAGGTTTAGGGTTAGGGTTAAGGTTAGGGTTTAGGGTTAGGGGCAGGATTAGGTTTTGGGACATGGTTAGGTTTACTGTTAGGGTTATATTAAGTTTAGGTTTTGTCTGATGCTTAAGTTTAGGTTTAGGGACAGGGTTAGTGACAGGGTGAGGGTTAGAGTTAAGGTTGGAGACACGGTAAGGGTCAGAGTTAGGTTTAGCGACAGTGTTAGGGTTAGGGAGCAGGTTAGGTTAGGGTTTAGGGTTAGGGTTAGGGTTAGGGTTAGGAATAGGGGAGGGTTAGTGTTTACATTTTAGGGTTAGGGTTTAGGGATAGGGTTAGGGTTAGGGTTAGGGTTAGAGTTAGGGTTAGGGTTAGGGTTAGGTTTAGGGTTAGGTTTTAGGGATAGGGTTAGGGTTTGGGTTTAGGGTTTAGGGTTAGGGTTAGGGTTAGAGTTAGGGTTTAGGCTTTAGGGTTAGGGTTAGTGTTACGGTTTAGGGTTTAGTGTTAGGGTTAGGGTTAGGGTTAGGGTTAGGGTTTAGTGTTTATGGTTAGGGTTAGCGTTAGGGTTAGGGTTTGGGTTTAGTGTTTAGGTTTAGGGTTAGGGTTAGCGTTAGGGTTTCGAGTTTAGTGTTAGGGTTAAGGTTAGGGTTAGGGTTAGGTACACGTTTCGGGTTTGAGACATGGTTAGGTTTAGTGTTAGGGTTATAGTTAAGTTTAAGTTTTGGCTGATGGTTAAGGTTAGGTTTAGGGACAGGGTTAGTTACAGGGTGAGGGTTAGAGTTAAAGATAGAGAGACGGTAAGCGTCAGAGTTAGGTTTAGCGACAGTGTTAGGGTTAGGGTTAGGGTTAGAGTTAGGGTTTAGGGTTAGGGTTAGGGTTAGGGTTTAGGATTTAGGGTTAGGTTTATGGTTAGTGTTAGGGTTTGGGTTAGGGGCAGGATAAGGGTTTGGGAAATGGTTAGGTTTAGTGTAGGGTTATAGTTAAATTTTGGTTTTGGCTGATGGTTAAGGTTAGTTTTAGGGACAGGTTTAGTGACAGGGTGAGGGTTAGAGTTAAGTTTAGAGAGACGGTAAGGGTCAGAGTTAGGTTTAGCGACAGTGTTAGTGTTAGGGATCAGGTTAGGTTAGGGTTTAGGTTTAGGGTTAGGGTTAGAGTTAGGAATAGGGGAGGGTTAGTGTTTACATTTTAGGGTTAGGGTTTAGGGATAGGGTTAGGGTTAGGGTTAGGGTTAGGGTTAGGGTTAGGGTTAGGTTTAGGGTTTAGTGTTTATGGTTAGGGTTAGCGTTAGGGTTAGGGTTTGGGTTTAGGGTTTAGGTTTAGGGTTAGGGTTAGTGTTAGGGTTTCGGGTTTAGTGTTAGGGTTAAGGTTAGGGTTAGGGTTAGGTACACGTTTCGTGTTTGAGACATGGTTAGGTTTAGTGTTAGGGTTATAGTTAAGTTTAGGTTTTGGCTGATGGTTAAGGTTAGGTTTAGGGACAGGGTTAGTTACACGGTAAGGGTTAGAGTTAAAGATAGAGAGACGGTAAGTGTCAGAGTTAGGTTTAGCGACAGTGTTAGGGATAGGGTTAGGGTAAGGTTAGGTTTACGGTTAGGGTTAGGGTTAGGGTTAGGTTTTAGGGATAGGGTTAGGGTTAGGGTTACGGTTTAGGTTTAGGGTTAGGGTTAAGGTTAGGGTTTAGGGTTTAGGGTTAGGGTTAGGGTTAGGAATAGGGGAGGGTTAGTGTTTACATTTTACGGTTAGGGTTTAGGGATAGGGTTAGGGTTAGGGTTAGAGTTAGGGTTAGGGTTAGGGTTAGGTTTTAGGGATAGGGTTAGGGTTAGGGTTATGGTTTAGGTTTAGGGTTAGGGTTAAGGTTAGGGTTTAGGGTTTAGGGTTAGGGTTAGGGTTAGGGTTAACATTAGGTTTAGGGTTAGGGACAGGATTAGGGTTTGGGACATGGTTAGGTTTACTGTTAGGGTTATATTAAGTTTAGCTTTTGTCTGATGCTTAAGTTTAGGTTGAGGGACAGGGTTAGTGACAGGGTGAGGGTTAGAGTTAAGGTTGGAGAGACGGTAAGGGTCAGAGTTAGGTTTAGCGACAGTGTTAGGGTTTGGGATCAGGTTAGGTTAGGATTTAGGGTTAAGGTTAGGGTTAGGGTTAGGAATAGGGGAGGGTTAGTGTTTACATTTTAGGGTTAGGGTTTAGGGATAGGGTTAGGGTTAATCTTAGGGTTAGAGTTAGGGTTAGGGTTAGGGTTAGGGTTAGGTTTTAGGGATAGGGTTAGGGTTAGGGTTACGGTTTAGGTTTAGGGTTAGGGTTAAGGTTAGGGTTTAGGGTTAGGGGCAGGATTAGGTTTTGGGACATGGTTAGGTTTACTGTTAGGGTTATATTAAGTTTAGGTTTTGTCTGATGCTTAAGTTTAGGTTTAGGGACAGGGTTAGTGACAGGGTGAGGGTTAGAGTTAAGGTTGGAGACACGGTAAGGGTCAGAGTTAGGTTTAGCGACAGTGTTAGGGTTAGGGAGCAGGTTAGGTTAGGGTTTAGGGTTAGGGTTAGGGTTAGGGTTAGGAATAGGGGAGGGTTAGTGTTTACATTTTAGGGTTAGGGTTTAGGGATAGGGTTAGGGTTAGGGTTAGGGTTAGAGTTAGGGTTACGGTTAGGGTTAAGGTTAGGGTTAGGGTTAGGATTACGGTTTAGGTTTAGGGTTAGGGTTAAGGTTAGGGTTTAGGGTTTAGGGTTAGGGTTAGGGTTAGAGTTAGGGTTTAGGCTTTAGGGTTAGGGTTAGTGTTAGGGTTTAGGGTTTAGGGTTAGGGTTAGGGTTAGGGTTAGGGTTAGGGTTTAGTGTTTATGGTTACGGTTAGCATTAGGGTTAGGGTTTCGGTTTAGGGTTTAGGTTTAGGGTTAGGGTTAGTGTTAGGGTTTCGGGTTTAGTGTTAGCGTTAAGGTTAGGGTTAGGGTTAGGGTTAGGGTTAGGTTTTAGGGATAGGGTTAGTGTTAGGGTTACGGTTTAGGTTTAGGGTTAGGGTTAAGGTTAGGGTTTAGTGTTTAGGGTTAGGGTTAGGGTTAGGGTTAGCATTAGGTTTAGGGTTAGGGACAGGATTACGGTTTGGGACATGGTTAGGTTTACTGTTAGGGTTATATTAACTTTAGGTTTTGTCTGATGCTTAAGTTTAGGTTTAGGGACAGGGTTAGTGACAGGGTGAGGGTTAGAGTTAAGGTTGGAGAGACGGTAAGGGTCAGAGTTAGGTTTAGCGACAGTGTTAGGGTTAGGGATCAGGTTAGGTTAGGGTTTAGGGTTAGGGTTAGGGTTAGGGTTAGGAATAGGGGAGGGTTAGTGTTTACATTTTAGGGTTAGGGTTTAGGGATAGGGTTAGGGTTAGGGTTAGGGTTAGAGTTAGGGTTAGGGTTAGGGTTAGGGTTTAGTGTTTATGGTTAGGGTTAGCGTTAGGGTTAGGATTTGGGTTTAGTGTTTAGGTTTAGGGTTAGGGTTAGTGTTAGGGTTTCGA
>JAVKSA010000053.1:739789-749789 GCA_031876335.1 Hipposideros larvatus
TAGGGTTTAGTGTTTAAGGTTAGGGTTAGCGTTAGGTTTAGGGTTTGGGTTTAGGGTTTAGGTTTAGGGTTAGGGTTAGTGTTAGGGTTTCGGGTTTAGTGTTAGTGTTAAGGTTATGGTTAGGGTTAGGTACACGATTCGGGTTTGAGACATGGTTAGGTTTAGTGTTAGGGTTATAGTTAAGTTTAGGTTTTGGCTGATGGTTAAGGTTAGGTTTACGACAGGGTTAGTTACAGGGTGAGGGTTAGAGTTAAAGTTAGCGAGACGGTAAGGTACAGAGTTAGGTTTAGCGACAGTGTTAGGGTTAGGGTTAGGGTTAGGTTAGGGTTAGGGTTTGGGTTAGGGTTAGGGTTAGGTTTTAGGGATAGGGTTAGGGTTAGGGTTACGGTTTAGGTTTAGGGTTAGGGTTAAGGTTAGGGTTTAGGGTTTAGTGTTAGGGTTAGGGTTAGGGTTAGCATTAGGTTTAGGGTTAGGGACAGGATTAGGGTTTGGGACATGGTTAGGTTTACTGTTAGGGTTATATTAAGTTTAGGTTTTGTCTGATGCTTAAGTTTAGGTTTAGGGACAGGGTTAGTGACAGGGTGAGGGTTAGAGTTAAGGTTGGAGAGACGGTAAGGGTCAGAGTTAGGTTTAGCGACAGTGTTAGGGTTAGGGATCAGGTTAGGTTAGGGTTTAGGGTTAGGGTTAGGGTTAGGGTTAGGAATAGGGGAGGGTTAGTTTTTACATTTTAGGGTTAGGGTTTAGGGATAGGGTTAGGGTTAGGGTTAGGGTTAGAGTTAGGGTTAGGGTTAGGGTTAGGTTTTAGGGATAGGGTTAGGGTTAGGGTTACGGTTTAGGTTTAGGGTTAGGGTTAAGGTTAGGGTTTAGGGTTAGGGGCAGGATTAGGTTTTGGGACATGGTTAGGTTTACTGTTAGGGTTATATTAAGTTTAGGTTTTGTCTGATGCTTAAGTTTAGGTTTAGGGACAGGGTTAGTGACAGGGTGAGGGTTAGAGTTAAGGTTGGAGACACGGTAAGGGTCAGAGTTAGGTTTAGCGACAGTGTTAGGGTTAGGGATCAGGTTAGGTTAGGGTTTAGGGTTAGGGTTAGGGTTAGGAATAGGGGAGGGTTAGTGTTTACATTTTAGGGTTAGGGTTTAGGGATAGGGTTAGGGTTAGGGTTAGGGTTAGAGTTAGGTTTACGGTTAGGGTTAGTGTTAGGGTTAGGGTTAGGATTACGGTTTAGGTTTAGGGTTAGGGTTAAGGTTAGGGTTTAGGGTTTAGGGTTAGGGTTAGGGTTAGAGTTAGGGTTTAGGCTTTAGGGTTAGGGTTAGTGTTAGGGTTTAGGGTTTAGGCTTAGGGTTAGGGTTAGGGTTAGGGTTTAGTGTTTATGGTTACGGTTAGCATTAGGGTTAGGGTTTTGGTTTAGGGTTTAGGTTTAGGGTTAGGGTTAGTGTTAGGGTTTCGGGTTTAGTGTTAGGGTTAAGGTTAGGGTTAGGGTTAGGGTTAGGGTTAGGGTTAGGGTTAGGTTTTAGGGATAGGGTTAGTGTTAGGGTTACGGTTTAGATTTAGGGTTAGGGTTAAGTTTAGGGTTTAGGGTTTAGGGTTAGGGTTAGGGTTAGGGTTAGCATTAGGTTTAGGGTTAGGGACAGGATTACGGTTTGGGACATGGTTAGGTTTACTGTTAGGGTTATATTAACTTTAGGTTTTGTCTGATGCTTAAGTTTAGGTTTAGGGACAGGGTTAGTGACAGGGTGAGGGTTAGAGTTAAGGTTGGAGAGACAGTAAGCGTCAGAGTTAGGTTTAGCGACAGTGTTAGGGTTAGGGATCAGGTTAGGTTAGGGTTTAGGGTTAGGGTTAGGGTTAGGGTTAGGAATAGGGGAGGGTTAGTGTTTACATTTTAGGGTTAGGGTTTAGGGATAGGGTTAGGGTTAGGGTTAGGGTTAGAGTTAGGGTTAGGGTTAGGGTTAGGGTTAGGGTTAGGTTTTAGGGATAGGTTTAGGGTTAGGGTTTAGGCTTTAGGGTTAGGGTTAGTGTTAGGGTTTAGTGTTTAGGGTTAGGGTTAAGGTTAGGGTTAGGGTTAGGGTTAGGGTTTAGTGTTTATGGTTAGGGTTAGCTTTAGGGTTAGAGTTTGGGTTTAGTGTTTAGGTTTAGGGTTAGGGTTAGCGTTAGGGTTTCGAGTTTAGTGTTAGGGTTAAGGTTAGGGTTAGGGTTAGGTACAAGTTTCGGGTTTGAGACATGGTTAGGTTTAGTGTTAGGGTTATAGTTAAGTTTAGGTTTTGGCTGATGGTTAAGGTTAGGTTTAGGGACAGGGTTAGTTACAGGGTGAGGGTGAGAGTTAAAGATAGAGAGACGGTAAGAGTCAGAGTTAGGTTTAGCGACAGTGTTAGGGTTAGGTTAGGGTTAGGTTAGGGTTAGGGTTAGAGTTAGGGTTTAGGGTTAGGGTTAGGGTTTAGCATTTAGGGTTAGGATTATGGATAGGGTTAGGGTTAGGGTTAGGGTCAGGATTACGGTTTGGGAAATGGTTAGGTTTAGTGTAGTGTTATAGTTAAGTTTTGGTTTTGGCTGATGGTTAAGGTTAGTTTTAGGGACAGGTTTAGTGACAGGGTGAGGGTTAGAGTTAAGTTTAGAGAGACGGTAAGGGTCAGAGTTAGGTTTAGCGACAGTGTTAGTGTTAGGAATCAGATTAGGTTAGGGTTTAGGGTTAGGGTTAGGGTTAGGGTTAGGAATAGGGGAGGGTTAGTGTTTACATTTTAGGGTTAGGGTTTAGGGATAGGGTTAGGGTTAGGGTTAGGGTTAGGGTTAGAGTTAGGATTTAGGCTTTAGGGTTAGGGTTAGGGTTAGAGTTAGGGCTTACGGTTTAGTGTTAGGGTTAGGGTTAGGGTTAGGGTTTCGGGTTTCGGGTTAGGTTTAAGTTATGGTTAGTGTTAGGTACAAGTTTCGGGTTTGAGACATGTTTAGGTTTAGTGTTAGGGTTATGGTTAAGTTTAGGTTTTGGCTGATGGTTAAGGTTAGGTTTAGGGACAGGGTTAGTTACAGGGTGAGTGTTAGGGTTAGGGTTAGGGTTAGGGTTAGGGTTAGGGTTAAGGTTAGGGTTAGGGTTAAGGTTAGGGTTTAGGGTGTAGGGTTAGAGTTAGGGTTAGAGTTAGGGTTTAGGCTTTAGGGTTAGGGATAGTGTTAGGGTTTAGGGTTTAGGGTTAGGGTTAGGGTTAGGGTTAGGGTTAGGGTTAGGGTTTAGTGTTTAAGGTTAGGGTTAGCGTTAGGTTTAGGGTTTGGGTTTAGGGTTTAGGTTTAGGGTTAGGGTTAGTGTTAGGGTTTCGGGTTTAGTGTTAGTGTTAAGGTTATGGTTAGGGTTAGGTACACGATTCGGGTTTGAGACATGGTTAGGTTTAGTGTTAGGGTTATAGTTAAGTTTAGGTTTTGGCTGATGGTTAAGGTTAGGTTTACGACAGGGTTAGTTACAGGGTGAGGGTTAGAGTTAAAGTTAGAGAGACGGTAAGGTACAGAGTTAGGTTTAGCGACAGTGTTAGGGTTAGGGTTAGGGTTAGGTTAGGGTTAGGGTTTGGGTTAGGGTTAGGGTTAGGTTTTAGGGATAGGGTTAGGGTTAGGGTTACGGTTTAGGTTTAGGGTTAGGGTTAAGGTTAGGGTTTAGGGTTTAGTGTTAGGGTTAGGGTTAGGGTTAGCATTAGGTTTAGGGTTAGGGACAGGATTAGGGTTTGGGACATGGTTAGGTTTACTGTTAGGGTTATATTAAGTTTAGGTTTTGTCTGATGCTTAAGTTTAGGTTTAGGGACAGGGTTAGTGACAGGGTGAGGGTTAGAGTTAAGGTTGGAGAGACGGTAAGGGTCAGAGTTAGGTTTAGCGACAGTGTTAGGGTTAGGGATCAGGTTAGGTTAGGGTTTAGGGTTAGGGTTAGGGTTAGGGTTAGGAATAGGGGAGGGTTAGTTTTTACATTTTAGGGTGGGTTTAGGGATAGGGTTAGGGTTAGGGTTAGGGTTAGAGTTAGGGTTAGGGTTAGGGTTAGGTTTTAGGGATAGGGTTAGGGTTAGGGTTACGGTTTAGGTTTAGGGTTAGGGTTAAGGTTAGGGTTTAGGGTTAGGGGCAGGATTAGGTTTTGGGACATGGTTAGGTTTACTGTTAGGGTTATATTAAGTTTAGGTTTTGTCTGATGCTTAAGTTTAGGTTTAGGGACAGGGTTAGTGACAGGGTGAGGGTTAGAGTTAAGGTTGGAGACACGGTAAGGGTCAGAGTTAGGTTTAGCGACAGTGTTAGGGTTAGGGATCAGGTTAGGTTAGGGTTTAGGGTTAGGGTTAGGGTTAGGGTTAGGAATAGGGGAGGGTTAGTGTTTACATTTTAGGGTTAGGGTTTAGGGATAGGGTTAGGGTTAGGGTTAGGGTTAGAGTTAGGTTTACGGTTAGGGTTAGTGTTAGGGTTAGGGTTAGGATTACGGTTTAGGTTTAGGGTTAGGGTTAAGGTTAGGGTTTAGGGTTTAGGGTTAGGGTTAGGGTTAGAGTTAGGGTTTAGGCTTTAGGGTTAGGGTTAGTGTTAGGGTTTAGGGTTTAGGCTTAGGGTTAGGGTTAGGGTTAGGGTTTAGTGTTTATGGTTACGGTTAGCATTAGGGTTAGGGTTTTGGTTTAGGGTTTAGGTTTAGGGTTAGGGTTAGTGTTAGGGTTTCGGGTTTAGTGTTAGGGTTAAGGTTAGGGTTAGGGTTAGGGTTAGGGTTAGGGTTAGGGTTAGGGTTAGATTTTAGGGATAGGGTTAGTGTTAGGGTTACGGTTTAGATTTAGGGTTAGGGTTAAGTTTAGGGTTTAGGGTTTAGGGTTAGGGTTAGGGTTAGGGTTAGCATTAGGTTTAGGGTTAGGGACAGGATTACGGTTTGGGACATGGTTAGGTTTACTGTTAGGGTTATATTAACTTTAGGTTTTGTCTGATGCTTAAGTTTAGGTTTAGGGACAGGGTTAGTGACAGGGTGAGGGTTAGAGTTAAGGTTGGAGAGACAGTAAGCGTCAGAGTTAGGTTTAGCGACAGTGTTAGGGTTAGGGATCAGGTTAGGTTAGGGTTTAGGGTTAGGGTTAGGGTTAGGGTTAGGAATAGGGGATGGTTAGTGTTTACATTTTAGGGTTAGGGTTTAGGGATAGGGTTAGGGTTAGGGTTAGGGTTAGAGTTAGGGTTAGGGTTAGGGTTAGGGTTAGGGTTAGGTTTTAGGGATAGGTTTAGGGTTAGGGTTTAGGGTTTAGGGTTAGGGTTAGGGTTAGAGTTAGGGTTTAGGCTTTAGGGTTAGGGTTAGTGTTAGGGTTTAGTGTTTAGGGTTAGGGTTAGGGTTAGGGTTAGGGTTAGGGTTAGGGTTTAGTGTTTATGTTTAGGGTTAGCTTTAGGGTTAGGGTTTGGGTTTAGTGTTTAGGTTTAGGGTTAGGGTTAGCGTTAGGGTTTCGAGTTTAGTGTTAGGGTTAAGGTTAGGGTTAGGGTTAGGTACATGTTTCGGGTTTGAGACATGGTTAGGTTTAGTGTTAGGGTTATAGTTAAGTTTAGGTTTTGGCTGATGGTTAAGGTTAGGTTTAGGGACAGGGTTAGTTACAGGGTGAGGGTTAGAGTTAAAGATAGAGAGACGGTAAGCCTCAGAGTTAGGTTTAGCGACAGTGTTAGGGTTAGGGTTAGGGTTAGAGTTAGGGTTTAGGGTTAGGGTTAGGGTTAGGGTTTAGGATTTAGGGTTAGGGTTATGGTTAGTGTTAGGGTTTGGGTTAGGGGCAGGATAAGGGTTTGGGAAATGGTTAGGTTTAGTGTAGGGTTATAGTTAAATTTTGGTTTTGGCTGATGGTTAAGGTTAGTTTTAGGGACAGGTTTAGTGACAGGGTGAGGGTTAGAGTTAAGTTTAGAGAGACGGTAAGGGTCAGAGTTAGGTTTAGCGACAGTGTTAGTGTTAGGGATCAGGTTAGGTTAGGGTTTAGGGTTAGGGTTAGGGTTAGAGTTAGGAATAGGGGAGGGTTAGTGTTTACATTTTAGGGTTAGGGTTTAGGGATAGGGTTAGGGTTAGGGTTAGGGTTAGGGTTAGGGTTAGGGTTAGGTTTAGGGTTTAGTGTTTATGGTTAGGGTTAGCGTTAGGGTTAGGGTTTGGATTTAGGGTTTAGGTTTAGGGTTAGGGTTAGTGTTAGGGTTTCGGGTTTAGTGTTAGGGTTAAGGTTAGGGTTAGGGTTAGGTACACGTTTCGTGTTTGAGACATGGTTAGGTTTAGTGTTAGGGTTATAGTTAAGTTTAGGTTTTGGCTGATGGTTAAGTTTAGGTTTAGGGACAGGGTTAGTTACACGGTGAGGGTTAGAGTTAAAGATAGAGAGATGGTAAGTGTCAGAGTTAGGTTTAGCGACAGTGTTAGGGTTAGGGTTAGGGTTAGGTTAGGTTTACGGTTAGGGTTTAGGGTTAGGGTTAGGGTTAGAGATAGGGTTTAGGCTTTAGGGTTAGGGTTAGTGTTAGGGTTTAGGGTTTAGTGTTAGGGTTAGGGTTAGGGTTAGGGTTAGGGTTTAGTGTTTATGGTTAGGGTTAGCGTAGGGTTAGGGTTTGGGTTTAGTGTTTAGGTTTAGGGTTAGGGTTAGTGTTATGGTTAGGGTTAGGGTTAGGGTTAGGGTTAGGGTTAGGGACAGGATTAGGGTTTGGGACATGGTGAGGTTTACTGTTAGGGTTATATTAAGTTTAGGTTTTGTCTGATGCTTAAGTTTAGGTTTAGGGACAGGGTTAGTGACAGGGTGAGGGTTAGAGTTAAGGTTGGAGAGACGGTAAGGGTCAGAGTTAGGTTTAGCGACAGTGTTAGGGTTAGGGATCAGGTTAGGTTAGGGTTAGGGTTTGGGTTAGGGTTAGGGTTAGGTTTTAAGGATAGGGTTAGGGTTAGGGTTACAGTTTAGGTTTAGGGTTAGGGTTAAGGTTAGGGTTTAGGGTTTAGGGTTAGGGTTAGGGTTAGGGTTAGCATTAGGTTTAGGGTTAGGGACAGGATTAGGGTTTGGGACATGGTTAGGTTTACTGTTAGGGTTATATTAAGTTTAGGTTTTGTCTGATGCTTAAGTTTAGGTTTAGGGACAGGGTTAGTGACAGGGTGAGGGTTAGAGTTAAGGTTGGAGAGACGGTAAGGGTCAGAGTTAGGTTTAGCGACAGTGTTAGGGTTAGGGATCAGGTTAGGTTAGGGTTTAGGGTTAGGGTTAGGGTTAGGGTTAGGAATAGGGGAGGGTTAGTGTTTACATTTTAGGGTTAAGGTTTAGGGATAGGGTTAGGGTTAGGGTTAGGGTTAGAGTTAGGGTTAGGGTTAGGGTTAGGTTTTAGGGATAGGGTTAGGGTTAGGGTTACGGTTTAGGTTTAGGGTTAGGGTTAAGGTTAGGGTTTAGGGTTAGGGTCAGGATTAGGTTTTGGGACATGGTTAGGTTTACTGTTAGGGTTATATTAAGTTTAGGTTTTGTCTGATGCTTAAGTTTAGGTTTAGGGACAGGGTTAGTGACAGGGTGAGGGTTAGAGTTAAGGTTGGAGACACGGTAAGGGTCAGAGTTAGGTTTAGCGACAGTGTTAGGGTTAGGGAGCAGGTTAGGTTAGGGTTTAGGGTTAGGGTTAGGGTTAGGGTTAGGAATAGGGGAGGGTTAGTGTTTACATTTTAGGGTTAGGGTTTAGGGATAGGGTTAGGGTTAGGGTTAGGGTTAGAGTTAGGGTTAGGGTTAGGGTTAGGGTTAGGGTTAGGTTTTAGGGATAGGGTTAGGGTTAGGGTTTAGGGTTTAGGGTTAGGGTTAGGGTTAGAGTTAGGGTTTAGGCTTTAGGGTTAGGGTTAGGGTTAGGGTTAGGGTTAGGGTTAGGGTTAGGGTTAGGGTTAGTGTTAGGTACACGATTCGGGTTTGAGACATGTTTAGGTTTAGTGTTAGGGTTATGGTTAAGTTTAGGTTTTGGCTGATGGTTAAGGTTAGGTTTAGGGACAGGGTTAGTTACAGGGTGAGTGTTAGGGTTAGGGTTAGGGTTAGGGTTAGGGTTAGGTTTTAGGGATAGGGTTAGGGTTAGGGTTACGGTTTAGTGTTAGGGTTAGGGTTAAGGTTAGGGTTTAGGGTTTAGGGTTAGTGTTAGGGTTAGAGTTAGGGTTTAGGCTTTAGGGTTAGGGTTAGTGTTAGGGTTTAGGGTTTAGGGTTAGGATTAGGGTTAGGGTTAGGGTTAGGTTTTAGTGTTGATGTTTAGGGTTAGCGTTAGGGTTAGGGTTTGGGTTTAGGGTTTAGGTTTAGGGTTAGGGTTAGTGTTACGGTTTCGGGTTTAGTGTTAGGGTTAAGGTTAGGGTTAGGGTTAGGTACACGTTTCGGGTTTGAGCCATGGTTAGGTTTAGTGTTAGGGTTATAGTTAAGTTTAGGTTTTGGCTGATGGTTAAGGTTAGGTTTAGGGACAGGGTTAGTTACAGGGTGAGGGTTAGAGTTAAAGATAGAGAGACGTTAAGGGTCAGAGTTAGGTTTAGCGACACTGTTAGTGTTAGGGTTAGGGTTAGGTTAGGGTTCGGGTTAGGAATGGGGAGGGTTAGTGTTTACATTTTAGGGTTAGGGTTTAGGGATAGGGTTAGGGTTAGGGTTAGGGTTAGGGTTAGAGTTAGCATTTAGGCTTTAGGGTTAGGGTTAGGGTTAGAGTTAGGGCTTACGGTTTAGTGTAAGGGTTAGGGTTAGGGTTAGGGTTTCGGGTTTCGGGTTAGGGTTAAGTTTAGGGTTAGTGTTAGGTACACGATTCGGGTTTGAGACATGTTTAGGTTTAGTGTTAGGGTTATGGTTAAGTTTAGGTTTTGGCTGATGGTTAAGGTTAGGTTTAGGGACAGGGTTAGTTACAGGGTGAGTGTTAGGGTTAGGGTTAGGGTTAGGGTTAAGGTTAGGTTTTAGGGATAGGGTTAGGGTTAGGGTTACGGTTTAGGTTTATGGTTAGGGTTAAGGTTAGTGTTTAGGGTTTAGGGTTAGAGTTAGGGTTAGAGTTAGGGTTTAGGCTTTAGGGTTAGGGATAGTGTTAGGGTTTAGGGTTTAGTGTTAGGGTTAGGGTTAGGGTTAGGGTTTAGTGTTTAAGGTTAGGGTTAGCGTTAGGTTTAGGGTTTGGGTTTAGGGTTTAGGTTTAGGGTTAGGGTTAGTGTTAGGGTTTCGGATTTAGTGTTAGTGTTAAGGTTATGGTTAGGGTTAGGTACACGATTCGGGTTTGAGACATGGTTAGGTTTAGTGTTAGGGTTATAGTTAAGTTTAGGTTTTGGCTGATGGTTAAGGTTAGGTTTAGGGACAGGGTTAGTTACAGGGTGAGGGTTAGAGTTAAAGTTAGAGAGACGGTAAGGTACAGAGTTAGGTTTAGCGACAGTGTTAGGGTTAGGTTTAGGATTAGGTTAGGGTTAGGGTTTGGGTTAGGGTTAGGGTTAGGTTTTAGCGATAGGGTTAGGGTTAGGGTTACGGTTTAGGTTTAGGGTTAGGGTTAAGGTTAGGGTTTAGGGTTTGGGGTTAAGGTTAGGGTTAGGGTTAGCATTAGGTTTAGGGTTAGGGACAGGATTAGGGTTTGGGACATGGTTAGGTTTACTGTTAGGGTTATATTAAGTTTAGGTTTTGTCTGATGCTTAAGTTTAGGTTTAGGGACAGGGTTAGTGACAGGGTGAGGGTTAGAGTTAAGGTTGGAGAGACGGTAAGGGTCAGAGTTAGGTTTAGCGACAGTGTTAGGGTTAGGGATCAGGTTAGGTTAGGGTTTAGGGTTAGGGTTAGGGTTAGGGTTAGGAATAGGGGAGGGTTAGTGTTTACATTTTAGGGTTAGGGTTTAGGGATAGGGTTAGGGTTAGGGTTAGGGTTAGAGTTAGGGTTAGGGTTAGGGTTAGGTTTTAGGGATAGGGTTAGGGTTAGGGTTACGGTTTAGGTTTAGGGTTAGGGTTAAGGTTAGGGTTTAGGGTTAGGGGCAGGATTAGGTTTTGGGACATGGTTAGGTTTACTGTTAGGGTTATATTAAGTTTAGGTTTTGTTTGATGCTTAAGTTTAGGTTTAGGGACAGGGTTAGTGACAGGGTGAGGGTTAGAGT
>JAVKSA010000053.1:757289-802289 GCA_031876335.1 Hipposideros larvatus
GTTAGGGTTAGGGGCTGGTTAGGGTTTGGGAAATGGTTAGGTTTAGTGTAGGTTTATAGTTAAATTTTGGTTTTGGCTGATGGTTAAGGTTCGTTTTAGGGACAGGTTTAGTGACAGGGTGAGGGTTAGAGTTAAGTTTAGAGAGACGGTAAGGGTCAGAGTTAGGTTTAGCGACAGTGTTAGTGTTAGGGATCAGGTTAGGTTAGGGTTTAGGGTTAGGGTTAGGGTTAGAGTTAGGAATAGGGGAGGGTTAGTGTTTATATTTTAGGGTTAGGGTTTAGGGATAGGGTTAGGGTTAGGGTTAGGGTTAGGGTTAGAGTTAGGATTTAGGCTTTAGGGTTAGGGTTAGGGTTCGAGTTAGGTCTTACGGTTTAGGGTTAGGGTTAGGGTTTCGGGTTTCAGGTTAGGGTTAAGTTTAGGGTTAGGGTTAGGTACACGATTCGGGTTTGAGACATGTTTAGGTTTAGTGTTAGGGTTATGGTTAAGTTTAGGTTTTGGCTGATGGTTAAGGTTAGGTTTAGAGACAGGGTTAGTTACAGGGTGAGGGTTAGACTTAAAGTTAGAGAGACGGTAAGGTACAGAGTTAGGTTTAGCGACAGTGTTAGGGTTAGGGTTAGGGTTAGGTTAGGGTTAGGGTTAGGGTTAAGGTTAGGGTTTAGGATTTAGGGTTAAGGTTAGGGTTAGGGTTAGCATTAGGTTTAGGGTTAGGGATAGGATTAGGGTTTGGGACATGGTTAGGTTTACTGTTAGGGTTATATTAAGTTTAGGTTTTGTCTGATGCTTAAGTTTAGGTTTAGGGACAGGGTTAGTGACAGGGTGAGGGTTAGAGTTAAGGTTGGAGAGACGGTAAGGGTCAGAGTTAGGTTTAGCGACAGTGTTAGATTTAGGGATCAGGTTAGGTTAGGGTTTAGGGTTAGGGTTAGGGTTAGGGTTAGGGTGAGGTTTTAGGGATAGGGTTAGGGTTAGGGTTACGGTTTAGGTTTAGGGTTAGGGTTAAGGTTAGGGTTTAGGGTTTAGGGTTAGGGTTAGGGTTAGAGTTAGGGTTTAGGCTTTAGGGTTAGGGTTAGTATTAGGGTTTGGATTTAGGGTTAGGGTTAGGGTTAGGGTTAGAGTTAGGGTTTAGTGTTTATGGTTAGGTTTAGCGTTAGGGTTAGGGTTTGGGTTTAGGTTTTAGGTTTTGGGTTAGGGTTAGTGTTAGGGTTTTGGGTTTAGTGTTAGGGTTAATGTTAGGGTTAGGGTTAGGTACACGTTTCGGGTTTGAGACATGGTTAGGTTTAGTGTTAGGGTTATAGTTAAGTTTAGGTTTTGGCTGATGGTTAAGGTTAGGTTTAGGGACAGGGTTAGTTACAGGGTGAGGGTGAGAGTTAAAGATAGAGAGACGGTAAGAGTCAGAGTTAGGTTTAGCGACAATGTTAGGGTTAGGTTAGGGTTAGGTTAGGGTTAGGGTTAGAGTTAGGGTTTAGGGTTAGGGTTAGGGTTTAGCATTTAGGGTTAGGATTATGGATAGGGTTAGGGTTAGGGTTAGGGTCAGGATTACGGTTTGGGAAATGGTTAGGTTTAGTGTAGTGTTATAGTTAAGTTTTGGTTTTGGCTGATGGTTAAGGTTAGTTTTAGGGACAGGTTTAGTGACAGGGTGAGGGTTAGAGTTAAGTTTAGAGAGACGGTAAGGGTCAGAGTTAGGTTTAGCGACAGTGTTAGTGTTAGGAATCAGATTAGGTTAGGGTTTAGGGTTAGGGTTAGGGTTAGGGTTAGGAATAGGGGAGGGTTAGTGTTTACATTTTAGGGTTAGGGTTTAGGGATAGGGTTAGGGTTAGGGTTAGGGTTAGGGTTAGAGTTAAGATTTAGGCTTTAGGGTTAGGGTTAGGGTTAGAGTTAGGGCTTACGGTTTAGTGTTAGGGTTAGGGTTAGGGTTAGGGTTTCGGGTTTCGGGTTAGGTTTAAGTTATGGTTAGTGTTAGGTACAAGTTTCGGGTTTGAGACATGTTTAGGTTTAGTGTTAGGGTTATGGTTAAGTTTAGGTTTTGGCTGATGGTTAAGGTTAGGTTTAGGGACAGGGTTAGTTACAGGGTGAGTGTTAGGGTTAGGGTTAGGGTTAGGGTTAGGGTTAGGGTTAGGGTTAAGGTTAGGGTTAGGGTTAAGGTTAGGGTTTAGGGTGTAGGGTTAGAGTTAGGGTTAGAGTTAGGGTTTAGGCTTTAGGGTTAGGGATAGTGTTAGGGTTTAGGGTTTAGGGTTAGGGTTAGGGTTAGGGTTAGGGTTAGGGTTAGGGTTTAGTGTTTAAGGTTAGGGTTAGCGTTAGGTTTAGGGTTTGGGTTTAGGGTTTAGGTTTAGGGTTAGGGTTAGTGTTAGGGTTTCGGGTTTAGTGTTAGTGTTAAGGTTATGGTTAGGGTTAGGTACACGATTCGGGTTTGAGACATGGTTAGGTTTAGTGTTAGGGTTATAGTTAAGTTTAGGTTTTGGCTGATGGTTAAGGTTAGGTTTACGACAGGGTTAGTTACAGGGTGAGGGTTAGAGTTAAAGTTAGAGAGACGGTAAGGTACAGAGTTAGGTTTAGCGACAGTGTTAGGGTTAGGGTTAGGGTTAGGTTAGGGTTAGGGTTTGGGTTAGGGTTAGGGTTAGGTTTTAGGGATAGGGTTAGGGTTAGGGTTACGGTTTAGGTTTAGGGTTAGGGTTAAGGTTAGGGTTTAGGGTTTAGTGTTAGGGTTAGGGTTAGGGTTAGCATTAGGTTTAGGGTTAGGGACAGGATTAGGGTTTGGGACATGGTTAGGTTTACTGTTAGGGTTATATTAAGTTTAGGTTTTGTCTGATGCTTAAGTTTAGGTTTAGGGACAGGGTTAGTGACAGGGTGAGGGTTAGAGTTAAGGTTGGAGAGACGGTAAGGGTCAGAGTTAGGTTTAGCGACAGTGTTAGGGTTAGGGATCAGGTTAGGTTAGGGTTTAGGGTTAGGGTTAGGGTTAGGGTTAGGAATAGGGGAGGGTTAGTTTTTACATTTTAGGGTTAGGGTTTAGGGATAGGGTTAGGGTTAGGGTTAGGGTTAGAGTTAGGGTTAGGGTTAGGGTTAGGTTTTAGGGATAGGGTTAGGGTTAGGGTTACGGTTTAGGTTTAGGGTTAGGGTTAAGGTTAGGGTTTAGGGTTAGGGGCAGGATTAGGTTTTGGGACATGGTTAGGTTTACTGTTAGGGTTATATTAAGTTTAGGTTTTGTCTGATGCTTAAGTTTAGGTTTAGGGACAGGGTTAGTGACAGGGTGAGGGTTAGAGTTAAGGTTGGAGACACGGTAAGGGTCAGAGTTAGGTTTAGCGACAGTGTTAGGGTTAGGGATCAGGTTAGGTTAGGGTTTAGGGTTAGGGTTAGGGTTAGGGTTAGGAATAGGGGAGGGTTAGTGTTTACATTTTAGGGTTAGGGTTTAGGGATAGGGTTAGGGTTAGGGTTAGGGTTAGAGTTAGGTTTACGGTTAGGGTTAGTGTTAGGGTTAGGGTTAGGATTACGGTTTAGGTTTAGGGTTAGGGTTAAGGTTAGGGTTTAGGGTTTAGGGTTAGGGTTAGGGTTAGAGTTAGGGTTTAGGCTTTAGGGTTAGGGTTAGTGTTAGGGTTTAGGGTTTAGGCTTAGGGTTAGGGTTAGGGTTAGGGTTTAGTGTTTATGGTTACGGTTAGCATTAGGGTTAGGGTTTTGGTTTAGGGTTTAGGTTTAGGGTTAGGGTTAGTGTTAGGGTTTCGGGTTTAGTGTTAGGGTTAAGGTTAGGGTTAGGGTTAGGGTTAGGGTTAGGGTTAGGGTTAGGTTTTAGGGATAGGGTTAGTGTTAGGGTTACGGTTTAGATTTAGGGTTAGGGTTAAGTTTAGGGTTTAGGGTTTAGGGTTAGGGTTAGGGTTAGGGTTAGCATTAGGTTTAGGTTTAGGGACAGGATTACGGTTTGGGACATGGTTAGGTTTACTGTTAGGGTTATATTAACTTTAGGTTTTGTCTGATGCTTAAGTTTAGGTTTAGGGACAGGGTTAGTGACAGGGTGAGGGTTAGAGTTAAGGTTGGAGAGACAGTAAGCGTCAGAGTTAGGTTTAGCGACAGTGTTAGGGTTAGGGATCAGGTTAGGTTAGGGTTTAGGGTTAGGGTTAGGGTTAGGGTTAGGAATAGGGTAGGGTTAGTGTTTACATTTTAGGGTTAGGGTTTAGGGATAGGGTTAGGGTTAGGGTTAGGGTTAGAGTTAGGGTTAGGGTTAGGGTTAGGGTTAGGGTTAGGTTTTAGGGATAGGTTTAGGGTTAGGGTTTAGGCTTTAGGGTTAGGGTTAGTGTTAGGGTTTAGTGTTTAGGGTTAGGGTTAGGGTTAGGGTTAGGGTTAGGGTTTAGTGTTTATGGTTAGGGTTAGCTTTAGGGTTAGAGTTTGGGTTTAGTGTTTAGGTTTAGGGTTAGGGTTAGCGTTAGGGTTTCGAGTTTAGTGTTAGGGTTAAGGTTAGGGTTAGGGTTAGGTACAAGTTTCGGGTTTGAGACATGGTTAGGTTTAGTGTTAGGGTTATAGTTAAGTTTAGGTTTTGGCTGATGGTTAAGGTTAGGTTTAGGGACAGGGTTAGTTACAGGGTGAGGGTGAGAGTTAAAGATAGAGAGACGGTAAGAGTCAGAGTTAGGTTTAGCGACAGTGTTAGGGTTAGGTTAGGGTTAGGTTAGGGTTAGGGTTAGAGTTAGGGTTTAGGGTTAGGGTTAGGGTTTAGCATTTAGGGTTAGGATTATGGATAGGGTTAGGGTTAGGGTTAGGGTCAGGATTACGGTTTGGGAAATGGTTAGGTTTAGTGTAGTGTTATAGTTAAGTTTTGGTTTTGGCTGATGGTTAAGGTTAGTTTTAGGGACAGGTTTAGTGACAGGGTGAGGGTTAGAGTTAAGTTTAGAGAGACGGTAAGGGTCAGAGTTAGGTTTAGCGACAGTGTTAGTGTTAGGAATCAGATTAGGTTAGGGTTTAGGGTTAGGGTTAGGGTTAGGGTTAGGAATAGGGGAGGGTTAGTGTTTACATTTTAGGGTTAGGGTTTAGGGATAGGGTTAGGGTTAGGGTTAGGGTTAGGGTTAGAGTTAGGATTTAGGCTTTAGGGTTAGGGTTAGGGTTAGAGTTAGGGCTTACGGTTTAGTGTTAGGGTTAGGGTTAGGGTTAGGGTTTCGGGTTTCGGGTTAGGTTTAAGTTATGGTTAGTGTTAGGTACAAGTTTCGGGTTTGAGACATGTTTAGGTTTAGTGTTAGGGTTATGGTTAAGTTTAGGTTTTGGCTGATGGTTAAGGTTAGGTTTAGGGACAGGGTTAGTTACAGGGTGAGTGTTAGGGTTAGGGTTAGGGTTAGGGTTAGGGTTAGGGTTAAGGTTAGGGTTAGGGTTAAGGTTAGCCTTTAGGGTGTAGGGTTAGAGTTAGGGTTAGAGTTAGGGTTTAGGCTTTAGGGTTAGGGATAGTGTTAGGGTTTAGGGTTTAGGGTTAGGGTTAGGGTTAGGGTTAGGGTTAGGGTTAGGGTTTAGTGTTTAAGGTTAGGGTTAGCGTTAGGTTTAGGGTTTGGGTTTAGGGTTTAGGTTTAGGGTTAGGGTTAGTGTTAGGGTTTCGGGTTTAGTGTTAGTGTTAAGGTTATGGTTAGGGTTAGGTACACGATTCGGGTTTGAGACATGGTTAGGTTTAGTGTTAGGGTTATAGTTAAGTTTAGGTTTTGGCTGATGGTTAAGGTTAGGTTTACGACAGGGTTAGTTACAGGGTGAGGGTTAGAGTTAAAGTTAGAGAGACGGTAAGGTACAGAGTTAGGTTTAGCGACAGTGTTAGGGTTAGGGTTAGGGTTAGGTTAGGGTTAGGGTTTGGGTTAGGGTTAGGGTTAGGTTTTAGGGATAGGGTTAGGGTTAGGGTTACGGTTTAGGTTTAGGGTTAGGGTTAAGGTTAGGGTTTAGGGTTTAGTGTTAGGGTTAGGGTTAGGGTTAGCATTAGGTTTAGGGTTAGGGACAGGATTAGGGTTTGGGACATGGTTAGGTTTACTGTTAGGGTTATATTAAGTTTAGGTTTTGTCTGATGCTTAAGTTTAGGTTTAGGGACAGGGTTAGTGACAGGGTGAGGGTTAGAGTTAAGGTTGGAGAGACGGTAAGGGTCAGAGTTAGGTTTAGCGACAGTGTTAGGGTTAGGGATCAGGTTAGGTTAGGGTTTAGGGTTAGGGTTAGGGTTAGGGTTAGGAATAGGGGAGGGTTAGTTTTTACATTTTAGGGTTAGGGTTTAGGGATAGGGTTAGGGTTAGGGTTAGGGTTAGAGTTAGGGTTAGGGTTAGGGTTAGGTTTTAGGGATAGGGTTAGGGTTAGGGTTACGGTTTAGGTTTAGGGTTAGGGTTAAGGTTAGGGTTTAGGGTTAGGGGCAGGATTAGGTTTTGGGACATGGTTAGGTTTACTGTTAGGGTTATATTAAGTTTAGGTTTTGTCTGATGCTTAAGTTTAGGTTTAGGGACAGGGTTAGTGACAGGGTGAGGGTTAGAGTTAAGGTTGGAGACACGGTAAGGGTCAGAGTTAGGTTTAGCGACAGTGTTAGGGTTAGGGATCAGGTTAGGTTAGGGTTTAGGGTTAGGGTTAGGGTTAGGGTTAGGAATAGGGGAGGGTTAGTGTTTACATTTTAGGGTTAGGGTTTAGGGATAGGGTTAGGGTTAGGGTTAGGGTTAGAGTTAGGTTTACGGTTAGGGTTAGTGTTAGGGTTAGGGTTAGGATTACTGTTTAGGTTTAGGGTTAGGGTTAAGGTTAGGGTTTAGGGTTTAGGGTTAGGGTTAGGGTTAGAGTTAGGGTTTAGGCTTTAGGGTTAGGGTTAGTGTTAGGGTTTAGAGTTTAGGCTTAGGGTTAGGGTTAGGGTTAGGGTTTAGTGTTTATGGTTACGGTTAGCATTAGGGTTAGGGTTTTGGTTTAGGGTTTAGGTTTAGGGTTAGGGTTAGTGTTAGGGTTTCGGGTTTAGTGTTAGGGTTAAGGTTAGGGTTAGGGTTAGGGTTAGGGTTAGGGTTAGGGTTAGGGTTAGGTTTTAGGGATAGGGTTAGTGTTAGGGTTACGGTTTAGATTTAGGGTTAGGGTTAAGTTTAGGGTTTAGGGTTTAGGGTTAGGGTTAGGGTTAGGGTTAGCATTAGGTTTAGGGTTAGGGACAGGATTACGGTTTGGGACATGGTTAGGTTTACTGTTAGGGTTATATTAACTTTAGGTTTTGTCTGATGCTTAAGTTTAGGTTTAGGGACAGGGTTAGTGACAGGGTGAGGGTTAGAGTTAAGGTTGGAGAGACAGTAAGCGTCAGAGTTAGGTTTAGCGACAGTGTTAGGGTTAGGGATCAGGTTAGGTTAGGGTTTAGGGTTAGGGTTAGGGTTAGGGTTAGGAATAGGGGATGGTTAGTGTTTACATTTTAGGGTTAGGGTTTAGGGATAGGGTTAGGGTTAGGGTTAGGGTTAGAGTTAGGGTTAGGGTTAGGGTTAGGGTTAGGGTTAGGTTTTAGGGATATGTTTAGGGTTAGGGTTTAGGGTTTAGGGTTAGGGTTAGGGTTAGAGTTAGGGTTTAGGCTTTAGGGTTAGGGTTAGTGTTAGGGTTTAGTGTTTAGGGTTAGGGTTAGGGTTAGGGTTAGGGTTAGGGTTAGGGTTTAGTGTTTATGGTTAGGGTTAGCTTTAGGGTTAGGGTTTGGGTTTAGTGTTTAGGTTTAGGGTTAGGGTTAGCGTTAGGGTTTCGAGTTTAGTGTTAGGGTTAAGGTTAGGGTTAGGGTTAGGTACACGTTTCGGGTTTGAGACATGGTTAGGTTTAGTGTTAGGGTTATAGTTAAGTTTAGGTTTTGGCTGATGGTTAAGGTTAGGTTTAGGGACAGGGTTAGTTACAGGGTGAGGGTTAGAGTTAAAGATAGAGAGACGGTAAGCCTCAGAGTTAGGTTTAGCGACAGTGTTAGGGTTAGGGTTAGGGTTAGAGTTAGGGTTTAGGGTTAGGGTTAGGGTTAGGGTTTAGGATTTAGGGTTAGGGTTATGGTTAGTGTTAGGGTTTGGGTTAGGGGCAGGATAAGGGTTTGGGAAATGGTTAGGTTTAGTGTAGGGTTATAGTTAAATTTTGGTTTTGGCTGATGGTTAAGGTTAGATTTAGGGACAGGTTTAGTGACAGGGTGAGGGTTAGAGTTAAGTTTAGAGAGACGGTAAGGGTCAGAGTTAGGTTTAGCGACAGTGTTAGTGTTAGGGATCAGGTTAGGTTAGGGTTTAGGGTTAGGGTTAGGGTTAGAGTTAGGAATAGGGGAGGGTTAGTGTTTACATTTTAGGGTTAGGGTTTAGGGATAGGGTTAGGGTTAGGGTTAGGGTTAGGGTTAGGGTTAGGGTTAGGTTTAGGGTTTAGTGTTTATGGTTAGGGTTAGCGTTAGGGTTAGGGTTTGGATTTAGGGTTTAGGTTTAGGGTTAGGGTTAGTGTTAGGGTTTCGGGTTTAGTGTTAGGGTTAAGGTTAGGGTTAGGGTTAGGTACACGTTTCGTGTTTGAGACATAGTTAGGTTTAGTGTTAGGGTTATAGTTAAGTTTAGGTTTTGGCTGATGGTTAAGTTTAGGTTTAGGGACAGGGTTAGTTACACGGTGAGGGTTAGAGTTAAAGATAGAGAGACGGTAAGTGTCAGAGTTAGGTTTAGCGACAGTGTTAGGGTTAGGGTTAGGGTTAGGTTAGGTTTACGGTTAGGGTTAGGGTTAGGGTTAGGTTTTAGGGATAGGGTTAGGGTTAGGGTTACGGTTTAGGTTTAGGGTTAGGGTTAAGGTTAGGGTTTAGGGTTTAGGGTTAGGGTTAGGGTTAGGAATAGGGGAGGGTTAGTGTTTACATTTTAGGGTTAGGGTTTAGGGATAGGGTTAGGGTTAGGGTTAGAGTTAGGGTTAGGGTTAGGGTTAGGTTTTAGGGATAGTGTTAGGGTTAGGGTTATGGTTTAGGTTTAGGGTTAGGGTTAAGGTTAGGGTTTAGGGTTTAGGGTTAGGGTTAGGGTTAGAGATAGGGTTTAGGCTTTAGGGTTAGGGTTAGTGTTAGGGTTTAGGGTTTAGTGTTAGGGTTAGGGTTAGGGTTAGGGTTAGGGTTTAGTGTTTATGGTTAGGGTTAGCGTAGGGTTAGGGTTTGGGTTTAGTGTTTAGGTTTAGGGTTAGGGTTAGTGTTATGGTTAGGGTTAGGGTTAGGGTTAGGGTTAGGGTTAGGGACAGGATTAGGGTTTGGGACATGGTTAGGTTTACTGTTAGGGTTATATTAAGTTTAGGTTTTGTCTGATGCTTAAGTTTAGGTTTAGGGACAGGGTTAGTGACAGGGTGAGGGTTAGAGTTAAGGTTGGAGAGACGGTAAGGGTCAGAGTTAGGTTTAGCGACAGTGTTAGGGTTAGGGATCAGGTTAGGTTAGGGTTAGGGTTTGGGTTAGGGTTAGGGTTAGGTTTTAGGGATAGGGTTAGGGTTAGGGTTACAGTTTAGGTTTAGGGTTAGGGTTAAGGTTAGGGTTTAGGGTTTAGGGTTAGGGTTAGGGTTAGGGTTAGCATTAGGTTTAGGGTTCGGGACAGGATTAGGGTTTGGGACATGGTTAGGTTTACTGTTAGGGTTATATTAAGTTTAGGTTTTGTCTGATGCTTAAGTTTAGGTTTAGGGACAGGGTTAGTGACAGGGTGAGGGTTAGAGTTAAGGTTGGAGAGACGGTAAGGGTCAGAGTTAGGTTTAGCGACAGGGTTAGGGTTAGGGATCAGGTTAGGTTAGGGTTTAGGGTTAGGGTTAGGGTTAGGGTTAGGAATAGGGGAGGGTTAGTGTTTACATTTTAGGGTTAGGGTTTAGGGATAGGGTTAGGGTTAGGGTTAGGGTTAGAGTTAGGGTTAGGGTTAGGGTTAGGTTTTAGGGATAGGGTTAGGGTTAGGGTTACGGTTTAGGTTTAGGGTTAGGGTTAAGGTTAGGGTTTAGGGTTAGGGTCAGGATTATGTTTTGGGACATGGTTAGGTTTACTGTTAGGGTTATATTAAGTTTAGGTTTTGTCTGATGCTTAAGTTTAGGTTTAGGGACAGGGTTAGTGACAGGGTGAGGGTTAGAGTTAAGGTTGGAGACACGGTAAGGGTCAGAGTTAGGTTTAGCGACAGTGTTAGGGTTAGGGAGCAGGTTAGGTTAGGGTTTAGGGTTAGGGTTAGGGTTAGGGTTAGGAATAGGGGAGGGTTAGTGTTTACATTTTAGGGTTAGGGTTTAGGGATAGGGTTAGGGTTAGGGTTAGGGTTAGAGTTAGGGTTAGGGTTAGGGTTAGGGTTAGGGTTAGGTTTTAGGGATAGGGTTAGGGTTAGGGTTTAGGGTTTAGGGTTAGGGTTAGGGTTAGAGTTAGGGTTTAGGCTTTAGGGTTAGGGTTAGTGTTAGGGTTTAGGGTTTAGGGTTAGGGTTAGGGTTAGGGTTAGGGTTAGGGTTACGGTTTAGTGTTTATGGTTAGGGTTAGCTTTAGGGTTAGGGTTTGGGTTTAGTGTTTAGGTTTAGGGTTAGGGTTAGCGTTAGGGTTTCGAGTTTAGTGTTAGGGTTAAGGTTAGGGTTAGGGTTAGGTACACGTTTCGGGTTTGAGACATGGTTAGGTTTAGTGTTAGGGTTATAGTTAAGTTTAGGTTTTGGCTGATGGTTAAGGTTAGGTTTAGGGACAGGGTTAGTTACAGGGTGAGGGTTAGAGTTAAAGATAGAGAGACGGTAAGCGTCAGAGTTAGGTTTAGCGACAGTGTTAGGGTTAGGGTTAGGGTTAGAGTTAGGGTTTAGGGTTAGGGTTAGGGTTAGGGTTTAGGATTTAGGGTTAGGGTTATGGTTAGGGTTAGGGTTAGGGTTAGGGGCAGGATTAGGGTTTGGGAAATGGTTAGGTTTAGTGTAGGGTAATAGTTAAGTTTTGGTTTTGGCTGATGGTTAAGGTTAGTTTTAGGGACAGGTTTAGTGACAGGGTGAGGGTTAGAGTTAAGTTTAGAGAGATGGTAAGGGTCAGAGTTAGGTTTAGCGACAGTGTTAGTGTTAGGAATCAGGTTACGTTAGGGTTTAGGGTTAGGGTTAGGGTTAGGGTTAGGAATAGGGGAGGGTTAGTGTTTACATTTTAGGGTTAGTGTTTAGGGATAGGGTTAGGGTTAGGGTTAGGGTTAGGGTTAGAGTTAGGATTTAGGCTTTAGGGTTAGGGTTAGGGTTACACTTAGGGCTTACGGTTTAGGGTTAGGGTTAGGGTTAGGGTTAGGGTTTCGGGTTTGGGTTAGGGTTAAGTTTAGGGTTAGTGTTAGGTACACGATTCGGGTTTGAGACATGTTTAGGTTTAGTGTTAGGGTTATGGTTAAGTTTAGGTTTTGGCTGATGGTTAAGGTTAGGTTTAGGGACAGGGTTAGTTACAGGGTGAGTGTTAGGGTTAGGGTTAGGGTTAGGGTTAGGGTTAGGTTTTAGGGATAGGGTTAGGGTTAGGGTTACGGTTTAGTGTTAGGGTTAGGGTTAAGGTTAGGGTTTAGGGTTTAGGGTTAGTGTTAGGGTTAGAGTTAGGGTTTAGGCTTTAGGGTTAGGGTTAGTGTTAGGGTTTAGGGTTTAGGGTTAGGATTAGGGTTAGGGTTAGGGTTAGGTTTTAGTGTTGATGTTTAGGGTTAGCGTTAGGGTTAGGGTTTGGGTTTAGGGTTTATGTTTAGGGTTAGGGTTAGTGTTACGGTTTCGGGTTTAGTGTTAGGGTTAAGGTTAGGGTTAGGGTTAGGTACACGTTTCGGGTTTGAGCCATGGTTAGGTTTAGTGTTAGGGTTATAGTTAAGTTTAGGTTTTGGCTGATGGTTAAGGTTAGGTTTAGGGACAGGGTTAGTTACAGGGTGAGGGTTAGAGTTAAAGATAGAGAGACGTTAAGGGTCAGAGTTAGGTTTAGCGACACTGTTAGTGTTAGGGTTAGGGTTAGGTTAGGGTTCGGGTTAGGAATGGGGAGGGTTAGTGTTTACATTTTAGGGTTAGGATTTAGGGATAGGGTTAGGGTTAGGGTTAGGGTTAGGGTTAGAGTTAGGATTTAGGCTTTAGGGTTAGGGTTAGGGTTAGAGTTAGGGCTTACGGTTTAGTGTAAGGGTTAGGGTTAGGGTTAGGGTTTCGGGTTTCGGGTTAGGGTTAAGTTTAGGGTTAGTGTTAGGTACACGATTCGGGTTTGAGACATGTTTAGGTTTAGTGTTAGGGTTATGGTTAAGTTTAGGTTTTGGCTGATGGTTAAGGTTAGGTTTAGGGACAGGGTTAGTTACAGGGTGAGTGTTAGGGTTAGGGTTAGGGTTAGGGTTAAGGTTAGGTTTTAGGGATAGGGTTAGGGTTAGGGTTACGGTTTAGGTTTATGGTTAGGGTTAAGGTTAGGGTTTAGGGTTTAGGGTTAGAGTTAGGGTTAGAGTTAGGGTTTAGGCTTTAGGGTTAGGGATAGTGTTAGGGTTTAGGGTTTAGTGTTAGGGTTAGGGTTAGGGTTAGGGTTTAGTGTTTAAGGTTAGGGTTAGCGTTAGGTTTAGGGTTTGGGTTTAGGGTTTAGGTTTAGGGTTAGGGTTAGTGTTAGGGTTTCGGATTTAGTGTTAGTGTTAAGGTTATGGTTAGGGTTAGGTACACGATTCGGGTTTGAGACATGGTTAGGTTTAGTGTTAGGGTTATAGTTAAGTTTAGGTTTTGGCTGATGGTTAAGGTTAGGTTTAGGGACAGGGTTAGTTACAGGGTGAGGGTTAGAGTTAAAGTTAGAGAGACGGTAAGGTACAGAGTTAGGTTTAGCGACAGTGTTAGGGTTAGGTTTAGGATTAGGTTAGGGTTAGGGTTTGGGTTAGGGTTAGGGTTAGGTTTTAGCGATAGGGTTAGGGTTAGGGTTACGGTTTAGGTTTAGGGTTAGGGTTAAGGTTAGGGTTTAGGGTTTGGGGTTAAGGTTAGGGTTAGGGTTAGCATTAGGTTTAGGGTTAGGGACAGGATTAGGGTTTGGGACATGGTTAGGTTTACTGTTAGGGTTATATTAAGTTTAGGTTTTGTCTGATGCTTAAGTTTAGGTTTAGGGACAGGGTTAGTGACAGGGTGAGGGTTAGAGTTAAGGTTGGAGAGACGGTAAGGGTCAGAGTTAGGTTTAGCGACAGTGTTAGGGTTAGGGATCAGGTTAGGTTAGGGTTTAGGGTTAGGGTTAGGGTTAGGGTTAGGAATAGGGGAGGGTTAGTGTTTACATTTTAGGGTTAGGGTTTAGGGATAGGGTTAGGGTTAGGGTTAGGGTTAGAGTTAGGGTTAGGGTTAGGGTTAGGTTTTAGGGATAGGGTTAGGGTTAGGGTTACGGTTTAGGTTTAGGGTTAGGGTTAAGGTTAGGGTTTAGGGTTAGGGGCAGGATTAGGTTTTGGGACATGGTTAGGTTTACTGTTAGGGTTATATTAAGTTTAGGTTTTGTTTGATGCTTAAGTTTAGGTTTAGGGACAGGGTTAGTGACAGGGTGAGGGTTAGAGTTAAGGTTGGAGACACGGTAAGGGTCAGAGTTAGGTTTAGCGACAATGTTAGGGTTAGGGAACAGGGTAGGTTAGGGTTTAGGGTTAGGGTTAGGGTTAGGGTTAGGAATAGGGGAGGGTTAGTGTTTACATTTTAGGGTTAGGGTTTAGGGATAGGGTTAGGGTTAGGGTTAGGGTTAGAGTTAGGGTTACGGTTAGGGTTAGGGTTAGGGTTAGGGTTAGGATTACAGTTTAGGTTTAGGGTTAGGGTTAAGGTTAGGGTTTAGGGTTTAGGGTTAGGGTTAGGGTTAGTGTTAGGGTTTAGGGTTTAGGGTTAGGGTTAGGGTTAGGGTTAGGGTTTAGTGTTTATGGTTACGATTAGCATTAGGGTTAGGGTTTTGGTTTAGGGTTTAGGTTTAGGGTTAGGGTTAGTGTCAGGGTTTCGGGTTTAGTGTTAGGGTTAAGGTTAGGGTTAGGGTTAGGGTTAGGGTTAGGGTTAGGGTTAAGGTTAGGGTTTAGGGTTTAGGGTTAGGGTTAGGGTTAGGGTTATCATTAGGTTTAGGGTTAGGGACAGGATTATGGTTTGGGACATGGTTAGGTTTACTGTTAGGGTTATATTAACTTTAGGTTTTGTCTGATGCTTAAGTTTAGGTTTAGGGACAGGGTTAGTGACAGGGTGAGGGTTAGAGTTAAGGTTGGAGAGACGGTAAGCGTCAGAGTTAGGTTTAGCGACAGTGTTAGGGTTAGGGATCAGGTTAGGTTAGGGTTTAGGGTTAGGGTTAGGGTTAGGGTTAGGAATAGGGGAGGGTTAGTGTTTACATTTTAGGGTTAGGGTTTAGGGATAGGGTTAGGGTTAGGGTTAGGGTTAGAGTTAGGGTTAGGGTTAGGGTTAGGTTTAGGGTTAGGTTTTAGGGATAGGGTTAGGGTTAGGGTTTAGGGTTTAGGGTTAGGGTTAGGGTTAGAGTTAGGGTTTAGGCTTTAGGGTTAGGGTTAGTGTTACGGTTTAGGGTTTAGGGTTAGGGTTAGGGTTAGGGTTAGGGTTAGGGTTTAGTGTTTATGGTTAGGGTTAGCGTTAGGGTTAGGGTTTGGGTTTAGTGTTTAGGTTTAGGGTTAGGGTTAGGGTTTCGAGTTTAGTGTTAGGCTTAAGGTTAGGGTTAGGGTTAGGTACACGTTTCGGGTTTGAGACATGGTTAGGTTTAGTGTTAGGGTTATAGTTAAGTTTAGGTTTTGGCTGATGGTTAAGGTTAGGTTTAGGGACAGGGTTAGTTACAGGGTGAGGGTTAGAGTTAAAGATAGAGAGACGGTAAGCGTCAGAGTTAGGTTTAGCGACAGTGTTAGGGTTAGGGTTAGGGTTAGAGTTAGGGTTTAGGGTTAGGGTTAGGGTTAGGGTTTAGGATTTAGGGTTAGGTTTATGGTTAGTGTTAGGGTTTGGGTTAGGGGCTGGATAAGGGTTTGGGAAATGGTTAGGTTTAGTGTAGGGTTATAGATAAATTTTGGTTTTGGCTGATGGTTAAGGTTAGTTTTAGGGACAGGTTTAGTGACAGGGTGAGGGTTAGAGTTAAGTTTAGAGAGACGGTACGGGTCAGAGTTAGGTTTAGCGACAGTGTTAGCGTTAGGGATCAGGTTAGGTTAGGGTTTAGGTTTAGGGTTAGGGTTAGAGTTAGGAATAGGGGAGGGTTAGTGTTTACATTTTAGGGTTAGGGTTTAGGGATAGGGTTAGGGTTAGGGTTAGGGTTAGGGTTAGGGTTAGGGTTAGGTTTAGGGTTTAGTGTTTATGGTTAGGGTTAGCGTTAGGGTTAGGGTTTGGGTTTAGGGTTTAGGTTTAGGGTTAGGGTTAGTGTTAGGGTTTCGGGTTTAGTGTTAGGGTTAAGGTTAGGGTTAGGGTTAGGTACACGTTTCGTGTTTGAGACATGGTTAGGTTTAGTGTTAGGGTTATAGTTAAGTTTAGGTTTTGGCTGATGGTTAAGGTTAGGTTTAGGGACAGGGTTAGTTACACGGTAAGGGTTAGAGTTAAAGATAGAGAGACGGTAAGTGTTAGAGTTAGGTTTAGCGACAGTGTTAGGGTTAGGGTTAGGGTTAGGTTAGGTTTACGGTTAGGGTTAGGGTTAGGGTTAGGTTTTAGGGATAGGGTTAGGGTTAGGGTTACGGTTTAGGTTTAGGGTTAGGGTTAAGGTTAGGGTTTAGGGTTTAGGGTTAGGGTTAGGGTTAGGAATAGGGGAGGGTTAGTGTTTACATTTTACGGTTAGGGTTTAGGGATAGGGTTAGGGTTAGGGTTAGAGTTAGGGTTAGGGTTAGGGTTAGGTTTTAGGGATAGGGTTAGGATTAGGGTTATGGTTTAGGTTTAGGGTTAGGGTTAAGGTTAGGGTTTAGGGTTTAGGGTTAGGGTTAGGGTTAGAGATAGGGTTTAGGCTTTAGGGTTAGGGTTAGTGTTAGGGTTTAGGGTTTAGTGTTAGGGTTAGGGTTAGGGTTAGGGTTAGGGTTTAGTGTTTATAGTTAGGGTTAGCGTAGGGTTAGGGTTTGGGTTTAGTGTTTAGGTTTAGGGTTAGGGTTAGTGTTAGGGTTAGGGTTAGGGTTAGGGTTAGGGTTAGGGACAGGATTAAGGTTTGGGACATGGTTAGGTTTACTGTTAGGGTAATATTAAGTTTAGGTTTTGTCTGATGCTTAAGTTTAGGTTTAGGGACAGGGTTAGTGACAGGGTGAGGGTTAGAGTTAAGGTTGGAGAGACGGTAAGGGTCAGAGTTAGGTTTAGCGACAGTGTTAGGGTTAGGGATCAGGTTAGGTTAGGGTTAGGGTTTGGGTTAGGGTTAGGGTTAGGTTTTAGGGATAGGGTTAGGGTTAGGGTTACAGTTTAGGTTTAGGGTTAGGGTTAAGGTTAGGGTTTAGGGTTTAGGGTTAGGGTTAGGGTTAGGGTTAACATTAGGTTTAGGGTTAGGGACAGGATTAGGGTTTGGGACATGGTTAGGTTTACTGTTAGGGTTATATTAAGTTTAGGTTTTGTCTGATGCTTAAGTTTAGGTTTAGGGACAGGGTTAGTGACAGGGTGAGGGTTAGAGTTAAGGTTGGAGAGACGGTAAGGGTCAGAGTTAGGTTTAGCGACAGTGTTAGGGTTTGGGATCAGGTTAGGTTAGGGTTTAGGGTTAGGGTTAGGGTTAGGGTTAGGAATAGGGGAGGGTTAGTGTTTACATTTTAGGGTTAGGGTTTAGGGATAGGGTTAGGGTTAAGGTTAGGGTTAGAGTTAGGGTTAGGGTTAGGGTTAGGTTTTAGGGATAGGGTTAGGGTTAGGGTTACGGTTTAGGTTTAGGGTTAGGGTTAAGGTTAGGGTTTAGGGTTAGGGGCAGGATTAGGTTTTGGGACATGGTTAGGTTTACTGTTAGGGTTATATTAAGTTTAGGTTTTGTCTGATGCTTAAGTTTAGGTTTAGGGACAGGGTTAGTGACAGGGTGAGGGTTAGAGTTAAGGTTGGAGACACGGTAAGGGTCAGAGTTAGGTTTAGCGACAGTGTTAGTGTTAGGGAGCAGGTTAGGTTAGGGTTTAGGGTTAGGGTTAGGGTTAGGGTTAGGAATAGGGGAGGGTTAGTGTTTACATTTTAGGGTTAGGGTTTAGGGATAGGGTTAGGGTTAGGGTTAGGGTTAGAGTTAGGGTTAGGGTTAGGGTTAGGTTTAGGGTTAGGTTTTAGGGATAGGGTTAGGGTTAGGGTTTAGGGTTTAGGGTTAGGGTTAGGGTTAGAGTTAGGGTTTAGGCTTTAGGGTTAGGGTTAGTGTTACGGTTTAGGGTTTAGGGTTAGGGTTAGGGTTAGGGTTAGGGTTAGGGTTTAGTGTTTATGGTTAGGGTTAGCGTTAGGGTTAGGGTTTGGGTTTAGTGTTTAGGTTTAGGGTTAGGGTTAGCGTTAGGGTTTCGAGTTTAGTGTTAGGGTTAAGGTTAGGGTTAGGGTTAGGTACACGTTTCGGGTTTGAGACATGGTTAGGTTTAGTGTTAGGGTTATAGTTAAGTTTAGGTTTTGGCTGATGGTTAAGGTTAGGTTTAGGGACAGGGTTAGTTACAGGGTGAGGGTTAGAGTTAAAGATAGAGAGACGGTAAGCGTCAGAGTTAGGTTTAGCGACAGTGTTAGGGTTAGGGTTAGGGTTAGAGTTAGGGTTTAGGGTTAGGGTTAGGGTTAGGGTTTAGGATTTAGGGTTAGGTTTATGGTTAGTGTTAGGGTTTGGGTTAGGGGCAGGATAAGGGTTTGGGAAATGGTTAGGTTTAGTGTAGGGTTATAGTTAAATTTTGGTTTTGGCTGATGGTTAAGGTTAGTTTTAGGGACAGGTTTAGTGACAGGGTGAGGGTTAGAGTTAAGTTTAGAGAGACGGTAAGGGTCAGAGTTAGGTTTAGCGACAGTGTTAGTGTTAGGGATCAGGTTAGGTTAGGGTTTAGGTTTAGGGTTAGGGTTAGAGTTAGGAATAGGGGAGGGTTAGTGTTTACATTTTAGGGTTAGGGTTTAGGGATAGGGTTAGGGTTAGGGTTAGGGTTAGGGTTAGGGTTAGGGTTAGGTTTAGGGTTTAGTGTTTATGGTTAGGGTTAGCGTTAGGGTTAGGGTTTGGGTTTAGGGTTTAGGTTTAGGGTTAGGGTTAGTGTTAGGGTTTCGGGTTTAGTGTTAGGGTTAAGGTTAGGGTTAGGGTTAGGTACACGTTTCGTGTTTGAGACATGGTTAGGTTTAGTGTTAGGGTTATAGTTAAGTTTAGGTTTTGGCTGATGGTTAAGGTTAGGTTTAGGGACAGGGTTAGTTACACGGTAAGGGTTAGAGTTAAAGATAGAGAGACGGTAAGTGTCAGAGTTAGGTTTAGCGACAGTGTTAGTGATAGGGTTAGGGTAAGGTTAGGTTTACGGTTAGGGTTAGGGTTAGGGTTAGGTTTTAGGGATAGGGTTAGGGTTAGGGTTACGGTTTAGGTTTAGGGTTAGGGTTAAGGTTAGGGTTTAGGGTTTAGGGTTAGGGTTAGGGTTAGGAATAGGGGAGGGTTAGTGTTTACATTTTACGGTTAGGGTTTAGGGATAGGGTTAGTGTTAGGGTTAGAGTTAGGGTTAGGGTTAGGGTTAGGTTTTAGGGATAGGGTTAGGGTTAGGGTTATGGTTTAGGTTTAGTGTTAGGGTTAAGGTTAGGGTTTAGGGTTTAGGGTTAGGGTTAGGGTTAGAGATAGGGTTTAGGCTTTAGGGTTAGGGTTAGTGTTAGGGTTTAGGGTTTAGTGTTAGGGTTAGGGTTAGGGTTAGGGTTAGGGTTTAGTGTTTATAGTTAGGGTTAGCGTAGGGTTAGGGTTTGGGTTTAGTGTTTAGGTTTAGGGTTAGGGTTAGTGTTACGGTTAGGGTTAGGGTTAGGGTTAGGGTTAGGGACAGGATTAAGGTTTGGGACATGGTTAGGTTTACTGTTAGGGTAATATTAAGTTTAGGTTTTGTCTGATGCTTAAGTTTAGGTTTAGGGACAGGGTTAGTGACAGGGTGAGGGTTAGAGTTAAGGTTGGAGAGACGGTAAGGGTCAGAGTTAGGTGTAGCGACAGTGTTAGGGTTAGGGATCAGGTTAGGTTAGGGTTAGGGTTTGGGTTAGGGTTAGGGTTAGGTTTTAGGGATAGGGTTAGGGTTAGGGTTACAGTTTAGGTTTAGGGTTAGGGTTAAGGTTAGGGTTTAGGGTTTAGGGTTAGGGTTAGGGTTAGGGTTAACATTAGGTTTAGGGTTAGGGACAGGATTAGGGTTTGGGACATGGTTAGGTTTACTGTTAGGGTTATATTAAGTTTAGGTTTTGTCTGATGCTTAAGTTTAGGTTGAGGGACAGGGTTAGTGACAGGGTGAGGGTTAGAGTTAAGGTTGGAGAGACGGTAAGGGTCAGAGTTAGGTTTAGCGACAGTGTTAGGGTTTGGGATCAGGTTAGGTTAGGATTTAGGGTTAAGGTTAGGGTTAGGGTTAGGAATAGGGGAGGGTTAGTGTTTACATTTTAGGGTTAGGGTTTAGGGATAGGGTTAGGGTTAATGTTAGGGTTAGAGTTAGGGTTAGGGTTAGGGTTAGGGTTAGGTTTTAGGGATAGGGTTAGGGTTAGGGTTACGGTTTAGGTTTAGGGTTAGGGTTAAGGTTAGGGTTTAGGGTTAGGGGCAGGATTAGGTTTTGGGACATGGTTAGGTTTACTGTTAGGGTTATATTAAGTTTAGGTTTTGTCTGATGCTTAAGTTTAGGTTTAGGGACAGGGTTAGTGACAGGGTGAGGGTTAGAGTTAAGGTTGGAGACACGGTAAGGGTCAGAGTTAGGTTTAGCGACAGTGTTAGGGTTAGGGAGCAGGTTAGGTTAGGGTTTAGGGTTAGGGTTAGGGTTAGGGTTAGGAATAGGGGAGGGTTAGTGTTTACATTTTAGGGTTAGGGTTTAGGGATAGGGTTAGGGTTAGGGTTAGGGTTAGAGTTAGGGTTACGGTGAGGGTTAAGGTTAGGGTTAGGGTTAGGATTACGGTTTAGGTTTAGGGTTAGGGTTAAGGTTTGGGTTTAGGGTTTAGGGTTAAGGTTAGGGTTAGAGTTAGGGTTTAGGCTTTAGGGTTAGGGTTAGTGTTAGGGTTTAGGGTTTAGGGTTAGGGTTAGGGTTAGGGTTAGGGTTAGGGTTTAGTGTTTATGGTTACGGTTAGCATTAGGGTTAGGGTTTCGGTTTAGGGTTTAGGTTTAGGGTTAGGGTTAGTGTTAGGGTTTCGGGTTTAGTGTTAGCGTTAAGGTTAGGGTTAGGGTTAGGGTTAGGGTTAGGTTTTAGGGATAGGGTTAGTGTTAGGGTTACGGTTTAGGGTTAGGGTTAGGGTTAAGGTTAGGGTTTAGGGTTTAGGGTTAGGGTTAGGGTTAGGGTTAGCATTAGGTTTAGGGTTAGGGACAGGATTACGGTTTGGGACATGGTTAGGTTTACTGTTAGGGTTATATTAACTTTAGGTTTTGTCTGATGCTTAAGTTTAGGTTTAGGGACAGGGTTAGTGACAGGGTGAGGGTTAGAGTTAAGGTTGGAGAGACGGTAAGCGTCAGAGTTAGGTTTAGCGACAGTGTTAGGGTTAGGGATCAGGTTAGGTTAGGGTTTAGGGTTAGGGTTAGGGTTAGGGTTAGGAATAGGGGAGGGTTAGTGTTTACATTTTAGGGTTAGGGTTTAGGGATAGGGTTAGGGTTAGGGTTAGGGTTAGAGTTAGGGTTAGGGTTAGGGTTAGGGTTTAGTGTTTATGGTTAGGGTTAGCGTTAGGGTTAGGATTTGGGTTTAGTGTTTAGGTTTAGGGTTAGGGTTAGTGTTAGGGTTTCGAGTTTAGTGTTAGGGTTAAGGTTAGGGTTAGGGTTAGGTACACGTTTCGGGTTTCAGACATGGTTAGGTTTAGTGTTAGGGTTATAGTTAAGTTTAGGTTTTGGCTGATGGTTAAGGTTAGGTTTAGGGACAGGGTTAGTTACAGGGTGAGGGTTAGAGTTAAAGATAGGGAGACGGTAAGCGTCAGAGTTAGGTTTAGCGACAGTGTTAGGGTTAGGGTTAGGGTTAGAGTTAGGGTTTAGGGTTAGGGTTAGGGTTAGGGTTTAGGATTTAGGGTTAGGGTTATGGTTAGTGTTTGGGTTTGGGTTAGGGGCAGGATAAGGGTTTGGGAAATGGTTAGGTTTAGTGTAGGGTTATAGTTAAATTTTGGTTTTGGCTGATGGTTAAGGTTAGTTTTAGGGACAGGTTTAGTGACAGGGTGAGGGTTAGAGTTAAGTTTAGAGAGACGGTAAGGGTCAGAGTTAGGTTTAGCGACAGTGTTAGTGTTAGGGATCAGGTTAGGTTAGGGTTTAGGGTTAGGGTTAGGGTTAGAGTTAGGAATAGGGGAGGGTTAGTGTTTACATTTTAGGGTTAGGGTTTAGGGATAGGGTTAGGTTTAGGGTTATGGTTAGGGTTAGTTTTAGGGTTAGGGTTAGGTTTAGGGTTTAGTGTTTATGGTTAGGGTTAGCGTTAGGGTTAGTGTTTGGGTTTAGGGTTTAGGTTTAGGGTTAGGGTTAGTGTTAGGGTTTCGGGTTCAGTGTTACGGTTAAGGTTAGGGTTAGGGTTAGGTACACGTTTCGTGTTTGAGACATGGTTAGGTTTAGTGTTAGGGTTATAGTTAAGTTTAGGTTTTGGCTGATGGTTAAGGTTAGGTTTAGGGACAGGGTTAGTTACACGGTGAGGGTTAGAGTTAAAGATAGAGAGACGGTAAGTGTCAGAGTTAGGTTTAGCGACAGTGTTAGGGTTAGGGTTAGGGTTAGGTTAGGTTTACGGTTAGGGTTAGGGTTAGGTTTTAGGGATAGGGTTAGGGTTAGGGTTACGGTTTAGGTTAGGGTTAGGGTTAGAGTTAGGGTTTAGGCTTTAGGGTTAGGGTTAGTGTTAGGGTTTAGGGTTTAGGGTTAGGGTTAGGGTTAGGGTTAGGGTTAGGGTTTAGTGTTTATGGTTAGGGTTAGCGTTAGGGTTAGGGTTTTGGTTTAGTGTTTAGGTTTAGGGTTAGGGTTAGTGTTAGGGTTTCGAGTTTAGTGTTAGGGTTAAGGTTAGGGTTAGGGTTAGGTACACGTTTCGGGTTTGAGACATGGTTAGGTTTAGTGTTAGGGTTATAGTTAAGTTTAGGTTTTGGCTGATGGTTAAGGTTAGGTTTAGGGACAGGGTTAGTTACAGGGTGAGGGTTAGAGTTAAAGATAGAGAGACGGTAAGGGTCAGAGTTAGGTTTAGCGACAGTGTTAGGGTTAGGGTTAGGGTTAGAGTTTAGGATTTAGGGTTAGGGTTATGGTTAGGGTTAGGGTTAGGGTTAGGGGCAGGTTAGGGTTTGGGAAATGGTTAGGTTTAGTGTAGGTTTATAGTTAAATTTTGGTTTTGGCTGATGGTTAAGTTTCGTTTTAGGGACAGGTTTAGTGACAGGGTGAGGGTTAGAGTTAAGTTTAGAGAGACGGTAAGGGTCAGAGTTAGGTTTAGCGACAGTGTTAGTGTTAGGGATCAGGTTAGGTTAGGGTTTAGGGTTAGGGTTAGGGTTAGAGTTAGGAATAGGGGAGGGTTAGTGTTTATATTTTAGGGTTAGGGTTTAGGGATAGGGTTAGGGTTAGGGTTAGGGTTAGGGTTAGAGTTAGGATTTAGGCTTTAGGGTTAGGGTTAGGGTTCGAGTTAGGTCTTACGGTTTAGGGTTAGGGTTAGGGTTTCGGGTTTCAGGTTAGGGTTAAGTTTAGGGTTAGGGTTAGGTACACGATTCGGGTTTGAGACATGTTTAGGTTTAGTGTTAGGGTTATGGTTAAGTTTAGGTTTTGGCTGATGGTTAAGGTTAGGTTTAGAGACAGGGTTAGTTACAGGGTGAGGGTTAGACTTAAAGTTAGAGAGACGGTAAGGTACAGAGTTAGGTTTAGCGACAGTGTTAGGGTTAGGGTTAGGGTTAGGTTAGGGTTAGGGTTAGGGTTAAGGTTAGGGTTTAGGGTTTAGGGTTAAGGTTAGGGTTAGGGTTAGCATTAGGTTTAGGGTTAGGGATAGGATTAGGGTTTGGGACATGGTTAGGTTTACTGTTAGGGTTATATTAAGTTTAGGTTTTGTCTGATGCTTAAGTTTAGGTTTAGGGACAGGGTTAGTGACAGGGTGAGGGTTAGAGTTAAGGTTGGAGAGACGGTAAGGGTCAGAGTTAGGTTTAGCGACAGTGTTAGATTTAGGGATCAGGTTAGGTTAGGGTTTAGGGTTAGGGTTAGGGTTAGGGTTAGGGTGAGGTTTTAGGGATAGGGTTAGGGTTATGGTTACGGTTTAGGTTTAGGGTTAGGGTTAAGGTTAGGGTTTAGGGTTTAGGGTTAGGGTTAGGGTTAGAGTTAGGGTTTAGGCTTTAGGGTTAGGGTTAGTATTAGGGTTTGGATTTAGGGTTAGGGTTAGGGTTAGGGTTAGGGTTAGGGTTTAGTGTTTATGGTTAGGTTTAGCGTTAGGGTTAGGGTTTGGGTTTAGGTTTTAGGTTTTGGGTTAGGGTTAGTGTTAGGGTTTTGGGTTTAGTGTTAGGGTTAAGGTTAGGGTTAGGGTTAGGTACACGTTTCGGGTTTGAGACATGGTTAGGTTTAGTGTTAGGGTTATAGTTAAGTTTAGGTTTTGGCTGATGGTTAAGGTTAGGTTTAGGGACAGGGTTAGTTACAGGGTGAGGGTGAGAGTTAAAGATAGAGAGACGGTAAGAGTCAGAGTTAGGTTTAGCGACAGTGTTAGGGTTAGGTTAGGGTTAGGTTAGGGTTAGGGTTAGAGTTAGGGTTTAGGGTTAGGGTTAGGGTTTAGCATTTAGGGTTAGGATTATGGATAGGGTTAGGGTTAGGGTTAGGGTCAGGATTACGGTTTGGGAAATGGTTAGGTTTAGTGTAGTGTTATAGTTAAGTTTTGGTTTTGGCTGATGGTTAAGGTTAGTTTTAGGGACAGGTTTAGTGACAGGGTGAGGGTTAGAGTTAAGTTTAGAGAGACGGTAAGGGTCAGAGTTAGGTTTAGCGACAGTGTTAGTGTTAGGAATCAGATTAGGTTAGGGTTTAGGGTTAGGGTTAGGGTTAGGGTTAGGAATAGGGGAGGGTTAGTGTTTACATTTTAGGGTTAGGGTTTAGGGATAGGGTTAGGGTTAGGGTTAGGGTTAGGGTTAGAGTTAGGATTTAGGCTTTAGGGTTAGGGTTAGGGTTAGAGTTAGGGCTTACGGTTTAGTGTTAGGGTTAGGGTTAGGGTTAGGGTTTCGGGTTTCGGGTTAGGTTTAAGTTATGGTTAGTGTTAGGTACAAGTTTCCGGTTTGAGACATGTTTAGGTTTAGTGTTAGGGTTATGGTTAAGTTTAGGTTTTGGCTGATGGTTAAGGTTAGGTTTAGGGACAGGGTTAGTTACAGGGTGAGTGTTAGGGTTAGGGTTAGGGTTAGGGTTAGGGTTAGGGTTAGGGTTAAGGTTAGGGTTAGGGTTAAGGTTAGGGTTTAGGGTGTAGGGTTAGAGTTAGGGTTAGAGTTAGGGTTTAGGCTTTAGGGTTAGGGATAGTGTTAGGGTTTAGGGTTTAGGGTTAGGTTTAGGGTTAGGGTTAGGGTTAGGGTTTAGTGTTTAAGGTTAGGGTTAGCGTTAGGTTTAGGGTTTGGGTTTAGGGTTTAGGTTTAGGGTTAGGGTTAGTGTTAGGGTTTCGGGTTTAGTGTTAGTCTTAAGGTTATGGTTAGGGTTAGGTACACGATTCGGGTTTGAGACATGGTTAGGTTTAGTGTTAGGGTTATAGTTAAGTTTAGGTTTTAGCTGATGGTTAAGGTTAGGTTTACGACAGGGTTAGTTACAGGGTGAGGGTTAGAGTTAAAGTTAGAGAGACGGTAAGTTACAGAGTTAGGTTTAGCGACAGTGTTAGGGTTAGGGTTAGGGTTAGGTTAGGGTTAGGGTTTGGGTTAGGGTTAGGGTTAGGTTTTAGGGATAGGGTTAGGGTTAGGGTTACGGTTTAGGTTTAGGGTTAGGGTTAAGGTTAGGGTTTAGGGTTTAGTGTTAGGGTTAGGGTTAGGGTTAGCATTAGGTTTAGGGTTAGGGACAGGATTAGGGTTTGGGACATGGTTAGGTTTACTGTTAGGGTTATATTAAGTTTAGGTTTTGTCTGATGCTTAAGTTTAGGTTTAGGGACAGGGTTAGTGACAGGGTGAGGGTTAGAGTTAAGGTTGGAGAGACGGTAAGGGTCAGAGTTAGGTTTAGCGACAGTGTTAGGGTTAGGGATCAGGTTAGGTTAGGGTTTAGGGTTAGGGTTAGGGTTAGGGTTAGGAATAGGGGAGGGTTAGTTTTTACATTTTAGGGTTAGGGTTTAGGGATAGGGTTAGGGTTAGGGTTAGGGTTAGAGTTAGGGTTAGGGTTAGGGTTAGGTTTTAGGGATAGGGTTAGGGTTAGGGTTACGGTTTAGGTTTAGGGTTAGGGTTAAGGTTAGGGTTTAGGGTTAGGGGCAGGATTAGGTTTTGGGACATGGTTAGGTTTACTGTTAGGGTTATATTAAGTTTAGGTTTTGTCTGATGCTTAAGTTTAGGTTTAGGGACAGGGTTAGTGACAGGGTGAGGGTTAGAGTTAAGGTTGGAGACACGGTAAGGGTCAGAGTTAGGTTTAGCGACAGTGTTAGGGTTAGGGAGCAGGTTAGGTTAGGGTTTAGGGTTAGGGTTAGGGTTAGGGTTAGGAATAGGGGAGGGTTAGTGTTTACATTTTAGGGTTAGGGTTTAGGGATAGGGTTAGGGTTAGGGTTAGGGTTAGAGTTAGGGTTACGGTTAGGGTTAAGGTTAGGGTTAGGGTTAGGATTACGGTTTAGGTTTAGGGTTAGGGTTAAGGTTAGGGTTTAGGGTTTAGGGTTAGGGTTAGGGTTAGAGTTAGGGTTTAGGCTTTAGGGTTAGGGTTAGTGTTAGGGTTTAGGGTTTAGGGTTAGGGTTAGGGTTAGGGTTAGGGTTAGGGTTTAGTGTTTATGGTTACGGTTAGCATTAGGGTTAGGGTTTCGGTTTAGGGTTTAGGTTTAGGGTTAGGGTTAGTGTTAGGGTTTCGGGTTTAGTGTTAGCGTTAAGGTTAGGGTTAGGGTTAGGGTTAGGGTTAGGTTTTAGGGATAGGGTTAGTGTTAGGGTTACGGTTTAGGGTTAGGGTTAGGGTTAAGGTTAGGGTTTAGGGTTTAGGGTTAGGGTTAGGGTTAGGGTTAGCATTAGGTTTAGGGTTAGGGACAGGATTACGGTTTGGGACATGGTTAGGTTTACTGTTAGGGTTATATTAACTTTAGGTTTTGTCTGATGCTTAAGTTTAGGTTTAGGGACAGGGTTAGTGACAGGGTGAGGGTTAGAGTTAAGGTTGGAGAGACGGTAAGCGTCAGAGTTAGGTTTAGCGACAGTGTTAGGGTTAGGGATCAGGTTAGGTTAGGGTTTAGGGTTAGGGTTAGGGTTAGGGTTAGGAATAGGGGAGGGTTAGTGTTTACATTTTAGGGTTAGGGTTTAGGGATAGGGTTAGGGTTAGGGTTAGGGTTAGAGTTAGGTTTAGGGTTAGGGTTAGGGTTTAGTGTTTATGGTTAGGGTTAGCGTTAGGGTTAGGATTTGGGTTTAGTGTTTAGGTTTAGGGTTAGGGTTAGTGTTAGGGTTTCGAGTTTAGTGTTAGGGTTAAGGTTAGGGTTAGGGTTAGGTACACGTTTCGGGTTTCAGACATGGTTAGGTTTAGTGTTAGGGTTATAGTTAAGTTTAGGTTTTGGCTGATGGTTAAGGTTAGGTTTAGGGACAGGGTTAGTTACAGGGTGAGGGTTAGAGTTAAAGATAGGGAGACGGTAAGCGTCAGAGTTAGGTTTAGCGACAGTGTTAGGGTTAGGGTTAGGGTTAGAGTTAGGGTTTAGGGTTAGGGTTAGGGTTAGGGTTTAGGATTTAGGGTTAGGGTTATGGTTAGTGTTTGGGTTTGGGTTAGGGGCAGGATAAGGGTTTGGGAAATGGTTAGGTTTAGTGTAGGGTTATAGTTAAATTTTGGTTTTGGCTGATGGTTAAGGTTAGTTTTAGGGACAGGTTTAGTGACAGGGTGAGGGTTAGAGTTAAGTTTAGAGAGACGGTAAGGGTCAGAGTTAGGTTTAGCGACAGTGTTAGTGTTAGGGATCAGGTTAGGTTAGGGTTTAGGGTTAGGGTTAGGGTTAGAGTTAGGAATAGGGGAGGGTTAGTGTTTACATTTTAGGGTTAGGGTTTAGGGATAGGGTTAGGTTTAGGGTTACGGTTAGGGTTAGGTTTAGGGTTAGGGTTAGGTTTAGGGTTTAGTGTTTATGGTTAGGGTTAGCGTTAGGGTTAGTGTTTGGGTTTAGGGTTTAGGTTTAGGGTTAGGGTTAGTGTTAGGGTTTCGGGTTCAGTGTTACGGTTAAGGTTAGGGTTAGGGTTAGGTACACGTTTCGTGTTTGAGACATGGTTAGGTTTAGTGTTAGGGTTATAGTTAAGTTTAGGTTTTGGCTGATGGTTAAGGTTAGGTTTAGGGACAGGGTTAGTTACACGGTGAGGGTTAGAGTTAAAGATAGAGAGACGGTAAGTGTCAGAGTTAGGTTTAGCGACAGTGTTAGGGTTAGGGTTAGGGTTAGGTTAGGTTTACGGTTAGGGTTAGGGTTAGGTTTTAGGGATAGGGTTAGGGTTAGGGTTATGGTTTAGGTTAGGGTTAGGGTTAGAGTTAGGGTTTAGGCTTTAGGGTTAGGGTTAGTGTTAGGGTTTAGGGTTTAGGGTTAGGGTTAGGGTTAGGGTTAGGGTTAGGGTTTAGTGTTTATGGTTAGGGTTAGCGTTAGGGTTAGGGTTTTGGTTTAGTGTTTAGGTTTAGGGTTAGGGTTAGTGTTAGGGTTTCGAGTTTAGTGTTAGGGTTAAGGTTAGGGTTAGGGTTAGGTACACGTTTCGGGTTTGAGACATGGTTAGGTTTAGTGTTAGGGTTATAGTTAAGTTTAGGTTTTGGCTGATGGTTAAGGTTAGGTTTAGGGACAGGGTTAGTTACAGGGTGAGGGTTAGAGTTAAAGATAGAGAGACGGTAAGGGTCAGAGTTAGGTTTAGCGACAGTGTTAGGGTTAGGGTTAGGGTTAGAGTTTAGGATTTAGGGTTAGGGTTATGGTTAGGGTTAGGGTTAGGGTTAGGGGCAGGTTAGGGTTTGGGAAATGGTTAGGTTTAGTGTAGGTTTATAGTTAAATTTTGGTTTTGGCTGATGGTTAAGGTTCGTTTTAGGGACAGGTTTAGTGACAGGGTGAGGGTTAGAGTTAAGTTTAGAGAGACGGTAAGGGTCAGAGTTAGGTTTAGCGACAGTGTTAGTGTTAGGGATCAGGTTAGGTTAGGGTTTAGGGTTAGGGTTAGGGTTAGAGTTAGGAATAGGGGAGGGTTAGTGTTTATATTTTAGGGTTAGGGTTTAGGGATAGGGTTAGGGTTAGGGTTAGGGTTAGGGTTAGAGTTAGGATTTAGGCTTTAGGGTTAGGGTTAGGGTTCGAGTTAGGTCTTACGGTTTAGGGTTAGGGTTAGGGTTTCGGGTTTCAGGTTAGGGTTAAGTTTAGGGTTAGGGTTAGGTACACGATTCGGGTTTGAGACATGTTTAGGTTTAGTGTTAGGGTTATGGTTAAGTTTAGGTTTTGGCTGATGGTTAAGGTTAGGTTTAGAGACAGGGTTAGTTACAGGGTGAGGGTTAGACTTAAAGTTAGAGAGACGGTAAGGTACAGAGTTAGGTTTAGCGACAGTGTTAGGGTTAGGGTTAGGGTTAGGTTAGGGTTAGGGTTAGGGTTAAGGTTAGGGTTTAGGGTTTAGGGTTAAGGTTAGGGTTAGGGTTAGCATTAGGTTTAGGGTTAGGGATAGGATTAGGGTTTGGGACATGGTTAGGTTTACTGTTAGGGTTATATTAAGTTTAGGTTTTGTCTGATGCTTAAGTTTAGGTTTAGGGACAGGGTTAGTGACAGGGTGAGGGTTAGAGTTAAGGTTGGAGAGACGGTAAGGGTCAGAGTTAGGTTTAGCGACAGTGTTAGATTTAGGGATCAGGTTAGGTTAGGGTTTAGGGTTAGGGTTAGGGTTAGGGTTAGGGTGAGGTTTTAGGGATAGGGTTAGGGTTATGGTTACGGTTTAGGTTTAGGGTTAGGGTTAAGGTTAGGGTTTAGGGTTTAGGGTTAGGGTTAGGGTTAGAGTTAGGGTTTAGGCTTTAGGGTTAGGGTTAGTATTAGGGTTTGGATTTAGGGTTAGGGTTAGGGTTAGGGTTAGGGTTAGGGTTTAGTGTTTATGGTTAGGTTTAGCGTTAGGGTTAGGGTTTGGGTTTAGGTTTTAGGTTTTGGGATAGGGTTAGTGTTAGGGTTTTGGGTTTAGTGTTAGGGTTAAGGTTAGGGTTAGGGTTAGGTACACGTTTCGGGTTTGAGACATGGTTAGGTTTAGTGTTAGGGTTATAGTTAAGTTTAGGTTTTGGCTGATGGTTAAGGTTAGGTTTAGGGACAGGGTTAGTTACAGGGTGAGGGTGAGAGTTAAAGATAGAGAGACGGTAAGAGTCAGAGTTAGGTTTAGCGACAGTGTTAGGGTTAGGTTAGGGTTAGGTTAGGGTTAGGGTTAGAGTTAGGGTTTAGGGTTAGGGTTAGGGTTTAGCATTTAGGGTTAGGATTATGGATAGGGTTAGGGTTAGGGTTAGGGTCAGGATTACGGTTTGGGAAATGGTTAGGTTTAGTGTAGTGTTATAGTTAAGTTTTGGTTTTGGCTGATGGTTAAGGTTAGTTTTAGGGACAGGTTTAGTGACAGGGTGAGGGTTAGAGTTAAGTTTAGAGAGACGGTAAGGGTCAGAGTTAGGTTTAGCGACAGTGTTAGTGTTAGGAATCAGATTAGGTTAGGGTTTAGGGTTAGGGTTAGGGTTAGGGTTAGGAAAGGGGAGGGTTAGTGTTTACATTTTAGGGTTAGGGTTTAGGGATAGGGTTAGGGTTAGGGTTAGGGTTAGGGTTAGAGTTAGGATTTAGGCTTTAGGGTTAGGGTTAGGGTTAGAGTTAGGGCTTACGGTTTAGTGTTAGGGTTAGGGTTAGGGTTAGGGTTTCGGGTTTCGGGTTAGGTTTAAGTTATGGTTAGTGTTAGGTACAAGTTTCCGGTTTGAGACATGTTTAGGTTTAGTGTTAGGGTTATGGTTAAGTTTAGGTTTTGGCTGATGGTTAAGGTTAGGTTTAGGGACAGGGTTAGTTACAGGGTGAGTGTTAGGGTTAGGGTTAGGGTTAGGGTTAGGGTTAGGGTTAGGGTTAAGGTTAGGGTTAGGGTTAAGGTTAGGGTTTAGGGTGTAGGGTTAGAGTTAGGGTTAGAGTTAGGGTTTAGGCTTTAGGGTTAGGGTTAGCATTAGGTTTAGGGTTAGGGACAGGATTACGGTTTGGGACATGGTTAGGTTTACTGTTAGGGTTATATTAAGTTTAGGTTTTGTCTGATGCTTAAGTTTAGGTTTAGGGACAGGGTTAGTGACAGGGTGAGGGTTAGAGTTAAGGTTGGAGAGACGGTAAGCGTCAGAGTTAGGTTTAGCGACAGTGTTAGGGTTAGGGATCAGGTTAGGTTAGGGTTTAGGGTTAGGGTTAGGGTTAGGGTTAGGAATAGGGGAGGGTTAGTGTTTACATTTTAGGGTTAGGGTTTAGGGATAGGGTTAGGGTTAGGGTTAGGGTTAGAGTTAGAGTTAGGGTTAGGGTTAGGGTTTAGTGTTTATGGTTAGGGTTAGCGTTAGGGTTAGGATTTGGGTTTAGTGTTTAGGTTTAGGGTTAGGGTTAGTGTTAGGGTTTCGAGTTTAGTGTTAGGGTTAAGGTTAGGGTTAGGGTTAGGTACACGTTTCGGGTTTCAGACATGGTTAGGTTTAGTGTTAGGGTTATAGTTAAGTTTAGGTTTTGGCTGATGGTTAAGGTTAGGTTTAGGGACAGGGTTAGTTACAGGGTGAGGGTTAGAGTTAAAGATAGGGAGACGGTAAGCGTCAGAGTTAGGTTTAGCGACAGTGTTAGGGTTAGGGTTAGGGTTAGAGTTAGGGTTTAGGGTTAGGGTTAGGGTTAGGGTTTAGGATTTAGGGTTAGGGTTATGGTTAGTGTTTGGGTTTGGGTTAGGGGCAGGATAAGGGTTTGGGAAATGGTTAGGTTTAGTGTAGGGTTATAGTTAAATTTTGGTTTTGGCTGATGGTTAAGGTTAGTTTTAGGGACAGGTTTAGTGACAGGGTGAGGGTTAGAGTTAAGTTTAGAGAGACGGTAAGGGTCAGAGTTAGGTTTAGCGACAGTGTTAGTGTTAGGGATCAGGTTAGGTTAGGGTTTAGGGTTAGGGTTAGGGTTAGAGTTAGGAATAGGGGAGGGTTAGTGTTTACATTTTAGGGTTAGGGTTTAGGGATAGGGTTAGGTTTAGGGTTATGGTTAGGGTTAGGTTTAGGGTTAGGGTTAGGTTTAGGGTTTAGTGTTTATGGTTAGGGTTAGCGTTAGGGTTAGTGTTTGGGTTTAGGGTTTAGGTTTAGGGTTAGGGTTAGTGTTAGGGTTTCGGGTTCAGTGTTACGGTTAAGGTTAGGGTTAGGGTTAGGTACACGTTTCGTGTTTGAGACATGGTTAGGTTTAGTGTTAGGGTTATAGTTAAGTTTAGGTTTTGGCTGATGGTTAAGGTTAGGTTTAGGGACAGGGTTAGTTACACGGTGAGGGTTAGAGTTAAAGATAGAGAGACGGTAAGTGTCAGAGTTAGGTTTAGCGACAGTGTTAGGGTTAGGGTTAATGTTAGGTTAGGTTTACGGTTAGGGTTAGGGTTAGGTTTTAGGGATAGGGTTAGGGTTAGGGTTACGGTTTAGGTTAGGGTTAGGGTTAGAGTTAGGGTTTAGGCTTTAGGGTTAGGGTTAGTGTTAGGGTTTAGGGTTTAGGGTTAGGGTTAGGGTTAGGGTTAGGGTTAGGGTTTAGTGTTTATGGTTAGGGTTAGCGTTAGGGTTAGGGTTTTGGTTTAGTGTTTAGGTTTAGGGTTAGGGTTAGTGTTAGGGTTTCGAGTTTAGTGTTAGGGTTAAGGTTAGGGTTAGGGTTAGGTACACGTTTCGGGTTTGAGACATGGTTAGGTTTAGTGTTAGGGTTATAGTTAAGTTTAGGTTTTGGCTGATGGTTAAGGTTAGGTTTAGGGACAGGGTTAGTTACAGGGTGAGGGTTAGAGTTAAAGATAGAGAGACGGTAAGGGTCAGAGTTAGGTTTAGCGACAGTGTTAGGGTTAGGGTTAGGGTTAGAGTTTAGGATTTAGGGTTAGGGTTATGGTTATGGTTAGGGTTAGGGTTAGGGGCAGGTTAGGGTTTGGGAAATGGTTAGGTTTAGTGTAGGTTTATAGTTAAATTTTGGTTTTGGCTGATGGTTAAGGTTCGTTTTAGGGACAGGTTTAGTGACAGGGTGAGGGTTAGAGTTAAGTTTAGAGAGACGGTAAGGGTCAGAGTTAGGTTTAGCGACAGTGTTAGTGTTAGGGATCAGGTTAGGTTAGGGTTTAGGGTTAGGGTTAGGGTTAGAGTTAGGAATAGGGGAGGGTTAGTGTTTATATTTTAGGGTTAGGGTTTAGGGATAGGGTTAGGGTTAGGGTTAGGGTTAGGGTTAGAGTTAGGATTTAGGCTTTAGGGTTAGGGTTAGGGTTCGAGTTAGGTCTTACGGTTTAGGGTTAGGGTTAGGGTTTCGGGTTTCAGGTTAGGGTTAAGTTTAGGGTTAGGGTTAGGTACACGATTCGGGTTTGAGACATGTTTAGGTTTAGTGTTAGGGTTATGGTTAAGTTTAGGTTTTGGCTGATGGTTAAGGTTAGGTTTAGAGACAGGGTTAGTTACAGGGTGAGGGTTAGACTTAAAGTTAGAGAGACGGTAAGGTACAGAGTTAGGTTTAGCGACAGTGTTAGGGTTAGGGTTAGGGTTAGGTTAGGGTTAGGGTTAGGGTTAAGGTTAGGGTTTAGGGTTTAGGGTTAAGGTTAGGGTTAGGGTTAGCATTAGGTTTAGGGTTAGGGATAGGATTAGGGTTTGGGACATGGTTAGGTTTACTGTTAGGGTTATATTAAGTTTAGGTTTTGTCTGATGCTTAAGTTTAGGTTTAGGGACAGGGTTAGTGACAGGGTGAGGGTTAGAGTTAAGGTTGGAGAGACGGTAAGGGTCAGAGTTAGGTTTAGCGACAGTGTTAGATTTAGGGATCAGGTTAGGTTAGGGTTTAGGGTTAGGGTTAGGGTTAGGGTTAGGGTGAGGTTTTAGGGATAGGGTTAGGGTTATGGTTACGGTTTAGGTTTAGGGTTGGGTTAAGGTTAGGGTTTAGGGTTTAGGGTTAGGGTTAGGGTTAGAGTTAGGGTTTAGGCTTTAGGGTTAGGGTTAGTATTAGGGTTTGGATTTAGGGTTAGGGTTAGGGTTAGGGTTAGGGTTAGGGTTTAGTGTTTATGGTTAGGTTTAGCGTTAGGGTTAGGGTTTGGGTTTAGGTTTTAGGTTTTGGGTTAGGGTTAGTGTTAGGGTTTTGGGTTTAGTGTTAGGGTTAAGGTTAGGGTTAGGGTTAGGTACACGTTTCGGGTTTGAGACATGGTTAGGTTTAGTGTTAGGGTTATAGTTAAGTTTAGGTTTTGGCTGATGGTTAAGGTTAGGTTTAGGGACAGGGTTAGTTACAGGGTGAGGGTGAGAGTTAAAGATAGAGAGAAGGTAAGAGTCAGAGTTAGGTTTAGCGACAGTGTTAGGGTTAGGTTAGGGTTAGGTTAGGGTTAGGGTTAGAGTTAGGGTTTAGGGTTAGGGTTAGGGTTTAGCATTTAGGGTTAGGATTATGGATAGGGTTAGGGTTAGGGTTAGGGTCAGGATTACGGTTTGGGAAATGGTTAGGTTTAGTGTAGTGTTATAGTTAAGTTTTGGTTTTGGCTGATGGTTAAGGTTAGTTTTAGGGACAGGTTTAGTGACAGGGTGAGGGTTAGAGTTAAGTTTAGAGAGACGGTAAGGGTCAGAGTTAGGTTTAGCGACAGTGTTAGTGTTAGGAATCAGATTAGGTTAGGGTTTAGGGTTAGGGTTAGGGTTAGGGTTAGGAATAGGGGAGGGTTAGTGTTTACATTTTAGGGTTAGGGTTTAGGGATAGGGTTAGGGTTAGGGTTAGGGTTAGGGTTAGAGTTAGGATTTAGGCTTTAGGGTTAGGGTTAGGGTTAGAGTTAGGGCTTACGGTTTAGTGTTAGGGTTAGGGTTAGGGTTAGGGTTTCGGGTTTCGGGTTAGGTTTAAGTTATGGTTAGTGTTAGGTACAAGTTTCCGGTTTGAGACATGTTTAGGTTTAGTGTTAGGGTTATGGTTAAGTTTAGGTTTTGGCTGATGGTTAAGGTTAGGTTTAGGGACAGGGTTAGTTACAGGGTGAGTGTTAGGGTTAGGGTTAGGGTTAGGGTTAGGGTTAGGGTTAGGGTTAAGGTTAGGGTTAGGGTTAAGGTTAGGGTTTAGGGTGTAGGGTTAGAGTTAGGGTTAGAGTTAGGGTTTAGGCTTTAGGGTTAGGGATAGTGTTAGGGTTTAGGGTTTAGGGTTAGGTTTAGGGTTAGGGTTAGGGTTAGGGTTTAGTGTTTAAGGTTAGGGTTAGCGTTAGGTTTAGGGTTTGGGTTTAGGGTTTAGGTTTAGGGTTAGGGTTAGTGTTAGGGTTTCGGGTTTAGTGTTAGTCTTAAGGTTATGGTTAGGGTTAGGTACACGATTCGGGTTTGAGACATGGTTAGGTTTAGTGTTAGGGTTATAGTTAAGTTTAGGTTTTGGCTGATGGTTAAGGTTAGGTTTACGACAGGGTTAGTTACAGGGTGAGGGTTAGAGTTAAAGTTAGAGAGACGGTAAGTTACAGAGTTAGGTTTAGCGACAGTGTTAGGGTTAGGGTTAGGGTTAGGTTAGGGTTAGGGTTTGGGTTAGGGTTAGGGTTAGGTTTTAGGGATAGGGTTAGGGTTAGGGTTACAGTTTAGGTTTAGGGTTAGGGTTAAGGTTAGGGTTTAGGGTTTAGGGTTAGGGTTAGGGTTAGGGTTAGCATTAGGTTTAGGGTTAGGGACAGGATTAGGGTTTGGGACATGGTTAGGTTTACTGTTAGGGTTATATTAAGTTTAGGTTTTGTCTGATGCTTAAGTTTAGGTTTAGGGACAGGGTTAGTGACAGGGTGAGGGTTAGAGTTAAGGTTGGAGAGACGGTAAGGGTCAGAGTTAGGTTTAGCGACAGTGTTAGGGTTAGGGATCAGGTTAGGTTAGGGTTTAGGGTTAGGGTTAGGGTTAGGGTTAGGAATAGGGGAGGGTTAGTTTTTACATTTTAGGGTTAGGGTTTAGGGATAGGGTTAGGGTTAGGGTTAGGGTTAGAGTTAGGGTTAGGGTTAGGGTTAGGTTTTAGGGATAGGGTTAGGGTTAGGGTTACGGTTTAGGTTTAGGGTTAGGGTTAAGGTTAGGGTTTAGGGTTAGGGGCAGGATTAGGTTTTGGGACATGGTTAGGTTTACTGTTAGGGTTATATTAAGTTTAGGTTTTGTCTGATGCTTAAGTTTAGGTTTAGGGACAGGGTTAGTGACAGGGTGAGGGTTAGAGTTAAGGTTGGAGACACGGTAAGGGTCAGAGTTAGGTTTAGCGACAGTGTTAGGGTTAGGGATCAGGTTAGGTTAGGGTTTAGGGTTAGGGTTAGGGTTAGGGTTAGGAATAGGGGAGGGTTAGTGTTTACATTTTAGGGTTAGGGTTTAGGGATAGGGTTAGGGTTAGGGTTAGAGTTAGGGTTACGGTTAGGGTTAGTGTTAGGGTTAGGGTTAGGATTACGGTTTAGGTTTAGGGTTAGGGTTAAGGTTAGGGTTTAGGGTTTAGGGTTAGGGTTAGGGTTAGAGTTAGGGTTTAGGCTTTAGGGTTAGGGTTAGTGTGAGGGTTTAGGGTTTAGGCTTAGGGTTAGGGTTAGGGTTAGGGTTTAGTGTTTATGGTTACGGTTAGCATTAGGGTTAGGGTTTTGGTTTAGGGTTTAGGTTTAGGGTTAGTGTTAGTGTTAGGGTTTCGGGTTTAGTGTTAGGGTTAAGGTTAGGGTTAGGGTTAGGGTTAGGGTTAGGGTTAGGGTTAGGTTTTAGGGATAGGGTTAGTGTTAGGGTTACGGTTTAGATTTAGGTTTAGGGTTAAGTTTAGGGTTTAGGGTTTAGGGTTAGGGTTAGGGTTAGGGTTAGCATTAGGTTTAGGGTTAGGGACAGGATTACGGTTTGGGACATGGTTAGGTTTACTGTTAGGGTTATATTAACTTTAGGTTTTGTCTGATGCTTAAGTTTAGGTTTAGGGACAGGGTTAGTGACAGGGTGAGGGTTAGAGTTAAGGTTGGAGAGACGGTAAGCGTCAGAGTTAGGTTTAGCGACAGTGTTAGGGTTAGGAATCAGGTTAGGTTAGGGTTTAGGGTTAGGGTTAGGGTTAGGGTTAGGAATAGGGGAGGGTTAGTGTTTACATTTTAGGGGTTAGGGTTTAGGGATAGGGTTAGGGTTAGGGTTAGGGTTAGAGTTAGGGTTAGGGTTAGGGTTAGGGTTAGGGTTAGGTTTTAGGGATAGGGTTAGGGTTAGGGTTTAGGGTTTAGGGTTAGGGTTAGGGTTAGAGTTAGGGTTTAGTCTTTAGGGTTAGGGTTAGTGTTAGGGTTTAGGGTTTAGGGTTAGGGTTAGGGTTAGGGTTAGGGTTAGGGTTAGGGTTTAGTGTTTATGGTTAGGGTTAGCTTTAGGGTTAGGGTTTGGGTTTAGTGTTTAGGTTTAGGGTTAGGGTTAGCGTTAGGGTTTCGAGTTTAGTGTTAGGGTTAAGGTTAGGGTTAGGGTTAGGTACACGTTTCGGGTTTGAGACATGGTTAGGTTTAGTGTTAGGGTTATAGTTAAGTTTAGGTTTTGGCTGATGGTTAAGTTTAGGTTTAGGGACAGGGTTAGTTACACGGTGAGGGTTAGAGTTAAAGATAGAGAGACGGTAAGTGTCAGAGTTAGGTTTAGCGACAGTGTTAGGGTTAGGGTTAGGGTTAGGTTAGGTTTACGGTTAGGGTTAGGGTTAGGGTTAGGTTTTAGGGATAGGGTTAGGGTTAGGGTTACGGTTTAGGTTTAGGGTTAGGGTTAAGGTTAGGGTTTAGGGTTTAGGGTTAGGGTTAGGGTTAGGAATAGGGGAGGGTTAGTGTTTACATTTTAGGGTTAGGGTTTAGGGATAGGGTTAGGGTTAGGGTTAGAGTTAGGGTTAGGGTTAGGGTTAGGTTTTAGGGATAGGGTTAGGGTTAGGGTTATGGTTTAGGTTTAGGGTTAGGGTTAAGGTTAGGGTTTAGGGTTTAGGGTTAGGGTTAGGGTTAGAGATAGGGTTTAGGCTTTAGGGTTAGGGTTAGTGTTAGGGTTTAGGGTTTAGTGTTAGGGTTAGGGTTAGGGTTAGGGTTAGGGTTTAGTGTTTATGGTTAGGGTTAGCGTAGGGTTAGGGTTTGGGTTTAGTGTTTAGGTTTAGGGTTAGGGTTAGTGTTAGGGTTAGGTTTATGGTTAGGGTTAGGGTTAGGGTAAGGATTAGGGTTTGGGACATGGTTAAGTTTACTGTTAGGGTTATATTAAGTTTAGGTTTTGTCTGATGCTTAAGTTTAGGTTTAGGGACAGGGTTAGTGACAGGGTGAGGGTTAGAGTTAAGGTTGGAGAGACTGTAAGGGTCAGAGTTAGGTTTAGCGACAGTGTTAGGGTTAGGGATCAGGTTAGGTTAGGGTTAGGGTTTGGGTTAGGGTTAGGGTTAGGTTTTAGGGATAGGGTTAGGGTTAGGGTTACAGTTTAGGTTTAGGGTTAGGGTTAAGGTTAGGGTTTAGGGTTTAGGGTTAGGGTTAGGGTTAGGGTTAGCATTAGGTTTAGGGTTAGGGACAGGATTAGGGTTTGGGACATGGTTAGGTTTACTGTTAGGGTTATATTAAGTTTAGGTTTTGTCTGATGCTTAAGTTTAGGTTTAGGGACAGGGTTAGTGACAGGGTGAGGGTTAGAGTTAAGGTTGGAGAGACGGTAAGGGTCAGAGTTAGGTTTAGCGACAGTGTTAGGGTTAGGGATCAGGTTAGGTTAGGGTTTAGGGTTAGGGTTAGGGTTAGGGTTAGGAATAGGGGAGGGTTAGTGTTTACATTTTAGGGTTAGGGTTTAGGGATAGGGTTAGGGTTAGGGTTAGGGTTAGAGTTAGGGTTAGGGTTAGGGTTAGGTTTTAGGGATAGGGTTAGGGTTAGGGTTACGGTTTAGGTTTAGGGTTAGGGTTAAGGTTAGGGTTTAGGGTTAGGGTCAGGATTAGGTTTTGGGACATGGTTAGGTTTACTGTTAGGGTTATATTAAGTTTAGGTTTTGTCTGATGCTTAAGTTTAGGTTTAGGGACAGGGTTAGTGACAGGGTGAGGGTTAGAGTTAAGGTTGGAGACACGGTAAGGGTCAGAGTTAGTTTTAGCGACAGTGTTAGGGTTAGGGAGCAGGTTAGGTTAGGGTTTAGGGTTAGGGTTAGGGTTAGGGTTAGGAATAGGGGAGGGTTAGTGTTTACATTTTAGGGTTAGGGTTTAGGGATAGGGTTAGGGTTAGGTTTAGGTTTAGAGTTAGGGTTACGGATAGGGTTAGGGTTAGGGTTAGGGTTAGGATTACGGTTTAGGTTTAGGGTTAGGGTTAAGGTTAGGGTTTAGGGTTTAGGGTTAGGGTTAGGGTTAGAGTTAGGGTTTAGGCTTTAGGGTTAGGGTTAGTGTTAGGGTTTAGGGTTTAGGGTTAGGGTTAGGGTTAGGGTTAGGGTTAGGGTTTAGTGTTTATGGTTACGGTTAGCATTAGGGTTAGGGTTTCGGTTTAGGGTTTATGTTTAGGGTTAGGGTTAGTGTTAGGGTTTCGGGTTTTGTGTTAGGGTTAAGGTTAGGGTTAGGGTTAGGGTTAGGGTTAGGGTTAGGTTTTAGGGATAGGGTTAGTGTTAGGGTTACGGTTTAGGTTTAGGGTTAGGGTTAAGGTTAGGGTTTAGGGTTTAGGGTTAGGGTTAGGGTTAGGGTTAGCATTAGGTTTAGGGTTAGGGACAGGATTACGGTTTGGGACATGGTTAGGTTTACTGTTAGGGTTATATTAACTTTAGGTTTTGTCTGATGCTTAAGTTTAGGTTTAGGGACAGGGTTAGTGACAGGGTGAGGGTTAGAGTTAAGGTTGGAGAGACGGTAAGCGTCAGAGTTAGGTTTAGCGACAGTGTTAGGGTTAGGGATCAGGTTAGGTTAGGGTTTAGGGTTAGGGTTAGGGTTAGGGTTAGGAATAGGGGAGGGTTAGTGTTTACATTTTAGGGTTAGGGTTAAGGGATAGGGTTAGGGTTAGGGTTAGGGTTAGAGTTAGGGTTAGGGTTAGGGTTAGGGTTAGGGTTAGGTATTAGGGATAGGGTTAGGGTTAGGGTTTAGGGTTTAGGGTTAGGGTTAGGGTTAGAGTTAGGGTTTAGGCTTTAGGGTTATGGTTAGTGTTAGGGTTTAGGGTTTAGGTTTAAGGTTAGGGTTAGGGTTAGGGTTAGGGTTTAGTGTTTATGGTTAGGGTTAGCGTTAGGGTTAGGATTTGGGTTTAGTGTTAAGGTTTAGGGTTAGGGTTAGTGTTAGGGTTTCGAGTTTAGTGTTAGGGTTAAGGTTAGGGTTAGGGTTAGGTACACGTTTCGGGTTTCAGACATGGTTAGGTTTAGTGTTACGGTTATAGTTAAGTTTAGGTTTTGCCTGATGGTTAAGGTTAGGTTTAGGGACAGGGTTAGTTACAGGGTGAGGGTTAGAGTTAAAGATAGAGAGACTGTAAGCGTCAGAGTTAGGTTTAGTGACAGTGTTAGGGTTAGGGTTAGGGTTAGAGTTAGTGTTTAGGGTTAGGGTTAGGGTTAGGGTTTAGGATTTAGGGTTAGGGTTATGGTTAGTGTTAGGGTTTGGGTTAGGGGCAGGATAAGGGTTTGGGAAATGGTTAGGTTTAGTGTAGGGTTATAGTTAAATTTTGGTTTTGGCTGATGGTTAAGGTTAGTTTTATGGACAGGTTTAGTGACAGGGTGAGGGTTAGAGTTAAGTTTAGAGAGACGGTAAGGGTCAGAGTTAGGTTTAGCGACAGTGTTAGTGTTAGGGATCATTTAGGTTAGGGTTTAGGGTTAGGGTTAGGGTTAGAGTTAGGAATAGGGGAGGGTTAGTGTTTACATTTTAGGGTTAGGGTTTAGGGATAGGGTTAGGGTTAGGGTTATGGTTAGGGTTAGGTTTAGGGTTAGGGTTAGGTTTAGGGTTTAGTGTTTATGGTTAGGGTTAGCCTTAGGGTTAGGGTTTGGGTTTAGGGTTTAGGTTTAGGGTTAGGGTTATTGTTAGGGTTTCGTGTTCAGTGTTAGGGTTAAGGTTAGGGTTAGGGTTAGGTACACGTTTCGTGTTTGAGACATGGTTAGGTTTAGTGTTAGGGTTATAGTTAAGTTTAGGTTTTGGCTGATGGTTAAGGTTAGGTTTAGGGACAGGGTTAGTTACACGGTGAGGGTTAGAGTTAAAGATAGAGAGATGGTAAGTGTCAGAGTTAGGTTTAGCGACAGTGTTAGGGTTAGGGTTAGGGTTAGGTTAGGTTTACGGTTAGGGTTAGGGTTAGGGTTAGGTTTTAGGGATAGGGTTAGGGTTAGGGTTACGGTTTAGGTTTAGGGTTAGGGTTAAGGTTAGGGTTTAGGGTTTAGGGTTAGGGTTAGGGTTAGCGTTAGCATTAGTTTTAGGGTTAGGGACAGGATTAGGGTTTGGGACATGGTTAGGTTTACTGTTAGGGTTATATTAAGTTTAGGTTTTGTCTGATGCTTAAGTTTAGATTTAGGGACAGGGTTAGTGACAGGGTGAGGGTTACAGTTAAGGTTGGAGAGACGGTAAGGGTCAGAGTTAGGTTTAGCGACAGTGTTAGGGTTAGGGATCAGGTTAGGGTAGGGTTTAGGGTTAGGGTTAGGCTTAGGAATAGGGGAGGGTTAGTGTTTACATTTTAGGGTTAGGGTTTAGGGATAGGGTTAGGGTTAAGGATAGTGTTAGGGTTAGGGTTAGGGTTAGGTTTTAGGGATGGGGTTAGGGTTAGGATTTAGGGTTTAGGGTTAGGGTTAGGGTTAGAGTTAGGGTTTAGGCTTTAGGGTTAGGGTTAGTGTTAGGGTTTAGGGTTTAGGGTTAGGGTTAGGGTTAGGGTTAGGGTTAGGGTTTAGTGTTTATGGTTAGGGTTAGCGTTAGGGTTAGGGTTTGGGTTTAGTGTTTAGGTTTAGGGTTAGGGTTAGTGTTAGGGTTTCGAGTTTAGTGTTAGGGTTAAGGTTAGGGTTAGGGTTAGGTACACGTTTCGGGTTTGAGACATGGTTAGGTTTAGTGTTAGGGTTATAGTTAAGTTTAGGTTTTGGCTGATGGTTAAGGTTAGGTTTAGGGACAGGTTTAGTTACAGGGTGAGGGTTAGAGTTTAAGATAGAGAGACTGTAAGGGTCAGAGTTAGGTTTAGCGACAGTGTTAGGGTTAGGGTTAGGGTTAGAGTTTAGGATTTAGGGTTAGGGTTATGGTTAGGGTTAGGGTTAGGGTTAGGGGCAGGTTAGGGTTTGGGAAATGGTTAGGTTTAGTGTAGGTTTATAGTTAAATTTTGGTTTTGGCTGATGGTTAAGGTTCGTTTTAGGGACAGGTTTAGTGACAGGGTGAGGGTTAGAGTTAAGTTTAGAGAGACGGTAAGGGTCAGAGTTAGGTTTAGCGACAGTGTTAGTGTTAGGGATCAGGTTAGGTTAGGGTTTAGGGTTAGGGTTCGGGTTAGAGTTAGGAATAGGGGAGGGTTAGTGTTTACATTTTAGGGTTAGGGTTTAGGGATAGGGTTAGGGTTAGGGTTAGGGTTAGGGTTAGGGTTAGAGTTAGGATTTAGGCTTTAGGGTTAGGGTTAGGGTTCGAGTTAGGTCTTACGGTTTAGGGTTAGGGTTAGGGTTTCGGGTTTCGGGTTAGGGTTAAGTTTAGGGTTAGGGTTAGGTACACGATTCGGGTTTGAGACATGTTTAGGTTTAGTGTTAGGGTTATGGTTAAATTTAGGTTTTGGCTGATGGTTAAGGTTAGGTTTAGGGACAGGGTTAGTTACAGGGTGAGGGTTAGACTTAAAGTTAGAGAGACGGTAAGGTACAGAGTTAGGTTTAGCGACAGTGTTAGGGTTAGGGTTAGGGTTAGGTTAGGGTTAGGGTTAGGGTTAAGGTTAGGGTTTAGGGTTTAGGGTTAGGGTTAGGGTTAGGGTTAGCATTAGGTTTAGGGTTAGGGATAGGATTAGGGTTTGGGACATGGTTAGGTTTACTGTTAGGGTTATATTAAGTTTAGGTTTTGTCTGATGCTTAAGTTTAGGTTTAGGGACAGGGTTAGTGACAGGGTGAGGGTTAGAGTTAAGGTTGGAGAGACGGTAAGGGTCAGAGTTAGGTTTAGCGACAGTGTTAGGTTTAGGGATCAGGTTAGGTTAGGGTTTAGGGTTAGGGTTAGGGTTAGGGTTAGGGTTAGGGTTAGGTTTTAGGGATAGGGTTAGGGTTAGGGTTACGGTTTAGGTTTAGGGTTAGGGTTAAGGTTAGGGTTTAGGGTTTAGGGTTAGGGTTAGGGTTAGAGTTAGGGTTTAGGCTTTAGGGTTAGGGTTAGTATTAGGGTTTGGGTTTAGGGTTATGGTTAGGGTTAGGGTTAGGGTTAGGGTTTAGTGTTTATGGTTAGGGTTAGCGTTAGGGTTAGGGTTTGGGTTTAGGTTTTAGGTTTTGGGTTAGGGTTAGTGTTAGGATTTTGGGTTTAGTGTTAGGGTTAAGTTTAGTGTTAGGGTTAGGTACACGTTTCGGGTTTGAGACATGGTTAGGTTTAGTGTTAGGGTTATAGTTAAGTTTAGGTTTTGGCTGATGGTTAAGGTTAGGTTTAGGGACAGGGTTAGTTACAGGGTGAGGGTGAGAGTTAAAGATAGAGAGACGGTAAGAGTCAGAGTTAGGTTTAGCGACAGTGTTAGGGTTAGGGTTAGTGTTAGGTTAGGGTTAGGGTTAGAGTTAGGGTTTAGGGTTAGGGTTAGGGTTAGGGTTTAGGATTTAGGGTTAGGGTTATGGTTAGGGTTAGGTTTAGGGTTAGGGGCAGGATTAGGGTTTGGGAAATGGTTAGGTTTAGTGTAGGGTAATAGTTAAGTTTTGGTTTTGGCTGATGGTTAAGGTTAGTTTTAGGGAAAGGTTTAGGGACAGGGTGAGTGTTAGAGTTAAGTTTAGAGAGATGGTAAGGGTCAGAGTTAGGTTTAGCGACAGTGTTAGTGTTAGGAATCAGGTTACGTTAGGGTTTAGGGTTAGGGTTAGGGTTAGGGTTAGGAATAGGGGAGGGTTAGTGTTTACATTTTAGGGTTAGGGTTTAGGGATAGGGTTAGGGTTAGGGTTAGGGTTAGGGTTAGAGTTAGGATTTAGGCTTTAGGGTTAGGGTTAGGGTTAGAGTTAGGGCTTACGGTTTAGGGTTAGGGTTAGGGTTAGGGTTAGGGTTTCGGGTTTGGGTTAGGGTTAAGTTTAGGGTTAGTGTTAGGTACACGATTCGGGTTTGAGACATGTTTAGGTTTAGTGTTATGGTTATGGTTAAGTTTAGGTTTTGGCTGATGGTTAAGGTTAGGTTTAGGGACAGGGTTAGTTACAGGGTGAGTGTTAGGGTTACGGTTTAGTGTTAGGGTTAGGGTTAAGGTTAGGGTTTAGGGTTTAGGGTTAGGGTTAGGGTTAGAGTTAGGGTTTAGGCTTTAGGGTTAGGGTTAGTGTTAGGGTTTAGGGTTTAGGGTTAGGATTAGGGTTAGTGTTAGGGTTAGGTTTTAGTGTTGATGTTTAGGGTTAGCGTTAGGGTTAGGGTTTGGGTTTAGGGTTTAGGTTTAGGGTTAGGGTTAGTGTTAGGGTTTCGGGTTTAGTGTTAGGGTTAAGGTTAGTGTTAGGGTTAGGTACACGTTTCGGGTTTGAGCCATGGTTAGGTTTAGTGTTAGGGTTATAGTTAAGTTTAGGTTTTGGCTGATGGTTAAGTTTAGGTTTAGGGACAGGGTTAGTTACAGGGTGAGGGTTAGAGTTAAAGATAGAGAGACGTTAAGGGTCAGAGTTAGGTTTAGCGACACTGTTAGGGTTAGGGTTAGGGTTAGGTTAGGGTTCGGGTTAGAGTTAGGGTTTAGGTTTAGGGTTAGGGTTAGGGTTTAGGATTTAGGGTTAAGGTTATGGTTAGGGTTAGGGTTAGGGTTAGGGGCAGGATTAGGGTTTGGGACATGGTTAGGTTTACTGTTAGGGTTATATTAAGTTTAGGTTTTGTCTGATGCTTAAGTTTAGGTTTAGGGACAGGGTTAGTGACAGGGTGAGGGTTAGAGTTAAGGTTGGAGAGACGGTAAGGGTCAGAGTCAGGTTTAGCGACAGTGTTAGGGTTAGGGATCAGGTTAGGTTAGGGTTTAGGGTTAGGGTTAGGGTTAGGGTTAGGAATAGGGGAGGGTTAGTGTTTACATTTTAGGGTTAGGGTTTAGGGATAGGGTTAGTTCTGGGGTTAGGGTTAGAGTTAGGGTTAGGGTTAGGGTTAGGTTTTAGGGATAGGGTTAGGGTTAGGGTTACGGTTTAGGTTTAGGGTTAGGGTTAAGGTTAGGGTTTAGGGTTTAGGGTTAGGGTTAGGGTTAGAGTTAGGGTTTAGGCTTCAGGGTTAGGGTTAGTTTTATTGTTAGGGTTTAGGGTTAGGGTTAGGGTTAGGGTTAGGGTTAGGGTTTAGTGTTTATGGTTAGGGTTAGCGTTAGGGTTAGGTTTTGGGTTTAGTGTTTAGGTTTAGGGTTAGGGTTAGTGTTAGGGTTAGGGCTAGGGTTAGGGTTAGGGTTAGGGACAGGATTAGGGTTTGGGACATGGTTAGGTTTACTGTTAGGGTAATATTAAGTTTAGGTTTTGTGTGATGCTTAAGTTTAGGTTTAGGGACAGGGTTAGTGACAGGGTGAGGGTTAGAGTTAAGGTTGGAGAGACGGTAAGGGTCAGAGTTAGGTTTAGCGACAGTGTTAGGGTTAGGGATCAGGTTAGGTTAGGGTTTAGGGTTAGGGTTAGGGTTAGGGTTAGGAATAGGGGAGGGTTAGTGTTTACATTTTAGTGTTAGGGTTTAGGGATAGGGTTAGGTTTAGGGTTTGGTTTAGAGTTAGGGTTAGGTTTTAGGGATAGGATTAGGGTTAGGGTTACGGTTTAGGTTGAGGGTTAGGGTTAAGGTTAGGGTTTAGGGTTTAGGGTTAGGGTTAGGGTTAGAGTTATGGTTTAGGCTTTAGGGTTAGGGTTAGTGTTAGGGTTTAGGGTTTAGGGTTAGGGTTAGGGTTAGGGTTAGGTTTAGGACTTAGTGTTTATGGTTAGGTTTAGCGTTAGGGTTAGGGTTTGGGTTTAGGGTTTAGGTTTAGGTT
>JAVKSA010000053.1:807289-812289 GCA_031876335.1 Hipposideros larvatus
TTAGGTTTAGCGACAGTGTTAGGGTTAGGGATCAGGTTAGGTTAGGGTTTAGGGTTAGGGTTAGGGTTAGGGTTAGGAATAGGGGAGGGTTAGTGTTTACATTTTAGGGTTAGGGTTTAGGGATAGGTTTAGGGTTAGGGTTAGGGTTAGAGTTAGGGTTAGGGTTAGGGTTAGGGTTAGGGTTAGGTTTTTGGGGATAGGGTTAGGGTCAGGGTTTAGGGTTTAGGGTTAGGGTTAGGGTTAGAGTTAGGGTTTAGGCTTTAGGGTTAGGGTTAGTGTTAGGGTTTAGGGTTTAGGGTTAAGGTTAGGGTTAGGGTTAGGGTTAGGGTTTAGTGTTTATGGTTAGGGTTAGCGTTAGGGTTAGGATTTGGGTTTAGTGTTTAGGTTTAGGGTTAGGGTTAGTGTTAGGGTTTCGAGTTTAGTGTTAGGGTTAAGGTTAGGGTTAGGGTTAGGTACAAGTTTCGGGTTTCAGACATGGTTAGGTTTAGTGTTAGGGTTATAGTTAAGTTTAGGTTTTGCCTGATGGTTAAGCTTAGGTTTAGGGACAGGGTTAGTTACAGGGTGAGGGTTAGAGTTAAAGATAGAGAGACTGTAAGCGTCAGAGTTAGGTTTAGTGACAGTGTTAGGGTTAGGGTTAGGGTTAGAGTTAGTGTTTAGGGTTAGGGTTAGGGTTAGGGTTTAGGATTAAGGGTTAGGGTTATGGTTAGTGTTAGGGTTTGGGTTAGGGGCAGGATAAGGGTTTGGGAAATGGTTAGGTTTAGTGTAGGGTTATAGTTAAATTTTGGTTTTGGCTGATGGTTAAGGTTAGTTTTAGGGACAGGTTTAGTGACAGGGTGAGGGTTAGAGTTAAGTTTAGAGAGACGGTAAGGGTCAGAGTTAGGTTTAGCGACAGTGTTAGTGTTAGGGATCAGGTTAGGTTAGGGTTTAGGGTTAGGGTTAGGGTTAGAGTTAGGAATAGGGGGGGGTTAGTGTTTACATTTTAGTGTTAGGGTTTAGGGATAGGGTTAGGGTTAGGGTTATGGTTAGGGTTAGGTTTAGGGTTAGGGTTAGGTTTAGGGTTTAGTGTTTATGGTTAGGGTTAGCGTTAGGGTTAGGGTTTGGGTTTAGGGTTTAGGTTTAGGGTTAGGGTTATTGTTAGGGTTTCGGGTTCAGTGTTAGGGTTAAGGTTAGGGTTAGGGTTAGGTACACGTTTCGTGTTTGAGACATGGTTAGGTTTAGTGTTAGGGTTATAGTTAAGTTTAGGTTTTGGCTGATGGTTAAGGTTAGGTTTAGGGACAGGTTTAGTTACACGGTGAGGGTTAGAGTTAAAGATAGAGAGATGGTAAGTGTCAGAGTTAGGTTTAGCGACAGTGTTAGGGTTAGGGTTAGGGTTAGGTTAGGTTTACGGTTAGGGTTAGGGTTAGGGTTAGGTTTTAGGGATAGGGTTAGGGTTAGGGTTACGGTTTAGGTTTAGGGTTAGGGTTAGGGTTAGCGTTAGCATTAGTTTTAGGGTTAGGGACAGGATTAGGGTTTGGGACATGGTTAGGTTTACTGTTAGGGTTATATTAAGTTTAGGTTTTGTCTGATGCTTAAGTTTAGATTTAGGGACTGGGTTAGTGACAGGGTGAGGGTTACAGTTAAGGTTGGAGAGACGGTAAGGGTCAGAGTTAGGTTTAGCGACAGTGTTAGGGTTAGGGATCAGGTTAGGGTAGGGTTTAGGGTTAGGGTTAGGGTTAGGCTTAGGAATAGGGGAGGGTTAGTGTTTACATTTTAGGGTTAGGGTTTAGGGATAGGGTTAGGGTTAAGGTTAGGGTTAGAGTTAGTGTTAGTGTTAGGGTTAGGGTTAGGGTTAGGTTTTAGGGATAGGGTTAGGGTTAGGATTTAGGGTTTAGGGTTAGGGTTAGGGTTAGAGTTAGGGTTTAGGCTTTAGGGTTAGGGTTAGTGTTAGGGTTTAGGGTTTAGGGTTAGGGTTATGGTTAGGGTTAGGGTTAGGGTTTAGTGTTTATGGTTAGGGTTAGCGTTAGGGTTAGGGTTTGGGTTTAGTGTTTAGGTTTAGGGTTAGGGTTAGTGTTAGGGTTTCGAGTTTAGTGTTAGGGTTAAGGTTAGGGTTAGGGTTAGGTACACGTTTCGGGTTTGAGACATGGTTAGGTTTAGTGTTAGGGTTATAGTTAAGTTTAGGTTTTGGCTGATGGTTAAGGTTAGGTTTAGGGACAGGGTTAGTTACAGGGTGAGGGTTAGAGTTAAAGATAGAGAGACGGTAAGGGTCAGAGTTAGGTTTAGCGACAGTGTTAGGGTTAGGGTTAGGGTTAGAGTTTAGGATTTAGGGTTAGGGTTATGGTTAGGGTTAGGGTTAGGGTTAGGGGCAGGTTAGGGTTTGGGAAATGGTTAGGTTTAGTGTAGGTTTATAGTTAAATTTTGGTTTTGGCTGATGGTTAAGGTTCGTTTTAGGGACAGGTTTAGTGACAGGGTGAGGGTTAGAGTTAAGTTTAGAGAGACGGTAAGGGTCAGAGTTAGGTTTAGCGACAGTGTTAGTGTTAGGGATCAGGTTAGGTTAGGGTTTAGGGTTAGGGTTCGGGTTAGAGTTAGGAATAGGGGAGGGTTAGTGTTTACATTTTAGGGTTAGGGTTTAGGGATAGGGTTAGGGTTAGGGTTAGGGTTAGGGTTAGGGTTAGAGTTAGGATTTAGGGTTTAGGGTTAGGGTTAGGGTTCGAGTTAGGTCTTACGGTTTAGGGTTAGGGTTAGGGTTTCGGGTTTCAGGTTAGGGTTAAGTTTAGGGTTAGGGTTAGGTACACGATTCGGGTTTGAGACATGTTTAGGTTTAGTGTTAGGGTTATGGTTAAATTTAGGTTTTGGCTGATGGTTAAGGTTAGGTTTAGGGACAGGGTTAGTTACAGGGTGAGGGTTAGACTTAAAGTTAGAGAGACGGTAAGGTACAGAGTTAGGTTTAGCGACAGTGTTAGGGTTAGGGTTAGGGTTAGGTTAGGGTTAGGGTTAGGGTTAAGGTTAGGGTTTAGGGTTTAGGGTTAGGGTTAGGGTTAGGGTTAGCATTAGGTTTAGGGTTAGGGATAGGATTAGGGTTTGGGACATGGTTAGGTTTACTGTTAGGGTTATATTAAGTTTAGGTTTTGTCTGATGCTTAAGTTTAGGTTTAGGGACAGGGTTAGTGACAGGGTGAGGGTTAGAGTTAAGGTTGGAGAGACGGTAAGGGTCAGAGTTAGGTTTAGCGACAGTGTTAGGTTTAGGGATCAGGTTAGGTTAGGGTTTAGGGTTAGGGTTAGGGTTAGGGTTAGGGTTAGGGTTAGGTTTTAGGGATAGGGTTAGGGTTAGGGTTACGGTTTAGGTTTAGGGTTAGGGTTAAGGTTAGGGTTTAGGGTTAGGGGCAGGATTAGGTTTTGGGACATGGTTAGGTTTACTGTTAGGGTTATATTAAGTTTAGGTTTTGTCTGATGCTTAAGTTTAGGTTTAGGGACAGGGTTAGTGACAGGGTGAGGGTTAGAGTTAAGGTTGGAGAGACGGTAAGGGTCAGAGTTAGGTTTAGCGACAGTGTTAGGGTTAGGGATCAGGTTAGGTTAGGGTTAGGGTTTGGGTTAGGGTTAGGGTTAGGTTTTAGGGATAGGGTTAGGGTTAGGGTTACAGTTTAGGTTTAGGGTTAGGATTAAGGTTAGCGTTTAGGGTTTAGGGTTAGGGTTAGGGTTAGGGTTAGCATTAGGTTTAGGGTTAGGGACAGGATTAGGGTTTGGGACATGGTTAGGTTTACTGTTAGGGTTATATTAAGTTTAGGTTTTGTCTGATGCTTAAGTTTAGGTTTAGGGACAGGGTTAGTGACAGGGTGAGGGTTAGAGTTAAGGTTGGAGAGACGGTAAGGGTCAGAGTTAGGTTTAGCGACAGTGTTAGGGTTAGGGATCAGGTTAGGTTAGGGTTTAGGGTTAGGGTTAGGGTTAGGGTTAGGAATAGGGGAGGGTTAGTGTTTACATTTTAGGGTTATTGTTTAGGGATAGGGTTAGGGTTAGGATTAGGGTTAGAGTTAGGGTTAGGGTTAGGGTTAGGGTTAGGGTTAGGGTTAGGTTTTAGGGATAGGGTTAGGGTTAGGGTTACGGTTTAGGTTTAGGGTTAGGGTTCAGGTTAGGGTTTAGGGTTTAGGGTTAGGGTTACGGTTAGAGTTAGGGTTTAGGCTTTAGGGTTAGGGTTAGGGTTAGGGTTAGGGTTAGGGTTTTGGGTTTAGTGTTAGGGTTAAGATTAGGGTTAGGGTTAGGTACACGTTTCGGGTTTGAGACATGGTTAGGTTTAGTGTTAGGGTTATAGTTAAGTTTAGGTTTTGGCTGATGGTTAAGGTTAGGTTTAGGGACAGGGTTAGTTACAGGGTGAGGGTTAGAGTTAAAGATAGAGAGACGGTAAGAGTCAGAGTTAGGTTTAGCGACAGTGTTAGGGTTAGGGTTAGGGTTAGGTTAGGGTTAGGGTTAGAGTTAGGGTTTAGGGTTAGGTTTAGGATTTAGGATTTAGGGTTAGGGTTATGGTTAGGGTTAGGGTTAGGGTTAGGGTCAGGATTACGGTTTGGGAAATGGTTAGGTTTAGTGTAGTGTTATAGTTAAGTTTTGGTTTTGGCTGATGGTTAAGGTTAGTTTTAGGGACAGGTTTAGTGACAGGGTGAGGGTTAGAGTTAAGTTTAGAGAGACGGTAAGGGTCAGAGTTAGGTTTAGCGACAGTGTTAGTGTTAGGAATCAGATTAGGTTAGGGTTTAGGGTTAGGGTTAGGGTTAGGGTTAGGAATAGGGGAGGGTTAGTGTTTACATTTCAATGTTAGGGTTTAGGGTTAGGGTGAGGGTTAGAGTTAGGGTTTAGGCTTTAGGGTTAGGGTTAGTGTTATGGTTTAGGGTTTAGGGTTAGGGTTAGGGTTAGGGTTAGGGTTTAGTGTTTAAGGTTAGGGTTAGCGTTAGGGTTAGGGTTTGGGTTTAGGGTTTAGGTTTGGGGTTAGGGTTAGTGTTAGGGTTTCGGGTTTAGTGTTAGGGTTAAGGTTATGGTTAG
>JAVKSA010000053.1:814789-817289 GCA_031876335.1 Hipposideros larvatus
TTTTAGGGATAGGGTTAGGGTTAGGGTTACGGTTTAGGTTTAGGGTTAGGGTTAAGGTTAGGGTTTAGGGTTTAGGGTTAGGGTTAGGGTTAGCGTTAGCATTAGTTTTGGGGTAAGGGACAGGATTAGGGTTTGGGACATGGTTAGGTTTACTGTTAGGGTTATATTAAGTTTAGGTTTTGTCTGATGCTTAAGTTTAGGTTTAGGGACAGGGTTAGTGACAGGGTGAGGGTTAGAGTTAAGGTTGGAGAGACGGTAAGGGTCAGAGTTAGGTTTAGCGACAGTGTTAGGGTTAGGGATCAGGTTAGGTTAGGGTTTAGGGTTAGGGTTAGTGTTAGGGTTAGGAATAGGGGAGGGTTAGTGTTTACATTTTAGGGTTAGGGTTTAGGGATAGGGTTAGTGTTAGGGTTAGGGTTAGAGTTAGGGTTAGGGTTAGGGTTAGGTTTTAGGGATAGGGTTAGGGTTAGGGTTATGGTTTAGGTTTAGGGTTAGGGTTAAGGTTAGGGTTTAGGGTTTAGGGTTAGGGTTAGGGTTAGAGTTAGGGTTTAGGCTTTAGGGTTAGGGTTAGTGTTAGGGTTTAGGGTTTAGGGTTAGGGTTAGGGTTAGGGTTAGGGTTTAGTGTTTATGGTTAGGGTTAGCGTTAGGGTTAGGGTTTGGGTTTAGCGTTTAGGTTTAGGGTTAGGGTTAGTGTTAGGGTTTCGGGTTTAGTGTTAGTGTTACGGTTAGGGTTAGGGTTAGGTACACGTTTCGTGTTTGAGACATGGTTAGGTTTAGTGTTAGGGTTATAGTTAAGTTTATGTTTTGGCTGATGGTTAAGGTTAGGTTTAGGGACAGGGTTAGTTACAGGGTGAGGGTTAGAGTTAAAGATAGAGAGACGGTAAGGGTCAGAGTTAGGTTTAGCGACAGTGTTCGGGTTAGGGTTAGGTTAGGGTTAGGGTTAGAGTTAGTGTTTAGGGTTAGGGTTAGGGTTAGGGTTTAGGATTTAGGGTTACGGTTATGGTTATGGTTAGGGTTAGGGTTAGGTGCAGGATTAGGGTTTGGGACATGGTTAGGTTTACTGTTAGGGTTATATTAAGTTTAGGTTTTGTCTGATGCTTAAGTTTAGGTTTAGGGACAGGGTTAGTGACAGGGTGAGGGTTAGAGTTAAGGTTGGAGAGACGGTAAGGGTCAGAGTTAGGTTTAGCGACAGTGTTAGGGTTAGGGATCAGGTTAGGTTAGGGTTTAGGGTTAGGGTTAGGGTTAGGTTTAGGAATAGGGGAGGGTTAGTGTTTACATTTTAGGGTTAGGGTTTAGGGTTTAGGGCTAGGGTTAGGGTTAGAGTAAGGGTTTAGGCTTCTTGGTTAGGGTTAGTGTTAGGGTTAGGGTTTAGGGTTAGGGTTAGGGTTAGGGTTAGGGTTAGGGTTTAGTGTTTATGGTTAGGGTTAGCGTTAGGGTTAGGTTTTGGGTTTAGTGTTTAGGTTTAGGGTTAGGGTTAGTGTTAGGGTTAGGGCTAGGGTTAGGGTTAGGGTTAGGGACAGGATTAGGGTTTGGGACATGGTTAGGTTTACTGTTAGGGTAATATTAAGTTTAGGTTTTGTGTGATGCTTAAGTTTATGTTTAGGGACAGGGTTAGTGACAGGGTGAGGGTTAGAGTTAAGGTTGGAGAGACGGTAAGGGTCAGAGTTAGGTTTAGCGACAGTGTTAGGGTTAGGGATCAGGTTAGGTTAGGGTTTAAGGTTAGGGTTAGGGTTAGGGTTAGGAATAGGGGAGGGTTAGTGTTTACATTTTAGTGTTAGGGTTTAGGGATAGGGTTAGTGTTAGGGTTTGGTTTAGAGTTAGGATTAGGGTTAGGGTTAGGGTTAGTGTTAGGGTTAGGTTTTAGGGATAGGATTAGGGTTAGGGTTACGGTTTAGGTTTAGGGTTAGGGTTAAGGTTAGGGTTTAGGGTTTAGGGTTAGGGTTAGGGTTAGAGTTAGGGTTTAGGCTTTAGGGTTAGGGTTAGTGTTAGGGTTTAGGGTTAGGGTTAGGGTTAGGGTTAGGTTTAGGACTTAGTGTTTATGGTTAGGGTTAGCGTTAGTGTTAGGGTTTGGGTTTAGGGTTTAGGTTTAGGGTTAGGGTTAGTGTTAGGGTTTCGGGTTTAGTGTTAGGGTTAAGGTTAGGGTTAGGGTTAGGTACACGTTTCGGGTTTGAGACATGGTTAGGTTTAGTGTTAGGGTTATAGTTAAGTTTAGGTTTTGGCTGATGGTTAAGGTTAGGTTTAGGGACAGGGTTAGTTACAGGGTGAGGGTTAGAGTTAAAGATAGAGAGACGGTAAGCGTCAGAGTTAGGTTTAGCGACAGTGTTAGGGTTAGGGTTAGGGTTAGAGTTAGGGTTTAGGGTTAGGGTTAGGGTTAGGGTTTAGGATTTAGGGTTAGGGTTATGGTTAGGGTTAGGGTTTGGGTTTGGGGCAGGATAAGGGTTTGGGAAATGGTTAGGTTTAGTGTAGGGTTATAGTTAAATTTTGGTTTTGGCTGATGGTTAAG
>JAVKSA010000053.1:822289-829789 GCA_031876335.1 Hipposideros larvatus
GTTAGGGTTAGGGATCAGGTTAGGTTAGGGTTTAAGGTTAGGGTTAGGGTTAGGGTTAGGAATAGGGGAGGGTTAGTGTTTACATTTTAGTGTTAGGGTTTAGGGATAGGGTTAGGGTTAGGGTTTGGTTTAGAGTTAGGATTAGGGTTAGGGTTAGGGTTAGTGTTAGGGTTAGGTTTTAGGGATAGGATTAGGGTTAGGGTTACGGTTTAGGTTTAGGGTTAGGGTTAAGGTTAGGGTTTAGGGTTTAGGGTTAGGGTTAGGGTTAGAGTTAGGGTTTAGGCTTTAGGGTTAGGGTTAGTGTTAGGGTTTAGGGTTAGGGTTAGGGTTAGGGTTAGGTTTAGGACTTAGTGTTTATGGTTAGGGTTAGCGTTAGTGTTAGGGTTTGGGTTTAGGGTTTAGGATTAGGGTTAGGGTTAGTGTTAGGGTTTCGGGTTTAGTGTTAGGGTTAAGGTTAGGGTTAGGGTTAGGTACACGTTTCGGGTTTGAGACATGGTTAGGTTTAGTGTTAGGGTTATAGTTAAGTTTAGGTTTTGGCTGATGGTTAAGGTTAGGTTTAGGGACAGGGTTAGTTACAGGGTGAGGGTTAGAGTTAAAGATAGAGAGACGGTAAGCGTCAGAGTTAGGTTTAGCGACAGTGTTAGGGTTAGGGTTAGGGTTAGAGTTAGGGTTTAGGGTTAGGGTTAGGGTTAGGGTTTAGGATTTAGGGTTAGGGTTATGGTTAGGGTTAGGGTTTGGGTTTGGGGCAGGATAAGGGTTTGGGAAATGGTTAGGTTTAGTGTAGGGTTATAGTTAAATTTTGGTTTTGGCTGATGGTTAAGGTTAGTTTTAGGGACAGGTTTAGTGACAGGGTGAGGGTTAGAGTTAAGGTTGGAGAGACGGTAAGGGTCAGAGTTAGGTTTAGCGACAGTGTTAGTGTTAGGGATCAGGTTAGGTTAGGGTTTAGGGTTAGGGTTAGGGTTAGAGTTAGGAATAGGGGAGGGTTAGTGTTTACATTTTAGGGTTAGGGTTTAGGGATAGGGATAGGGTTAGTGTTAGGGTTAGGGTTAGGGTTAGGTTTAGGGTTTAGTGTTTATGGTTAGGGTTAGCGTTAGGGTTAGGGTTTGGGTTTAGGGATTAGGTTTAGGGTTAGGGTTAGTGTTAGGGTTTCGGGTTTAGTGTTAGGGATAAGGTTAGGGTTAGGGTTAGGTACACGTTTCGTGTTTGAGACATGGTTAGGTTTAGTGTTAGGGTTATAGTTAAGTTTAAGTTTTGGCTGATGGTTAAGGTTAGGTTTAGGGACAGGGTTAGTTACACGGTGAGGGTTAGAGTTAAAGATAGAGAGACGGTAAAAGTCAGAGTTAGGTTTAGCGACAGTGTTAGGGTTAGGGTTAGGGTTAGGTTAGGTTTAGGGTTAGGGTTAGGGTTAGGGTTAGGTTTCAGGGATAGGGTTAGGGTTAGGTTTACGGTTTAGGTTTAGGGTTAGGGTTAAGGTTAGGGTTTAGGGTTTAGGGTTAGGGTTAGGGTTAGCGTTAGCATTAGTTTTGGGGTTAGGGACAGGATTAGGGTTTGGGACATGGTTAGGTTTACTGTTAGGGTTATATTAAGTTTAGGTTTTGTCTGATGCTTAAGTTTAGGTTTAGGGACAGGGATAGTGACAGGGTGAGGGTTAGAGTTAAGGTTGGAGAGACGGTAAGGGTCAGAGTTAGGTTTAGCGACAGTGTTAGGGTTAGGGATCAGGTTAGGTTAGGGTTTAGGGTTAGGGTTAGGGTTAGGGTTAGGAATAGGGGAGGGTTAGTGTTTACATTTTAGGTTAGGGTTTAGGGATAGGGTTAGGGTTAGGGTTAGGGTTAGAGTTCGGGTTAGGGTTAGGGTTAGGTTTTAGGGATAGGGTTAGGGTTAGGGTTATGGTTTAGGTTTAGGGTTAGGGTTAAGGTTAGGGTTTAGGGTTTAGGGTTAGGGTTAGGGTTAGAGATAGGGTTTAGGCTTTAGGGTTAGGGTTAGTGTTAGGGTTTAGTGTTAGTGTTAGGGTTAGGGTTAGGGTTAGGGTTAGGGTTTAGTGTTTATGGTTAGGGTTAGCGTAGGGTTAGGGTTTGGGTTTAGTGTTTAGGTTTAGAGTTAGGGTTAGTGTTAGGGTTAGTGTTAGGGTTAGGTTTAGGGTTAGGGACAGGATTAAGGTTTCGGACATGGTTAGGTTTACTGTTAGGGTAATATTAAGTTTAGGTTTTGTCTGATGCATAAGTTTAGGTTTAGGGACAGGGTTAGTGACAGGGTGAGGGTAGAGTTAAGGTTGGAGAGACGGTAAGGGTCAGAGTTAGGTTTAGCGACAGTGTTAGGGTTAGGGATCAGGTTAGGTTAGGGTTTAGGGTTAGGGTTAGTGTTAGGGTTAGGAATAGGGGAGGGTTAGTGTTTACATTTCAGGGTTAGGGTTTAGGGATAGGGTTATGGTTAGGGTTAGGGTTAGAGTTAGGGTTAGGGTTAGGGTTAGGGTTAGGTTTTAGGGATAGGGTTAGGGTTAGGGTTACGGTTTAGGTTTATGGTTAGGGTTAAGGTTAGGGTTTAGGGTTTAGGGTTAGGGTTAGGGTTAGAGTTAGGGTTTAGGCTTTAGGGTTAGGGTTAGTGTTAGGGTTTAGGGTTTAGGGTTAGGGTTAGGGTTAGGGTTAGGGTTTAGTGTTTATGGTTAGGGTTAGCGTTAGGGTTAGGGTTTGGGTTTAGGGTTTAGGTTTAGGGTTAGGGTTAGTGTTAGGGTTTCGAGTTTAGTGTTAGGGTTAAGGTTAGGGTTAGGGTTAGGTACACGTTTCGGGTTTGAGACATGGTTAGGTTTAGTGTTAGGGTTATAGTTAAGTTTAGGTTTTGGCTGATGGTTAAGGTTAGGTTTAGGGACAGGGTTAGTTACAGGGTGAGGGTTAGAGTTAAAGATAGAGAGACGGTAAGGGTCAGAGTTAGGTTTAGCGACAGTGTTAGGGTTAGGGTTAGGTTAGGGTTAGAGTTAGAGTTAGGGTTTAGGGTTAGGGTTAGGGTTAGGGTTTAGGATTTAGGGTTAGGGTTATGGTTATGGTTAGGGTTAGGGTTAGGGGCAGAATTAGGGTTTGGGACATGGTTAGGTTTACTGTTAGGGTTATATTAAGTTTAGGTTTTGTCTGATGCTTAAGTTTAGGTTTAGGGACCGGGTTAGTGACAGGGTGAGGGTTAGAGTTAAGTTTGGAGAGACGGTAAGGGTCAGAGTTAGGTTTAGTGACAGTGTTAGGGTTAGGGATTAGGTTAGGTTAGGGTTTAGGGTTAGGGTTAGGGTTAGGGTTAGGAATAGGGGAGGGTTAGTGTTTACATTTTATGGTTAGGGTTTAGGGATAGGGTTAGGGTTAGTGTTAGGGTTAGAGTTAGGGTTAGGGTTAAGGTTAGGGTTAGGTTTTAGGGATAGGGTTAGGGTTAGGGTTACGGTTTAGGTTTAGGGTTAGGGTTAAGGTTAGGGTTTAGGGTTTAGGGTTAGGGTTAGGGTTAGAGTAAATTTAGGGTTAGGGTTAGGGTTAGAGTTAGGAATAGGGGAGGGTTAGTGTTTACATTTTAGGGTTAGGGTTTAGGGATAGGGTTAGGGTTAGGGTTAGGGTTAGGGTTAGAGTTAGGATTTAGGCTTTAGGGTTAGGGTTAGGGTTCGAGTTAGGGCTTACGGTTTCGGGTTAGGGTTAGGGTTTCGGTTTTCGGGTTAGGGTTAAGTTTAGGGTTAGGGTTAGGTACACGATTCGGGTTTGAGACATGTTTAGGTTTAGTGTTAGGGTTATGGTTAAGTTTAGGTTTTGGCTGATGGTTAAGGTTAGGTTTAGGGACAGGGTTAGTTACAGGGTGAGTGTTAGACTTAAAGTTAGAGAGACGGTAAGGTACAGAGTTAGGTTTAGCGCCAGTGTTAGGGTTATTGTTAGGGTTAGGGTTTGGGTTTAGGGTTTATGTTTAGGGTGAGGGTTAGTGTTAGGGTTTCGGGTTTAGTGTTAGGGTTAAGGTTATGGTTAGGGTTAGGTACACGATTCGGGTTTGAGACATGGTTAGGGTTAGGGTTAGGGTTAGGGTTAGGGTTAGGTTTTAGGGATAGGGTTAGGGTTAGGGTTAGGGTTAGAGTTAGGAATAGGGGGGGGTTAGTGTTTACATTTTAGTGTTAGGGTTTAGGGATAGGGTTAGGGTTAGGGTTATGGTTAGGGTTAGGTTTAGGGTTAGGGTTAGGTTTAGGGTTTAGTGTTTATGGTTAGGGTTAGCGTTAGGGTTAGGGTTTGGGTTTAGGGTTTAGGTTTAGGGTTAGGGTTATTGTTAGGGTTTCGGGTTCAGTGTTAGGGTTAAGGTTAGGGTTAGGGTTAGGTACACGTTTCGTGTTTGAGACATGGTTAGGTTTAGTGTTAGGGTTATAGTTAAGTTTAGGTTTTGGCTGATGGTTAAGGTTAGGTTTAGGGACAGGGTTAGTTACACGGTGAGGGTTAGAGTTAAAGATAGAGAGATGGTAAGTGTCAGAGTTAGGTTTAGCGACAGTGTTAGGGTTAGGGTTAGGGTTAGGTTAGGTTTACGGTTAGGGTTAGGGTTAGGGTTAGGTTTTAGGGGTAGGGTTAGGGTTAGGGTTACGGTTTAGGTTTAGGGTTAGGGTTAGGGTTAGCGTTAGCATTAGTTTTAGGGTTAGGGACAGGATTAGGGTTTGGGACATGGTTAGGTTTACTGTTAGGGTTATATTAAGTTTAGGTTTTGTCTGATGCTTAAGTTTAGATTTAGGGACTGGGTTAGTGACAGGGTGAGGGTTACAGTTAAGGTTGGAGAGACGGTAAGGGTCAGAGTTAGGTTTAGCGACAGTGTTAGGGTTAGGGATCAGGTTAGGGTAGGGTTTAGGGTTAGGGTTAGGGTTAGGCTTAGGAATAGGGGAGGGTTAGTGTTTACATTTTAGGGTTAGGGTTTAGGGATAGGGTTAGGGTTAAGGTTAGGGTTAGAGTTAGTGTTAGTGTTAGGGTTAGGGTTAGGGTTAGGTTTTAGGGATAGGGTTAGGGTTAGGATTTAGGGTTTAGGGTTAGGGTTAGGGTTAGAGTTAGGGTTTAGGCTTTAGGGTTAGGGTTAGTGTTAGGGTTTAGGGTTTAGGGTTAGGGTTATGGTTAGGGTTAGGGTTAGGGTTTAGTGTTTATGGTTAGGGTTAGCGTTAGGGTTAGGGTTTGGGTTTAGTGTTTAGGTTTAGGGTTAGGGTTAGTGTTAGGGTTTCGAGTTTAGTGTTAGGGTTAAGGTTAGGGTTAGGGTTAGGTACACGTTTCGGGTTTGAGACATGGTTAGGTTTAGTGTTAGGGTTATAGTTAAGTTTAGGTTTTGGCTGATGGTTAAGGTTAGGTTTAGGGACAGGGTTAGTTACAGGGTGAGGGTTAGAGTTAAAGATAGAGAGACGGTAAGGTTCAGAGTTAGGTTTAGCGACAGTGTTAGGGTTAGGGTTAGGGTTAGAGTTTAGGATTTAGGGTTAGGGTTATGGTTAGGGTTAGGGTTAGGGTTAGGGGCAGGTTAGGGTTTGGGAAATGGTTAGGTTTAGTGTAGGTTTATAGTTAAATTTTGGTTTTGGCTGATGGTTAAGGTTCGTTTTAGGGACAGGTTTAGTGACAGGGTGAGGGTTAGAGTTAAGTTTAGAGAGACGGTAAGGGTCAGAGTTAGGTTTAGCGACAGTGTTAGTGTTAGGGATCAGGTTAGGTTAGGGTTTAGGGTTAGGGTTCGGGTTAGAGTTAGGAATAGGGGAGGGTTAGTGTTTACATTTTAGGGTTAGGGTTTAGGGATAGGGTTAGGGTTAGGGTTAGGGTTAGGGTTAGGGTTAGAGTTAGGATTTAGGGTTTAGGGTTAGGGTTAGGGTTCGAGTTAGGTCTTACGGTTTAGGGTTAGGGTTAGGGTTTCGGGTTTCAGGTTAGGGTTAAGTTTAGGGTTAGGGTTAGGTACACGATTCGGGTTTGAGACATGTTTAGGTTTAGTGTTAGGGTTATGGTTAAATTTAGGTTTTGGCTGATGGTTAAGGTTAGGTTTAGGGACAGGGTTAGTTACAGGGTGAGGGTTAGACTTAAAGTTAGAGAGACGGTAAGGTACAGAGTTAGGTTTAGCGACAGTGTTAGGGTTAGGGTTAGGGTTAGGTTAGGGTTAGGGTTAGGGTTAAGGTTAGGGTTTAGGGTTTAGGGTTAGGGTTAGGGTTAGGGTTAGCATTAGGTTTAGGGTTAGGGATAGGATTAGGGTTTGGGACATGGTTAGGTTTACTGTTAGGGTTATATTAAGTTTAGGTTTTGTCTGATGCTTAAGTTTAGGTTTAGGGACAGGGTTAGTGACAGGGTGAGGGTTAGAGTTAAGGTTGGAGAGACGGTAAGGGTCAGAGTTAGGTTTAGCGACAGTGTTAGGTTTAGGGATCAGGTTAGGTTAGGGTTTAGGGTTAGGGTTAGGGTTAGGGTTAGGGTTAGGGTTAGGTTTTAGGGATAGGGTTAGGGTTAGGGTTACGGTTTAGGTTTAGGGTTAGGGTTAAGGTTAGGGTTTAGGGTTAGGGGCAGGATTAGGTTTTGGGACATGGTTAGGTTTACTGTTAGGGTTATATTAAGTTTAGGTTTTGTCTGATGCTTAAGTTTAGGTTTAGGGACAGGGTTAGTGACAGGGTGAGGGTTAGAGTTAAGGTTGGAGAGACGGTAAGGGTCAGAGTTAGGTTTAGCGACAGTGTTAGGGTTAGGGATCAGGTTAGGTTAGGGTTAGGGTTTGGGTTAGGGTTAGGGTTAGGTTTTAGGGATAGGGTTAGGGTTAGGGTTACAGTTTAGGTTTAGGGTTAGGATTAAGGTTAGCGTTTAGGGTTTAGGGTTAGGGTTAGGGTTAGGGTTAGCATTAGGTTTAGGGTTAGGGACAGGATTAGGGTTTGGGACATGGTTAGGTTTACTGTTAGGGTTATATTAAGTTTAGGTTTTGTCTGATGCTTAAGTTTAGGTTTAGGGACAGGGTTAGTGACAGGGTGAGGGTTAGAGTTAAGGTTGGAGAGACGGTAAGGGTCAGAGTTAGGTTTAGCGACAGTGTTAGGGTTAGGGATCAGGTTAGGTTAGGGTTTAGGGTTAGGGTTAGGGTTAGGGTTAGGAATAGGGGAGGGTTAGTGTTTACATTTTAGGGTTAGGGTTTAGGGATAGGGTTAGGGTTAGGATTAGGGTTAGAGTTAGGGTTAGGGTTAGGGTTAGGGTTAGGGTTAGGGTTAGGTTTTAGGGATAGGGTTAGGGTTAGGGTTACGGTTTAGGTTTAGGGTTAGGGTTCAGGTTAGGGTTTAGGGTTTAGGGTTAGGGTTACGGTTAGAGTTAGGGTTTAGGCTTTAGGGTTAGGGTTAGGGTTAGGGTTAGGGTTAGGGTTTTGGGTTTAGTGTTAGGGTTAAGATTAGGGTTAGGGTTAGGTACACGTTTCGGGTTTGAGACATGGTTAGGTTTAGTGTTAGGGTTATAGTTAAGTTTAGGTTTTGGCTGATGGTTAAGGTTAGGTTTAGGGACAGGGTTAGTTACAGGGTGAGGGTTAGAGTTAAAGATA
>JAVKSA010000053.1:834789-842289 GCA_031876335.1 Hipposideros larvatus
TTAAGGTTAGGTTTAGGGACAGGGTTAGTTACACGGTGAGGGTTAGAGTTAAAGATAGAGAGACGGTAAAAGTCAGAGTTAGGTTTAGCGACAGTGTTAGGGTTAGGGTTAGGGTTAGGTTAGGTTTAGGGTTAGGGTTAGGGTTAGGGTTAGGTTTCAGGGATAGGGTTAGGGTTAGGTTTACGGTTTAGGTTTAGGGTTAGGGTTAAGGTTAGGGTTTAGGGTTTAGGGTTAGGGTTAGGGTTAGCGTTAGCATTAGTTTTGGGGTTAGGGACAGGATTAGGGTTTGGGACATGGTTAGGTTTACTGTTAGGGTTATATTAAGTTTAGGTTTTGTCTGATGCTTAAGTTTAGGTTTAGGGACAGGGATAGTGACAGGGTGAGGGTTAGAGTTAAGGTTGGAGAGACGGTAAGGGTCAGAGTTAGGTTTAGCGACAGTGTTAGGGTTAGGGATCAGGTTAGGTTAGGGTTTAGGGTTAGGGTTAGGGTTAGGGTTAGGAATAGGGGAGGGTTAGTGTTTACATTTTAGGTTAGGGTTTAGGGATAGGGTTAGGGTTAGGGTTAGGGTTAGAGTTCGGGTTAGGGTTAGGGTTAGGTTTTAGGGATAGGGTTAGGGTTAGGGTTATGGTTTAGGTTTAGGGTTAGGGTTAAGGTTAGGGTTTAGGGTTTAGGGTTAGGGTTAGGGTTAGAGATAGGGTTTAGGCTTTAGGGTTATGGTTAGTGTTAGGGTTTAGGGTTTAGTGTTAGGGTTAGGGTTAGGGTTAGGGTTAGGGTTTAGTGTTTATGGTTAGGGTTAGCGTAGGGTTAGGGTTTGGGTTTAGTGTTTAGGTTTAGAGTTAGGGTTAGTGTTAGGGTTAGTGTTAGGGTTAGGTTTAGGGTTAGGGACAGGATTAAGGTTTCGGACATGGTTAGGTTTACTGTTAGGGTAATATTAAGTTTAGGTTTTGTCTGATGCATAAGTTTAGGTTTAGGGACAGGGTTAGTGACAGGGTGAGGGTAGAGTTAAGGTTGGAGAGACGGTAAGGGTCAGAGTTAGGTTTAGCGACAGTGTTAGGGTTAGGGATCAGGTTAGGTTAGGGTTTAGGGTTAGGGTTAGTGTTAGGGTTAGGAATAGGGGAGGGTTAGTGTTTACATTTCAGGGTTAGGGTTTAGGGATAGGGTTATGGTTAGGGTTAGGGTTAGAGTTAGGGTTAGGGTTAGGGTTAGGGTTAGGTTTTAGGGATAGGGTTAGGGTTAGGGTTACGGTTTAGGTTTATGGTTAGGGTTAAGGTTAGGGTTTAGGGTTTAGGGTTAGGGTTAGGGTTAGAGTTAGGGTTTAGGCTTTAGGGTTAGGGTTAGTGTTAGGGTTTAGGGTTTAGGGTTAGGGTTAGGGTTAGGGTTAGGGTTTAGTGTTTATGGTTAGGGTTAGCGTTAGGGTTAGGGTTTGGGTTTAGGGTTTAGGTTTAGGGTTAGGGTTAGTGTTAGGGTTTCGAGTTTAGTGTTAGGGTTAAGGTTAGGGTTAGGGTTAGGTACACGTTTCGGGTTTGAGACATGGTTAGGTTTAGTGTTAGGGTTATAGTTAAGTTTAGGTTTTGGCTGATGGTTAAGGTTAGGTTTAGGGACAGGGTTAGTTACAGGGTGAGGGTTAGAGTTAAAGATAGAGAGACGGTAAGGGTCAGAGTTAGGTTTAGCGACAGTGTTAGGGTTAGGGTTAGGTTAGGGTTAGAGTTAGAGTTAGGGTTTAGGGTTAGGGTTAGGGTTAGGGTTTAGGATTTAGGGTTAGGGTTATGGTTATGGTTAGGGTTAGGGTTAGGGGCAGGATTAGGGTTTGGGACATGGTTAGGTTTACTGTTAGGGTTATATTAAGTTTAGGTTTTGTCTGATGCTTAAGTTTAGGTTTAGGGACCGGGTTAGTGACAGGGTGAGGGTTAGAGTTAAGTTTGGAGAGACGGTAAGGGTCAGAGTTAGGTTTAGTGACAGTGTTAGGGTTAGGGATTAGGTTAGGTTAGGGTTTAGGGTTAGGGTTAGGGTTAGGGTTAGGAATAGGGGAGGGTTAGTGTTTACATTTTATGGTTAGGGTTTAGGGATAGGGTTAGGGTTAGTGTTAGGGTTAGAGTTAGGGTTAGGGTTAAGGTTAGGGTTAGGTTTTAGGGATAGGGTTAGGGTTAGGGTTACGGTTTAGGTTTAGGGTTAGGGTTAAGGTTAGGGTTTAGGGTTTAGGGTTAGGGTTAGGGTTAGAGTAAATTTAGGGTTAGGGTTAGGGTTAGAGTTAGGAATAGGGGAGGGTTAGTGTTTACATTTTAGGGTTAGGGTTTAGGGATAGGGTTAGGGTTAGGGTTAGGGTTAGGGTTAGAGTTAGGATTTAGGCTTTAGGGTTAGGGTTAGGGTTCGAGTTAGGGCTTACGGTTTCGGGTTAGGGTTAGGGTTTCGGTTTTCGGGTTAGGGTTAAGTTTAGGGTTAGGGTTAGGTACACGATTCGGGTTTGAGACATGTTTAGGTTTAGTGTTAGGGTTATGGTTAAGTTTAGGTTTTGGCTGATGGTTAAGGTTAGGTTTAGGGACAGGGTTAGTTACAGGGTGAGTGTTAGACTTAAAGTTAGAGAGACGGTAAGGTACAGAGTTAGGTTTAGCGCCAGTGTTAGGGTTATTGTTAGGGTTAGGGTTTGGGTTTAGGGTTTATGTTTAGGGTGAGGGTTAGTGTTAGGGTTTCGGGTTTAGTGTTAGGGTTAAGGTTATGGTTAGGGTTAGGTACACGATTCGGGTTTGAGACATGGTTAGGGTTAGGGTTAGGGTTAGGGTTAGGGTTAGGTTTTAGGGATAGGGTTAGGGTTAGGGTTAGGGTTAGAGTTAGGAATAGGGGGGGGTTAGTGTTTACATTTTAGTGTTAGGGTTTAGGGATAGGGTTAGGGTTAGGGTTATGGTTAGGGTTAGGTTTAGGGTTAGGGTTAGGTTTAGGGTTTAGTGTTTATGGTTAGGGTTAGCGTTAGGGTTAGGGTTTGGGTTTAGGGTTTAGGTTTAGGGTTAGGGTTATTGTTAGGGTTTCGGGTTCAGTGTTAGGGTTAAGGTTAGGGTTAGGGTTAGGTACACGTTTCGTGTTTGAGACATGGTTAGGTTTAGTGTTAGGGTTATAGTTAAGTTTAGGTTTTGGCTGATGGTTAAGGTTAGGTTTAGGGACAGGGTTAGTTACACGGTGAGGGTTAGAGTTAAAGATAGAGAGATGGTAAGTGTCAGAGTTAGGTTTAGCGACAGTGTTAGGGTTAGGGTTAGGGTTAGGTTAGGTTTACGGTTAGGGTTAGGGTTAGGGTTAGGTTTTAGGGATAGGGTTAGGGTTAGGGTTACGGTTTAGGTTTAGGGTTAGGGTTAGGGTTAGCGTTAGCATTAGTTTTAGGGTTAGGGACAGGATTAGGGTTTGGGACATGGTTAGGTTTACTGTTAGGGTTATATTAAGTTTAGGTTTTGTCTGATGCTTAAGTTTAGATTTAGGGACTGGGTTAGTGACAGGGTGAGGGTTACAGTTAAGGTTGGAGAGACGGTAAGGGTCAGAGTTAGGTTTAGCGACAGTGTTAGGGTTAGGGATCAGGTTAGGGTAGGGTTTAGGGTTAGGGTTAGGGTTAGGCTTAGGAATAGGGGAGGGTTAGTGTTTACATTTTAGGGTTAGGGTTTAGGGATAGGGTTAGGGTTAAGGTTAGGGTTAGAGTTAGTGTTAGTGTTAGGGTTAGGGTTAGGGTTAGGTTTTAGGGATAGGGTTAGGGTTAGGATTTAGGGTTTAGGGTTAGGGTTAGGGTTAGAGTTAGGGTTTAGGCTTTAGGGTTAGGGTTAGTGTTAGGGTTTAGGGTTTAGGGTTAGGGTTATGGTTAGGGTTAGGGTTAGGGTTTAGTGTTTATGGTTAGGGTTAGCGTTAGGGTTAGGGTTTGGGTTTAGTGTTTAGGTTTAGGGTTAGGGTTAGTGTTAGGGTTTCGAGTTTAGTGTTAGGGTTAAGGTTAGGGTTAGGGTTAGGTACACGTTTCGGGTTTGAGACATGGTTAGGTTTAGTGTTAGGGTTATAGTTAAGTTTAGGTTTTGGCTGATGGTTAAATTTGGTTTAGGGACAGGGTTAGTTACAGGGTGAGGGTTAGAGTTAAAGATAGAGAGACGGTAAGGGTCAGAGTTAGGTTTAGCGACAGTGTTAGGGTTAGGGTTAGGGTTAGAGTTTAGGATTTAGGGTTAGGGTTATGGTTAGGGTTAGGGTTAGGGTTAGGGGCAGGTTAGGGTTTGGGAAATGGTTAGGTTTAGTGTAGGTTTATAGTTAAATTTTGGTTTTGGCTGATGGTTAAGGTTCGTTTTAGGGACAGGTTTAGTGACAGGGTGAGGGTTAGAGTTAAGTTTAGAGAGACGGTAAGGGTCAGAGTTAGGTTTAGCGACAGTGTTAGTGTTAGGGATCAGGTTAGGTTAGGGTTTAGGGTTAGGGTTCGGGTTAGAGTTAGGAATAGGGGAGGGTTAGTGTTTACATTTTAGGGTTAGGGTTTAGGGATAGGGTTAGGGTTAGGGTTAGGGTTAGGGTTAGGGTTAGAGTTAGGATTTAGGGTTTAGGGTTAGGGTTAGGGTTCGAGTTAGGTCTTACGGTTTAGGGTTAGGGTTAGGGTTTCGGGTTTCAGGTTAGGGTTAAGTTTAGGGTTAGGGTTAGGTACACGATTCGGGTTTGAGACATGTTTAGGTTTAGTGTTAGGGTTATGGTTAAATTTAGGTTTTGGCTGATGGTTAAGGTTAGGTTTAGGGACAGGGTTAGTTACAGGGTGAGGGTTAGACTTAAAGTTAGAGAGACGGTAAGGTACAGAGTTAGGTTTAGCGACAGTGTTAGGGTTAGGGTTAGGGTTAGGTTAGGGTTAGGGTTAGGGTTAAGGTTAGGGTTTAGGGTTTAGGGTTAGGGTTAGGGTTAGGGTTAGCATTAGGTTTAGGGTTAGGGATAGGATTAGGGTTTGGGACATGGTTAGGTTTACTGTTAGGGTTATATTAAGTTTAGGTTTTGTCTGATGCTTAAGTTTAGGTTTAGGGACAGGGTTAGTGACAGGGTGAGGGTTAGAGTTAAGGTTGGAGAGACGGTAAGGGTCAGAGTTAGGTTTAGCGACAGTGTTAGGTTTAGGGATCAGGTTAGGTTAGGGTTTAGGGTTAGGGTTAGGGTTAGGGTTAGGGTTAGGGTTAGGTTTTAGGGATAGGGTTAGGGTTAGGGTTACGGTTTAGGTTTAGGGTTAGGGTTAAGGTTAGGGTTTAGGGTTAGGGGCAGGATTAGGTTTTGGGACATGGTTAGGTTTACTGTTAGGGTTATATTAAGTTTAGGTTTTGTCTGATGCTTAAGTTTAGGTTTAGGGACAGGGTTAGTGACAGGGTGAGGGTTAGAGTTAAGGTTGGAGAGACGGTAAGGGTCAGAGTTAGGTTTAGCGACAGTGTTAGGGTTAGGGATCAGGTTAGGTTAGGGTTAGGGTTTGGGTTAGGGTTAGGGTTAGGTTTTAGGGATAGGGTTAGGGTTAGGGTTACAGTTTAGGTTTAGGGTTAGGATTAAGGTTAGCGTTTAGGGTTTAGGGTTAGGGTTAGGGTTAGGGTTAGCATTAGGTTTAGGGTTAGGGACAGGATTAGGGTTTGGGACATGGTTAGGTTTACTGTTAGGGTTATATTAAGTTTAGGTTTTGTCTGATGCTTAAGTTTAGGTTTAGGGACAGGGTTAGTGACAGGGTGAGGGTTAGAGTTAAGGTTGGAGAGACGGTAAGGGTCAGAGTTAGGTTTAGCGACAGTGTTAGGGTTAGGGATCAGGTTAGGTTAGGGTTTAGGGTTAGGGTTAGGGTTAGGGTTAGGAATAGGGGAGGGTTAGTGTTTACATTTTAGGGTTAGGGTTTAGGGATAGGGTTAGGGTTAGGATTAGGGTTAGAGTTAGGGTTAGGGTTAGGGTTAGGGTTAGGGTTAGGGTTAGGTTTTAGGGATAGGGTTAGGGTTAGGGTTACGGTTTAGGTTTAGGGTTAGGGTTCAGGTTAGGGTTTAGGGTTTAGGGTTAGGGTTACGGTTAGAGTTAGGGTTTAGGCTTTAGGGTTAGGGTTAGGGTTAGGGTTAGGGTTAGGGTTTTGGGTTTAGTGTTAGGGTTAAGATTAGGGTTAGGGTTAGGTACACGTTTCGGGTTTGAGACATGGTTAGGTTTAGTGTTAGGGTTATAGTTAAGTTTAGGTTTTGGCTGATGGTTAAGGTTAGGTTTAGGGACAGGGTTAGTTACAGGGTGAGGGTTAGAGTTAAAGATAGAGAGACGGTAAGAGTCAGAGTTAGGTTTAGCGACAGTGTTAGGGTTAGGGTTAGGGTTAGGTTAGGGTTAGGGTTAGAGTTAGGGTTTAGGGATAGGTTTAGGATTTAGGATTTAGGGTTAGGGTTATGGTTAGGGTTAGGGTTAGGGTTAGGGTCAGGATTACGGTTTGGGAAATGGTTAGGTTTAGTGTAGTGTTATAGTTAAGTTTTGGTTTTGGCTGATGGTTAAGGTTAGTTTTAGGGACAGGTTTAGTGACAGGGTGAGGGTTAGAGTTAAGTTTAGAGAGACGGTAAGGGTCAGAGTTAGGTTTAGCGACAGTGTTAGTGTTAGGAATCAGATTAGGTTAGGGTTTAGGGTTAGGGTTAGGGTTAGGGTTAGGAATAGGGGAGGGTTAGTGTTTACATTTCAATGTTAGGGTTTAGGGTTAGGGTGAGGGTTAGAGTTAGGGTTTAGGCTTTAGGGTTAGGGTTAGTGTTATGGTTTAGGGTTTAGGGTTAGGGTTAGGGTTAGGGTTAGGGTTTAGTGTTTAAGGTTAGGGTTAGCGTTAGGGTTAGGGTTTGGGTTTAGGGTTTAGGTTTGGGGTTAGGGTTAGTGTTAGGGTTTCGGGTTTAGTGTTAGGGTTAAGGTTATGGTTAGGGTTAGGTACACGATTCGGGTTTGAGACATGGTTAGGTTTAGTGTTAGGGTTATAGTTAAGTTTAGGTTTTGGCTGATGGTTAAGGTTAGGTTTAGGGACAGGGTTAGTTACAGGGTGAGTGTTAGAGTTAAAGATAGAGAGACCTTAAGTGTCAGAGTTAGGTTTAGCGACAGTGTTAGGGTTAGGGTTAGGGTTAGGTTAGGGTTAGGGTTAGGGTTAGGGTTAGGTTTTAGGGATAGGGTTAGGGTTAGGGTTACGGTTTAGGGTTAGGGTTAAGGTTAGGGTTTAGGGTTTAGGGTTAGGGTTAGGGTTAGGGTTAGCATTAGTTTTAGGGTTAGGGACAGGATTAGGGTTTGGGACATGGTTAGGTTTACTGTTAGGGTTATATTAAGTTTAGGTTTTGTCTGATGCTTAAGTTTAGTTTTAGGGACAGGGTTAGTGACAGGGTGAGGGTTAGAGTTAAGGTTGGAGAGACGGTAAGGGTCAGAGTCAGGTTTAGCGACAGTGTTAGGGTTAGGGATCAGGTTAGGTTAGGGTTTAGGGTTAGGGTTAGGGTTAGGGTTAGGAATAGGGGAGGGTTAGTGTTTACATTTTAGGGTTAGGGTTTAGGGATAGGGTTAGGG
>JAVKSA010000053.1:847289-852289 GCA_031876335.1 Hipposideros larvatus
TAGGGTTAGGGTTATGGTTAGGGTTAGGGTTTGGGTTTGGGGCAGGATAAGGGTTTGGGAAATGGTTAGGTTTAGTGTAGGGTTATAGTTAAATTTTGGTTTTGGCTGATGGTTAAGGTTAGTTTTAGGGACAGGTTTAGTGACAGGGTGAGGGTTAGAGTTAAGGTTGGAGAGACGGTAAGGGTCAGAGTTAGGTTTAGCGACAGTGTTAGTGTTAGGGATCAGGTTAGGTTAGGGTTTAGGGTTAGGGTTAGGGTTAGAGTTAGGAATAGGGGAGGGTTAGTGTTTACATTTTAGGGTTAGGGTTTAGGGATAGGGATAGGGTTAGTGTTAGGGTTAGGGTTAGGGTTAGGTTTAGGGTTTAGTGTTTTTGGTTAGGGTTAGCGTTAGGGTTAGGGTTTGGGTTTAGGGATTAGGTTTAGGGTTAGGGTTAGTGTTAGGGTTTCGGGTTTAGTGTTAGGGATAAGGTTAGGGTTAGGGTTAGGTACACGTTTCGTGTTTGAGACATGGTTAGGTTTAGTGTTAGGGTTATAGTTAAGTTTAAGTTTTGGCTGATGGTTAAGGTTAGGTTTAGGGACAGGGTTAGTTACACGGTGAGGGTTAGAGTTAAAGATAGAGAGACGGTAAAAGTCAGAGTTAGGTTTAGCGACAGTGTTAGGGTTAGGGTTAGGGTTAGGTTAGGTTTAGGGTTAGGGTTAGGGTTAGGGTTAGGTTTCAGGGATAGGGTTAGGGTTAGGTTTACGGTTTAGGTTTAGGGTTAGGGTTAAGGTTAGGGTTTAGGGTTTAGGGTTAGGGTTAGGGTTAGCGTTAGCATTAGTTTTGGGGTTAGGGACAGGATTAGGGTTTGGGACATGGTTAGGTTTACTGTTAGGGTTATATTAAGTTTAGGTTTTGTCTGATGCTTAAGTTTAGGTTTAGGGACAGGGATAGTGACAGGGTGAGGGTTAGAGTTAAGGTTGGAGAGACGGTAAGGGTCAGAGTTAGGTTTAGCGACAGTGTTAGGGTTAGGGATCAGGTTAGGTTAGGGTTTAGGGTTAGGGTTAGGGTTAGGGTTAGGAATAGGGGAGGGTTAGTGTTTACATTTTAGGTTAAGGTTTAGGGATAGGGTTAGGGTTAGGGTTAGGGTTAGAGTTCGGGTTAGGGTTAGGGTTAGGTTTTAGGGATAGGGTTAGGGTTAGGGTTATGGTTTAGGTTTAGGGTTAGGGTTAAGGTTAGGGTTTAGGGTTTAGGGTTAGGGTTAGGGTTAGAGATAGGGTTTAGGCTTTAGGGTTAGGGTTAGTGTTAGGGTTTAGGGTTTAGTGTTAGGGTTAGGGTTAGGGTTAGGGTTAGGGTTTAGTGTTTATGGTTAGGGTTAGCGTAGGGTTAGGGTTTGGGTTTAGTGTTTAGGTTTAGAGTTAGGGTTAGTGTTAGGGTTAGTGTTAGGGTTAGGTTTAGGGTTAGGGACAGGATTAAGGTTTCGGACATGGTTAGGTTTACTGTTAGGGTAATATTAAGTTTAGGTTTTGTCTGATGCATAAGTTTAGGTTTAGGGACAGGGTTAGTGACAGGGTGAGGGTAGAGTTAAGGTTGGAGAGACGGTAAGGGTCAGAGTTAGGTTTAGCGACAGTGTTAGGGTTAGCGTTAGGGTTAGGGTTTGGGTTTAGGGATTAGGTTTAGGGTTAGGGTTAGTGTTAGGGTTTCGGGTTTAGTGTTAGGGTTAAGGTTAGGGTTAGGGTTAGGTACACGTTTCGGGTTTGAGACATGGTTAGGTTTAGTGTTAGGGTTATAGTTAAGTTTAGGTTTTGGCTGATGGTTAAGGTTAGGTTTAGGGACAGGGTTAGTTACAGGGTGAGGGTTAGAGTTAAAGATAGAGAGACTGTAAGCGTCAGAGTTAGGTTTAGCGACAGTGTTAGGGTTAGGGTTAGGGTTAGAGTTAGGGTTTAGGGTTAGGGTTAGGGTTAGGGTTTAGGATTTAGGGTTAGGGTTATGGTTAGGGTTAGGGTTTGGGTTTGGGGCAGGATAAGGGTTTGGGAAATGGTTAGGTTTAGTGTAGGGTTATAGTTAAATTTTGGTTTTGGCTGATGGTTAAGGTTAGTTTTAGGGACAGGTTTAGTGACAGGGTGAGGGTTAGAGTTAAGGTTGGAGAGACGGTAAGGGTCAGAGTTAGGTTTAGCGACAGTGTTAGTGTTAGGGATCAGGTTAGGTTAGGGTTTAGGGTTAGGGTTAGGGTTAGAGTTAGGAATAGGGGAGGGTTAGTGTTTACATTTTAGGGTTAGGGTTTAGGGATAGGGATAGGGTTAGTGTTAGGGTTAGGGTTAGGGTTAGGTTTAGGGTTTAGTGTTTATGGTTAGGGTTAGCGTTAGGGTTAGGGTTTGGGTTTAGGGATTAGGTTTAGGGTTAGGGTTAGTGTTAGGGTTTCGGGTTTAGTGTTAGGGATAAGGTTAGGGTTAGGGTTAGGTACACGTTTCGTGTTTGAGACATGGTTAGGTTTAGTGTTAGGGTTATAGTTAAGTTTAAGTTTTGGCTGATGGTTAAGGTTAGGTTTAGGGACAGGGTTAGTTACACGGTGAGGGTTAGAGTTAAAGATAGAGAGACGGTAAAAGTCAGAGTTAGGTTTAGCGACAGTGTTAGGGTTAGGGTTAGGGTTAGGTTAGGTTTAGGGTTAGGGTTAGGGTTAGGGTTAGGTTTCAGGGATAGGGTTAGGGTTAGGTTTACGGTTTAGGTTTAGGGTTAGGGTTAAGGTTAGGGTTTAGGGTTTAGGGTTAGGGTTAGGGTTAGCGTTAGCATTAGTTTTGGGGTTAGGGACAGGATTAGGGTTTGGGACATGGTTAGGTTTACTGTTAGGGTTATATTAAGTTTAGGTTTTGTCTGATGCTTAAGTTTAGGTTTAGGGACAGGGATAGTGACAGGGTGAGGGTTAGAGTTAAGGTTGGAGAGACGGTAAGGGTCAGAGTTAGGTTTAGCGACAGTGTTAGGGTTAGGGATCAGGTTAGGTTAGGGTTTAGGGTTAGGGTTAGGGTTAGGGTTAGGAATAGGGGAGGGTTAGTGTTTACATTTTAGGTTAGGGTTTAGGGATAGGGTTAGGGTTAGGGTTAGGGTTAGAGTTCGGGTTAGGGTTAGGGTTAGGTTTTAGGGATAGGGTTAGGGTTAGGGTTATGGTTTAGGTTTAGGGTTAGGGTTAAGGTTAGGGTTTAGGGTTTAGGGTTAGGGTTAGGGTTAGAGATAGGGTTTAGGCTTTAGGGTTAGGGTTAGTGTTAGGGTTTAGGGTTTAGTGTTAGGGTTAGGGTTAGGGTTAGGGTTAGGGTTTAGTGTTTATGGTTAGGGTTAGCGTAGGGTTAGGGTTTGGGTTTAGTGTTTAGGTTTAGAGTTAGGGTTAGTGTTAGGGTTAGTGTTAGGGTTAGGTTTAGGGTTAGGGACAGGATTAAGGTTTCGGACATGGTTAGGTTTACTGTTAGGGTAATATTAAGTTTAGGTTTTGTCTGATGCATAAGTTTAGGTTTAGGGACAGGGTTAGTGACAGGGTGAGGGTAGAGTTAAGGTTGGAGAGACGGTAAGGGTCAGAGTTAGGTTTAGCGACAGTGTTAGGGTTAGGGATCAGGTTAGGTTAGGGTTTAGGGTTAGGGTTAGTGTTAGGGTTAGGAATAGGGGAGGGTTAGTGTTTACATTTCAGGGTTAGGGTTTAGGGATAGGGTTATGGTTAGGGTTAGGGTTAGAGTTAGGGTTAGGGTTAGGGTTAGGGTTAGGTTTTAGGGATAGGGTTAGGGTTAGGGTTACGGTTTAGGTTTATGGTTAGGGTTAAGGTTAGGGTTTAGGGTTTAGGGTTAGGGTTAGGGTTAGAGTTAGGGTTTAGGCTTTAGGGTTAGGGTTAGTGTTAGGGTTTAGGGTTTAGGGTTAGGTTTAGGGTTAGGGTTAGGGTTTAGTGTTTATGGTTAGGGTTAGCGTTAGGGTTAGGGTTTGGGTTTAGGGTTTAGGTTTAGGGTTAGGGTTAGTGTTAGGGTTTCGAGTTTAGTGTTAGGGTTAAGGTTAGGGTTAGGGTTAGGTACACGTTTCGGGTTTGAGACATGGTTAGGTTTAGTGTTAGGGTTATAGTTAAGTTTAGGTTTTGGCTGATGGTTAAGGTTAGGTTTACGGACAGGGTTAGTTACAGGGTGAGGGTTAGAGTTAAAGATAGAGAGACGGTAAGGGTCAGAGTTAGGTTTAGCGACAGTGTTAGGGTTAGGGTTAGGTTAGGGTTAGAGTTAGAGTTAGGGTTTAGGGTTAGGGTTAGGGTTAGGGTTTAGGATTTAGGGTTAGGGTTATGGTTATGGTTAGGGTTAGGGTTAGGGGCAGGATTAGGGTTTGGGACATGGTTAGGTTTACTGTTAGGGTTATATTAAGTTTAGGTTTTGTCTGATGCTTAAGTTTAGGTTTAGGGACCGGGTTAGTGACAGGGTGAGGGTTAGAGTTAAGTTTGGAGAGACGGTAAGGGTCAGAGTTAGGTTTAGTGACAGTGTTAGGGTTAGGGATCAGGTTAGGTTAGGGTTTAGGGTTAGGGTTAGGGTTAGGGTTAGGAATAGGGGAGGGTTAGTGTTTACATTTTATGGTTAGGGTTTAGGGATAGGGTTAGGGTTAGTGTTAGGGTTAGAGTTAGGGTTAGGGTTAAGGTTAGGGTTAGGTTTTAGGGATAGGGTTAGGGTTAGGGTTACGGTTTAGGTTTAGGGTTAGGGTTAAGGTTAGGGTTTAGGGTTTAGGGTTAGGGTTAGGGTTAGAGTAAATTTAGGGTTAGGGTTAGGGTTAGAGTTAGGAATAGGGGAGGGTTAGTGTTTACATTTTAGGGTTAGGGTTTAGGGATAGGGTTAGGGTTAGGGTTAGGGTTAGGGTTAGAGTTAGGATTTAGGCTTTAGGGTTAGGGTTAGGGTTCGAGTTAGGGCTTACGGTTTCGGGTTAGGGTTAGGGTTTCGGGTTTCGGGTTAGGGTTAAGTTTAGGGTTAGGGTTAGGTACACGATTCGGGTTTGAGACATGTTTAGGTTTAGTGTTAGGG
>JAVKSA010000053.1:862289-889789 GCA_031876335.1 Hipposideros larvatus
GGGTTAGGGTTAGGGTTTGGTTTAGAGTTAGGGTTAGGGTTAGGGTTAGGGTTAGTGTTAGGGTTAGGTTTTAGGGATAAGATTAGGGTTAGGGTTACGGTTTAGATTTAGGGTTAGGGTTAAGGTTAGTGTTTAGGGTTTAGGGTTAGGGTTAGGGTTAGAGTTAGGGTTTAGGCTTTAGGGTTAGGGTTAGTGTTAGGGTTTAGGGTTAGGGTTAGGGTTAGGGTTAGGTTTAGGACTTAGTGTTTATGGTTAGGGTTAGCGTTAGGGTTAGGGTTTGGGTTTAGGGTTTAGGTTTAGGGTTAGGGTTAGTGTTAGGGTTTCGGGTTTAGTGTTAGGTTTAAGGTTAGGGTTAGGGTTAGGTACACGTTTCGGGTTTGAGACATGGTTAGGTTTAGTGTTAGGGTTATAGTTAAGTTTAGGTTTTGGCTGATGGTTAAGGTTAGGTTTAGGGACAGGGTTAGTTACAGGGTGAGGGTTAGAGTTAAAGATAGAGAGACGGTAAGCGTCAGAGTTAGGTTTAGCGACAGTGTTAGGGTTAGGGTTAGGGTTAGAGTTAGGGTTTAGGGTTAGGGTTAGGGTTAGGGTTTAGGATTTAGGGTTAGGGTTATGGTTAGGGTTAGGGTTTGGGTTTGGGGCAGGATAAGGGTTTGGGAAATGGTTAGGTTTAGTGTAGGGTTATAGTTAAATTTTGGTTTTGGCTGATGGTTAAGGTTAGTTTTAGGGACAGGTTTAGTGACAGGGTGAGGGTTAGAGTTAAGGTTGGAGAGACGGTAAAAGTCAGAGTTAGGTTTAGCGACAGTGTTAGGGTTAGGGTTAGGGTTAGGTTAGGTTTAGGGTTAGGGTTAGGGTTAGGGTTAGGTTTCAGGGATAGGGTTAGGGTTAGGTTTACGGTTTAGGTTTAGGGTTAGGGTTAAGGTTAGGGTTTAGGGTTTAGGGTTAGGGTTAGGGTTAGCGTTAGCATTAGTTTTTGGGTTAGGGACAGGATTAGGGTTTGGGACATTGTTAGGTTTACTGTTAGGGTTATATTAAGTTTAGGTTTTGTCTGATGCTTAAGTTTAGGTTTAGGGACAGGGATAGTGACAGGGTGAGGGTTAGAGTTAAGGTTGGAGAGACGGTAAGGGTCAGAGTTAGGTTTAGCGACAGTGTTAGGGTTAGGGATCAGGTTAGGTTAGGGTTTAGGGTTAGGGTTAGGGTTAGGGTTAGGAATAGGGGAGGGTTAGTGTTTACATTTTAGGTTAGGGTTTAGGGATAGGGTTAGGGTTAGGGTTAGGGTTAGAGTTAGTGTTAGGGTTAGGGTTAGGTTTTAGGGATAGGGTTAGGGTTAGGGTTATGGTTTAGGTTTAGGGTTAGGGTTAAGGTTAGGGTTTAGGGTTTAGGGTTAGGGTTAGGGTTAGAGATAGGGTTTAGGCTTTAGGGTTAGGGTTAGTGTTAGGGTTTAGGGTTTAGTGTTAGGGTTAGGGTTAGGGTTAGGGTTAGGGTTTAGTGTTTATGGTTAGGGTTAGCGTAGGGTTAGGGTTTGGGTTTAGTGTTTAGGTTTAGAGTTAGGGTTAGTGTTAGGGTTAGTGTTAGGGTTAGGTTTAGGGTTAGGGACAGGATTAAGGTTTCGGACATGGTTAGGTTTACTGTTAGGGTAATATTAAGTTTAGGTTTTGTCTGATGCATAAGTTTAGGTTTAGGGACAGGGTTAGTGACAGGGTGAGGGTTAGAGTTAAGGTTGGAGAGACGGTAAGGGTCAGAGTTAGGTTTAGCGACAGTGTTAGGGTTAGGGATCAGGTTAGGTTAGGGTTTAGGGTTAGGGTTATTGTTAGGGTTAGGAATAGGGGAGGGTTAGTGTTTACATTTCAGGGTTAGGGTTTAGGGATAGGGTTAGGGTTAGGGTTAGGGTTAGAGTTAGGGTTAGGGTTAGGGTTAGGGTTAGGTTTTAGGGATAGGGTTAGGGTTAGGGTTACGGTTTAGGTTTATGGTTAGGGTTAAGGTTAGGGTTTAGGGTTTAGTGTTAGGGTTAGGGTTAGAGTTAGGGTTTAGGCTTTAGGGTTAGGGTTAGTGTTAGGGTTTAGGGTTTAGGGTTAGGGTTAGGGTTAGGGTTAGGGTTTAGTGTTTATGGTTAGGGTTAGCGTTAGGGTTAGGGTTTGGGTTTAGGGTTTAGGTTTAGGGTTAGGGTTAGTGTTAGGGTTTCGAGTTTAGTGTTAGGGTTAAGGTTAGGGTTAGGGTTAGGTACACGTTTCGGGTTTGAGACATGGTTAGGTTTAGTGTTAGGGTTATAGTTAAGTTTAGGTTTTGGCTGATGGTTAAGGTTAGGTTTAGGGACAGGGTTAGTTACAGGGTGAGGGTTAGAGTTAAAGATAGAGAGACGGTAAGGGTCAGAGTTAGGTTTAGCGACAGTGTTAGGGTTAGGGTTAGGTTAGGGTTAGGGTTAGAGTTAGGGTTTAGGGTTAGGGTTAGGGTTAGGGTTTAGGATTTAGGGTTAGGGTTATGGTTATGGTTAGGGTTAGGGTTAGGGGCAGGATTAGGGTTTGGGACATGGTTAGGTTTACTGTTAGGGTTATATTAAGTTTAGGTTTTGTCTGATGCTTAAGTTTAGGTTTAGAGACCGGGTTAGTGACAGGGTGAGGGTTAGAGTTAAGTTTGGAGAGACGGTAAGGGTCAGAGTTAGGTTTAGTGACAGTGTTAGGGTTAGGGATCAGGTTAGGTTAGGGTTTAGGGTTAGGGTTAGGGTTAGGGTTAGGAATAGGGGAGGGTTAGTGTTTACATTTTATGGTTAGGGTTTAGGGATAGGGTTAGGGTTAGTGTTAGGGTTAGAGTTAGGGTTAGGGTTAAGGTTAGGGTTAGGTTTTAGGGATAAGGTTAGGGTTAGGGTTACGGTTTAGGTTTAGGGTTAGGGTTAAGGTTAGGGTTTAGGGTTTAGGGTTAGAGTTAGGGTTAGAGTAAATTTAGGGTTAGGGTTAGGGTTAGAGTTAGGAATAGGGGAGGGTTAGTGTTTACATTTTAGGGTTAGGGTTTAGGGATAGGGTTAGGGTTAGGATTAGGGTTAGGGTTAGAGTTAGGATTTAGGCTTTAGGGTTAGGGTTAGTGTTCGAGTTAGGGCTTACGGTTTCGGGTTAGGGTTAGGGTTTCGGGTTTCGGGTTAGGGTTAAGTTTAGGGTTAGGGTTAGGTACACGATTCGGGTTTGATACATGTTTAGGTTTAGTGTTAGGGTTATGGTTAAGTTTAGGTTTTGGCTGATGGTTAAGGTTAGGTTTAGGGACAGGGTTAGTTACAGGGTGAGTGTTAGACTTAAAGTTAGAGAGACGGTAAGGTACAGAGTTAGGTTTAGCGCCAGTGTTAGGGTTATGGTTAGGGTTAGGGTTTGGGTTTAGGGTTTATGTTTAGGGTGAGGGTTAGTGTTAGGGTTTCGGGTTTAGTGTTAGGGTTAAGGTTATGGTTAGGGTTAGGTACACGATTCGGGTTTGAGACATGGTTAGGGTTAGGGTTAGGGTTAGGGTTAGGGTTAGGGTTAGGTTTTTGGGATAGGGTTAGGGTTAGGGTTACGGTTTAGGTTTAGGGTTAGGGTTAATGTTAGGGTTTAGGGTTTAGGGTTAGGGTTAGGGTTAGAGTTAGGGTTTAGGCTTTAGGGTTAGGGTTAGTGCTAGGGTTTAGGGTTTAGGGTTAGGGTTAGGGTTAGGGTTAGGGTTAGGGTTTAGTGTTTATGGTTAGGGTTAGCGTTAGGGTTAGGTTTTGGGTTTAGTGTTTAGGTTTAGGGTTAGGGTTAGTGTTAGGGTTAGGGTTAGGGTTAGGGTTAGGGTTAGGGACAGGATTAGGGTTTGGGACATGGTTAGGTTTACTGTTAGGGTTATATTAAGTTTAGGTTTTGTCTGATGCTTAAGTTTAGGTTTAGGGACAGGGTTAGTGACAGGGTGAGGGTTAGAGTTAAGTTTGGAGAGACGGTAAGGGTCAGAGTTAGGTTTAGCGACAGTGTTAGGGATAGGGATCAGGTTAGGTTAGGGTTTAGGGTTAGGGTTAGGGTTAGGGTTAGGAATAGGGGAGGGTTAGTGTTTACATTTTAGGGTTAGGGTTTAGGGATAGGGTTATGGTTAGGATTAGGGTTAGAGTTAGGGTTAGGGTTAGGGTTAGGGTTAGGGTTAGGGTTAGGTTTTAGGGATAGGGTTAGGGTTAGGGTTACGGTTTAGGTTTAGGGTTAGGGTTAGGGTTAGGGTTTAGGGTTTAGGGTTAGGGTTAGGGTTAGAGTTAGGGTTTAGGCTTTAGGGTTAGGGTTAGTGTTAGGGTTTAGGGTTTAGGGTTAGGGTTAGGGTTAGGGTTAGGGTTTAGTGTTTATGTTTAGGGTTAGGGTTTGGGTTTAGTGTTTAGGTTTAGGGTTAGGGTTAGTGTTAGGGTTTCGAGTTTACTGTTAGGGTTAAGGTTAGGTACACGTTTCGGGTTTGAGACATGGTTAGGTTTAGTGTTAGGGTTATAGTTAAGTTTAGGTTTTGGCTGATGGTTAAGGTTAGTTTTAGGGACAGGTTTAGTGACAGGGTGAGGGTTAGAGTTAAGTTTAGAGAGACGGTAAGGGTCAGAGTTAGGTTTAGCGACAGTGTTAGTGTTAGATATCAGGTTAGGTTAGGGTTTAGGGTTAGGGTTAGGGTTAGGGTTAGGAATAGGTGAGGGTAGGGGTTTACATTTTAGGGTTAGGGTTTAGGGATAGGGTTAGGGTTAGTGTTAGGGTTAGGGTTAGAGTTAGGATTTAGGCTTTAGGGTTAGGGTTAGGGTTCGAGTTAGGGCTTACGGTTTAGGGTTAGGGTTAGGGTTAGGGTTAGGGTTAGGGTTTCGGGTTTCGGGTTAGGGTTAAGTTTAGGGTTAGGGTTAGGTACACGATTCGGGTTTGAGACATGTTTAGGTTTAGTGTTAGGGTTATGGTTAAGTTTAGGTTTTGGCTGATGGTTAAGGTTAGGTTTAGGGACAGGGTTAGTTACAGGGTGAGGGTTAGAGTTAACGTTAGAGAGACGGTAAGGTACAGAGTTAGGTTTAGCGACAGTGTTAGGGTTAGGGTTAGGGTTAGGTTAGGGTTAGGGTTAGGGTTAGGGTTAGGGTTAGGTTTTAGGGATAGGGTTAGGGTTAGGGTTACGGTTTAGGTTTAGGGTTAGGGTTAAGGTTAGGGTTTAGGGTTTAGGGTTAGGGTTAGGGTTAGGGTTAGCATTAGGTTTAGGGTTAGGGACAGGATTAGGGTTTGGGACATGGTTAGGTTTACTGTTAGGGTTATATTAAGTTTAGGTTTTGTCTGATGCTTAAGTTTAGGTTTAGGGACAGGGTTAGTGACAGGGTGAGGGTTAGAGTTAAGGTTGGAGAGACGGTAAGGGTCAGAGTTAGGTTTAGCGACAGTGTTAGGGTTAGGGATCAGGTTAGGTTAGGGTTTAGGGTTAGGGTTAGGGTTAGGGTTAGGAATTGGGGAGGGTTAGTGTTTACATTTTAGGGTTAGGGTTTAGGGATAGGGTTAGGGTTAGGGTTAGGGTTAGAGTTAGGGTTAGGGTTAGGGTTAGGTTTTAGGGATAGGGTTAGGGTTAGGGTTACGGTTTAGGTTTAGGGTTAGGGTTAAGGTTAGGGTTTAGGGTTAGGGGCAGGATTAGGTTTTGGGACATGGTTAGGTTTACTGTTAGGGTTATATTAAGTTTAGGTTTTGTTTGATGCTTAAGTTTAGGTTTAGGGACAGGGTTAGTGACAGGGTGAGGGTTAGAGTTAAGGTTGGAGACACGGTAAGGGTCAGAGTTAGGTTTAGCGACAATGTTAGGGTTAGGGATCAGGGTAGGTTAGGGTTTAGGGTTAGGGTTAGGGTTAGGGTTAGGAATAGGGGAGGGTTAGTGTTTACATTTTAGGGTTAGGGTTTAGGGATAGGGTTAGGGTTAGGGTTAGGGTTAGAGTTAGGGTTACGGTTAGGGTTAGGGTTAGGGTTAGGGTTAGGATTACAGTTTAGGTTTAGGGTTAGGGTTAAGGTTAGGGTTTAGGGTTTAGGGTTAGGGTTAGGGTTAGTGTTAGGGCTTAGGGTTTAGGGTTAGGGTTAGGGTTAGGGTTAGGGTTTAGTGTTTATGGTTACGATTAGCATTAGGGTTAGGGTTTTGGTTTAGGGTTTAGGTTTAGGGTTAGGGTTAGTGTCAGGGTTTCGGGTTTAGTGTTAGGGTTAAGGTTAGGGTTAGGGTTAGGGTTAGGGTTAGGGTTAGGGTTAGGGTTAGGGTTAAGGTTAGGGTTTAGGGTTTAGGGTTAGGGTTAGGGTTAGGGTTATCATTTGGTTTAGGGTTAGGGACAGGATTATGGTTTGGGACATGGTTAGGTTTACTGTTAGGGTTATATTAACTTTAGGTTTTGTCTGATGCTTAAGTTTAGGTTTAGGGACAGGGTTAGTGACAGGGTGAGGGTTAGAGTTAAGGTTGGAGAGACGGTAAGCGTCAGAGTTAGGTTTAGCGACATTGTTAGGGTTAGGGATCAGGTTAGGTTAGGGTTTAGGGTTAGGGTTAGGGTTAGGGTTAGGAATAGGGGAGGGTTAGTGTTTACATTTTAGGGTTAGGGTTTAGGGATAGGGTTAGGGTTAGGGTTAGGGTTAGAGTTAGGGTTAGGGTTAGGGTTAGGTTTAGGGTTAGGTTTTAGGGATAGGGTTAGGGTTAGGGTTTAGGGTTTAGGGTTAGGGTTATGGTTAGAGTTAGGGTTTAGGCTTTAGGATTAGGGTTAGTGTTACGGTTTAGGGTTTAGGGTTAGGGTTAGGGTTAGGGTTAGGGTTAGGGTTTAGTGTTTATGGTTAGGGTTAGCGTTAGGGTTAGGGTTTGGGTTTAGTGTTTAGGTTTAGGGTTAGGGTTAGCGTTAGGGTTTCGAGTTTAGTGTTAGGGTTAAGGTTAGGGTTAGGGTTAGGTACACGTTTCGGGTTTGAGACATGGTTAGGTTTAGTGTTAGGGTTATAGTTAAGTTTAGGTTTTGGCTGATGGTTAAGGTTAGGTTTAGGGACAGGGTTAGTTACAGGGTGAGGGTTAGAGTTAAAGATAGAGAGACGGTAAGCGTCAGAGTTAGGTTTAGCGACAGTGTTAGGGTTAGGGTTAGGGTTAGAGTTAGGGTTCAGGGTTAGGGTTAGGGTTAGGGTTTAGGATTTAGGGTTAGGTTTATGGTTAGTGTTAGGGTTTGGGTTAGGGGCTGGATAAGGGTTTGGGAAATGGTTAGGTTTAGTGTAGGGTTATAGTTAAATTTTGGTTTTGGCTGATGGTTAAGGTTAGTTTTAGGGACAGGTTTAGTGACAGGGTGAGGGTTAGAGTTAAGTTTAGAGAGACGGTAAGGGTCAGAGTTAGGTTTAGCGACAGTGTTAGTGTTAGGGATCAGGTTAGGTTAGGGTTTAGGTTTAGGGTTAGGGTTAGAGTTAGGAATAGGGGAGGGTTAGTGTTTACATTTTAGGGTTAGGGTTTAGGGATAGGGTTAGGGTTAGGGTTAGGGTTAGGGTTAGGGTTAGGGTTAGGTTTAGGGTTTAGTGTTTATGGTTAGGGTTAGCGTTAGGGTTAGGGTTTGGGTTTAGGGTTTAGGTTTAGGGTTAGGGTTAGTGTTAGGGTTTCGGGTTTAGTGTTAGGGTTAAGGTTAGGGTTAGGGTTAGGTACACGTTTCGTGTTTGAGACATGGTTAGGTTTAGTGTTAGGGTTATAGTTAAGTTTAGGTTTTGGCTGATGGTTAAGGTTAGGTTTAGGGACAGGGTTAGTTACAGGGTGAGGGTTAGAGTTAAAGATAGAGAGACGGTAAGCGTCAGAGTTAGGTTTAGCGACAGTGTTAGGGTTAGGGTTAGGGTTAGAGTTAGGGTTTAGGGTTAGGGTTAGGGTTAGGGTTTAGGATTTAGGGTTAGGGTTATGGTTAGGGTTAGGGTTAGGGTTAGGGGCAGGATTAGGGTTTGGGAAATGGTTAGGTTTAGTGTAGGGTAATAGTTAAGTTTTGGTTTTGGCTGATGGTTAAGGTTAGTTTTAGGGACAGGTTTAGTGACAGGGTGAGGGTTATAGTTAAGTTTAGAGAGATGGTAAGGGTCAGAGTTAGGTTTAGCGACAGTGTTAGTGTTAGGAATCAGGTTACGTTAGGGTTTAGGGTTAGGGTTAGGGTGAGGGTTAGGAATAGGGGAGGGTTAGTGTTTACATTTTAGGGTTAGTGTTTAGGGATAGGGTTAGGGTTAGGGTTAGGGTTAGGGTTAGAGTTAGGATTTAGGCTTTAGGGTTAGGGTTAGGGTTAGACTTAGGGCTTACGGTTTAGGGTTAGGGTTAGGGTTAGGGTTAGGGTTTCGGGTTTGGGTTAGGGTTAAGTTTAGGGTTAGTGTTAGGTACACGATTCGGGTTTGAGACATGTTTAGGTTTAGTGTTAGGGTTATGGTTAAGTTTAGGTTTTGGCTGATGGTTAAGGTTAGGTTTAGGGACAGGGTTAGTTACAGGGTGAGTGTTAGGGTTAGGGTTAGGGTTAGGGTTAGGGTTAGGTTTTAGGGATAGGGTTAGGGTTAGGGTTACGGTTTAGTGTTAGGGTTAGGGTTAAGGTTAGGGTTTAGGGTTTAGGGTTAGTGTTAGGGTTAGAGTTAGGGTTTAGGCTTTAGGGTTAGGGTTAGTGTTAGGGTTTAGGGTTTAGGGTTAGGATTAGGGTTAGGGTTAGGGTTAGGTTTTAGTGTTGATATTTAGGGTTAGCGTTAGGGTTAGGGTTTGGGTTTAGGGTTTAGGTTTAGGGTTAGGGTTAGTGTTACGGTTTCGGGTTTAGTGTTAGGGTTAAGGTTAGGGTTAGGGTTAGGTACACGTTTCGGGTTTGAGCCATGGTTAGGTTTAGTGTTAGGGTTATAGTTAAGTTTAGGTTTTGGCTGATGGTTAAGGTTAGGTTTAGGGACAGGGTTAGTTACAGGGTGAGGGTTAGAGTTAAAGATAGAGAGACGTTAAGGGTCAGAGTTAGGTTTAGCGACACTGTTAGGGTTAGGGTTAGGGTTAGGTTAGGGTTCGGGTTAGGAATGGGGAGGGTTAGTGTTTACATTTTAGGGTTAGGGTTTAGGGATAGGGTTAGGGTTAGGGTTAGGGTTAGGGTTAGAGTTAGGATTTAGGCTTTAGGGTTAGGGTTAGGGTTAGAGTTAGGGCTTACGGTTTAGTGTAAGGGTTAGGGTTAGGGTTAGGGTTTCGGGTTTCGGGTTCGGGTTAAGTTTAGGGTTAGTGTTAGGTACACGATTCGGGTTTGAGACATGTTTAGGTTTAGTGTTAGGGTTATGGTTAAGTTTAGGTTTTGGCTGATGGTTAAGGTTAGGTTTAGGGACATGGTTAGTTACAGGGTGAGTGTTAGGGTTAGGGTTAGGGTTAGGGTTAAGGTTAGGTTTTAGGGGTAGGGTTAGGGTTAGGGTTACGGTTTAGGTTTATGGTTAGGGTTAAGGTTAGGGTTTAGGGTTTAGGGTTAGAGTTAGGGTTAGAGTTAGGGTTTAGGCTTTAGGGTTAGGGATAGTGTTAGGGTTTAGGGTTTAGTGTTAGGGTTAGGGTTAGGGTTAGGGTTTAGTGTTTAAGGTTAGGGTTAGCGTTAGGTTTAGGGTTTGGGTTTAGGGTTTAGGTTTAGGGTTAGGGTTAGTGTTAGGGTTTCGGATTTAGTGTTAGTGTTAAGGTTATGGTTAGGGTTAGGTACACGATTCGGGTTTGAGACATGGTTAGGTTTAGTGTTAGGGTTATAGTTAAGTTTAGGTTTTGGCTGATGGTTAAGGTTAGGTTTAGGGACAGGGTTAGTTACAGGGTGAGGGTTAGAGTTAAAGTTAGAGAGACGGTAAGGTACAGAGTTAGGTTTAGCGACAGTGTTAGGGTTAGGGTTAGGGTTAGGTTAGGGTTAGGGTTTGGGTTAGGGTTAGGGTTAGGTTTTAGCGATAGGGTTAGGGTTAGGGTTACGGTTTAGGTTTAGGGTTAGGGTTAAGGTTATGGTTTAGGGTTTGGGGTTAAGGTTAGGGTTAGGGTTAGCATTAGGTTTAGGGTTAGGGACAGGATTAGGGTTTGGGACATGGTTAGGTTTACTGTTAGGGTTATATTAAGTTTAGGTTTTGTCTGATGCTTAAGTTTAGGTTTAGGGACAGGGTTAGTGACAGGGTGAGGGTTAGAGTTAAGGTTGGAGATACGGTAAGGGTCAGAGTTAGGTTTAGCGACAGTGTTAGGGTTAGGGATCAGGTTAGGTTAGGGTTTAGGGTTAGGGTTAGGGTTAGGGTTAGGAATAGGGGAGGGTTAGTGTTTACATTTTAGGGTTAGGGTTTAGGGATAGGGTTAGGGTTAGGGTTAGGGTTAGAGTTAGGGTTAGGGTTAGGGTTAGGTTTTAGGGATAGGGTTAGGGTTAGGGTTACGGTTTAGGTTTAGGGTTAGGGTTAAGGTTAGGGTTTAGGGTTAGGGGCAGGATTAGGTTTTGGGACATGGTTAGGTTTACTGTTAGGGTTATATTAAGTTTAGGTTTTGTTTGATGCTTAAGTTTAGGTTTAGGGACAGGGTTAGTGACAGGGTGAGGGTTAGAGTTAAGGTTGGAGACACGGTAAGGGTCAGAGTTAGGTTTAGCGACAATGTTAGGGTTAGGGATCAGGGTAGGTTAGGGTTTAGGGTTAGGGTTAGGGTTAGGGTTAGGAATAGGGGAGGGTTAGTGTTTACATTTTAGGGTTAGGGTTTAGGGATAGGGTTAGGGTTAGGGTTAGGGTTAGAGTTAGGGTTACGGTTAGGGTTAGGGTTAGGGTTAGGGTTAGGATTACAGTTTAGGTTTAGGGTTAGGGTTAAGGTTAGGGTTTAGGGTTTAGGGTTAGGGTTAGGGTTAGTGTTAGGGTTTAGGGTTTAGGGTTAGGGTTAGGGTTAGGGTTTAGTGTTTATGGTTACGATTAGCATTAGGGTTAGGGTTTTGGTTTAGGGTTTAGGTTTAGGGTTAGGGTTAGTGTCAGGGTTTCGGGTTTAGTGTTAGGGTTAAGGTTAGGGTTAGGGTTAGGGTTAGGGTTTAGGATTTAGGGTTAGGTTTATGGTTAGTGTTAGGGTTTGGGTTAGGGGCTGGATAAGGGTTTGGGAAATGGTTAGGTTTAGTGTAGGGTTATAGTTAAATTTTGGTTTTGGCTGATGGTTAAGGTTAGTTTTAGGGACAGGTTTAGTGACAGGGTGAGGGTTAGAGTTAAGGTTGGAGAGACAGTAAGCGTCAGAGTTAGGTTTAGCGACAGTGTTAGGGTTAGGGATCAGGTTAGGTTAGGGTTTAGGGTTAGGGTTAGGGTTAGGGTTAGGAATAGGGGAGGGTTAGTGTTTACATTTTAGGGTTAGGGTTTAGGGATAGGGTTAGGGTTAGGGTTAGGGTTAGAGTTAGGGTTAGGGTTAGGGTTAGGGTTAGGGTTAGGTTTTAGGGATAGGTTTAGGGTTAGGGTTTAGGCTTTAGGGTTAGGGTTAGTGTTAGGGTTTAGTGTTTAGGGTTAGGGTTAGGGTTAGGGTTAGGGTTAGGGTTAGGGTTTAGTGTTTATGGTTAGGGTTAGCTTTAGGGTTAGAGTTTGGGTTTAGTGTTTAGGTTTAGGGTTAGGGTTAGCGTTAGGGTTTCGAGTTTAGTGTTAGGGTTAAGGTTAGGGTTAGGGTTAGGTACAAGTTTCGGGTTTGAGACATGGTTAGGTTTAGTGTTAGGGTTATAGTTAAGTTTAGGTTTTGGCTGATGGTTAAGGTTAGGTTTAGGGACAGGGTTAGTTACAGGGTGAGGGTGAGAGTTAAAGATAGAGAGACGGTAAGAGTCAGAGTTAGGTTTAGCGACAGTGTTAGGGTTAGGTTAGGGTTAGGTTAGGGTTAGGGTTAGAGTTAGGGTTTAGGGTTAGGGTTAGGGTTTAGCATTTAGGGTTAGGATTATGGATAGGGTTAGGGTTAGGGTTAGGGTCAGGATTACGGTTTGGGAAATGGTTAGGTTTAGTGTAGTGTTATAGTTAAGTTTTGGTTTTGGCTGATGGTTAAGGTTAGTTTTAGGGACAGGTTTAGTGACAGGGTGAGGGTTAGAGTTAAGTTTAGAGAGACGGTAAGGGTCAGAGTTAGGTTTAGCGACAGTGTTAGTGTTAGGAATCAGATTAGGTTAGGGTTTAGGGTTAGGGTTAGGGTTAGGGTTAGGAATAGGGGAGGGTTAGTGTTTACATTTTAGGGTTAGGGTTTAGGGATAGGGTTAGGGTTAGGGTTAGGGTTAGGGTTAGAGTTAGGATTTAGGCTTTAGGGTTAGGGTTAGGGTTAGAGTTAGGGCTTACGGTTTAGTGTTAGGGTTAGGGTTAGGGTTAGGGTTTCGGGTTTCGGGTTAGGTTTAAGTTATGGTTAGTGTTAGGTACAAGTTTCGGGTTTGAGACATGTTTAGGTTTAGTTTTAGGGTTATGGTTAAGTTTAGGTTTTGGCTGATGGTTAAGGTTAGGTTTAGGGACAGGGTTAGTTACAGGGTGAGTGTTAGGGTTAGGGTTAGGGTTAGGGTTAGGGTTAGGGTTAAGGTTAGGGTTAGGGTTAAGGTTAGGGTTTAGGGTGTAGGGTTAGAGTTAGGGTTAGAGTTAGGGTTTAGGCTTTAGGGTTAGGGATAGTGTTAGGGTTTAGGGTTTAGGGTTAGGGTTAGGGTTAGGGTTAGGGTTAGGGTTAGGGTTTAGTGTTTAAGGTTAGGGTTAGCGTTAGGTTTAGGGTTTGGGTTTAGGGTTTAGGTTTAGGGTTAGGGTTAGTGTTAGGGTTTCGGGTTTAGTGTTAGTGTTAAGGTTATGGTTAGGGTTAGGTACACGATTCGGGTTTGAGACATGGTTAGGTTTAGTGTTAGGGTTATAGTTAAGTTTAGGTTTTGGCTGATGGTTAAGGTTAGGTTTACGACAGGGTTAGTTACAGGGTGAGGGTTAGAGTTAAAGTTAGAGAGACGGTAAGGTACAGAGTTAGGTTTAGCGACAGTGTTAGGGTTAGGGTTAGGGTTAGGTTAGGGTTAGGGTTTGGGTTAGGGTTAGGGTTAGGTTTTAGGGATAGGGTTAGGGTTAGGGTTACGGTTTAGGTTTAGGGTTAGGGTTAAGGTTAGGGTTTAGGGTTTAGTGTTAGGGTTAGGGTTAGGGTTAGCATTAGGTTTAGGGTTAGGGACAGGATTAGGGTTTGGGACATGGTTAGGTTTACTGTTAGGGTTATATTAAGTTTAGGTTTTGTCTGATGCTTAAGTTTAGGTTTAGGGACAGGGTTAGTGACAGGGTGAGGGTTAGAGTTAAGGTTGGAGAGACGGTAAGGGTCAGAGTTAGGTTTAGCGACAGTGTTAGGGTTAGGGATCAGGTTAGGTTAGGGTTTAGGGTTAGGGTTAGGGTTAGGGTTAGGAATAGGGGAGGGTTAGTTTTTACATTTTAGGGTTAGGGTTTAGGGATAGGGTTAGGGTTAGGGTTAGGGTTAGAGTTAGGGTTAGGGTTAGGGTTAGGTTTTAGGGATAGGGTTAGGGTTAGGGTTACGGTTTAGGTTTAGGGTTAGGGTTAAGGTTAGGGTTTAGGGTTAGGGGCAGGATTAGGTTTTGGGACATGGTTAGGTTTACTGTTAGGGTTATATTAAGTTTAGGTTTTGTCTGATGCTTAAGTTTAGGTTTAGGGACAGGGTTAGTGACAGGGTGAGGGTTAGAGTTAAGGTTGGAGACACGGTAAGGGTCAGAGTTAGGTTTAGCGACAGTGTTAGGGTTAGGGATCAGGTTAGGTTAGGGTTTAGGGTTAGGGTTAGGGTTAGGGTTAGGAATAGGGGAGGGTTAGTGTTTACATTTTAGGGTTAGGGTTTAGGGATAGGGTTAGGGTTAGGGTTAGGGTTAGAGTTAGGTTTACGGTTAGGGTTAGTGTTAGGGTTAGGGTTAGGATTACGGTTTAGGTTTAGGGTTAGGGTTAAGGTTAGGGTTTAGGGTTTAGGGTTAGGGTTAGGGTTAGAGTTAGGGTTTAGGCTTTAGGGTTAGGGTTAGTGTTAGGGTTTAGGGTTTAGGCTTAGGGTTAGGGTTAGGGTTAGGGTTTAGTGTTTATGGTTACGGTTAGCATTAGGGTTAGGGTTTTGGTTTAGGGTTTAGGTTTAGGGTTAGGGTTAGTGTTAGGGTTTCGGGTTTAGTGTTAGGGTTAAGGTTAGGGTTAGGGTTAGGGTTAGGGTTAGGGTTAGGGTTAGGTTTTAGGGATAGGGTTAGTGTTAGGGTTACGGTTTAGATTTAGGGTTAGGGTTAAGTTTAGGGTTTAGGGTTTAGGGTTAGGGTTAGGGTTAGGGTTAGCATTAGGTTTAGGGTTAGGGACAGGATTACGGTTTGGGACATGGTTAGGTTTACTGTTAGGGTTATATTAACTTTAGGTTTTGTCTGATGCTTAAGTTTAGGTTTAGGGACAGGGTTAGTGACAGGGTGAGGGTTAGAGTTAAGGTTGGAGAGACAGTAAGCGTCAGAGTTAGGTTTAGCGACAGTGTTAGGGTTAGGGATCAGGTTAGGTTAGGGTTTAGGGTTAGGGTTAGGGTTAGGGTTAGGAATAGGGGAGGGTTAGTGTTTACATTTTAGGGTTAGGGTTTAGGGATAGGGTTAGGGTTAGGGTTAGGGTTAGAGTTAGGGTTAGGGTTAGGGTTAGGGTTAGGGTTAGGTTTTAGGGATAGGTTTAGGGTTAGGGTTTAGGGTTTAGGGTTAGGGTTAGGGTTAGAGTTAGGGTTTAGGCTTTAGGGTTAGGGTTAGTGTTAGGGTTTAGTGTTTAGGGTTAGGGTTAGGGTTAGGGTTAGGGTTAGGGTTAGGGTTTAGTGTTTATGGTTAGGGTTAGCTTTAGGGTTAGGGTTTGGGTTTAGTGTTTAGGTTTAGGGTTAGGGTTAGCGTTAGGGTTTCGAGTTTAGTGTTAGGGTTAAGGTTAGGGTTAGGGTTAGGTACACGTTTCGGGTTTGAGACATGGTTAGGTTTAGTGTTAGGGTTATAGTTAAGTTTAGGTTTTGGCTGATGGTTAAGGTTAGGTTTAGGGACAGGGTTAGTTACAGGGTGAGGGTTAGAGTTAAAGATAGAGAGACGGTAAGTGTCAGAGTTAGGTTTAGCGACAGTGTTAGGGTTAGGGTTAGGGTTAGGTTAGGTTTACGGTTAGGGTTAGGGTTAGGGTTAGGTTTTAGGGATAGGGTTAGGGTTAGGGTTACGGTTTAGGTTTAGGGTTAGGGTTAAGGTTAGGGTTTAGGGTTTAGGGTTAGGGTTAGGGTTAGGAATAGGGGAGGGTTAGTGTTTACATTTTAGGGTTAGGGTTTAGGGATAGGGTTAGGGTTAGGGTTAGAGTTAGGGTTAGGGTTAGGGTTAGGTTTTAGGGATAGGGTTAGGGTTAGGGTTATGGTTTAGGTTTAGGGTTAGGGTTAAGGTTAGGGTTTAGGGTTTAGGGTTAGGGTTAGGGTTAGAGATAGGGTTTAGGCTTTAGGGTTAGGGTTAGTGTTAGGGTTTAGGGTTTAGTGTTAGGGTTAGGGTTAGGGTTAGGGTTAGGGTTTAGTGTTTATGGTTAGGGTTAGCGTAGGGTTAGGGTTTGGGTTTAGTGTTTAGGTTTAGGGTTAGGGTTAGTGTTATGGTTAGGGTTAGGGTTAGGGTTAGGGTTAGGGACAGGATTAGGGTTTGGGACATGGTTAGGTTTACTGTTAGGGTTATATTAAGTTTAGGTTTTGTCTGATGCTTAAGTTTAGGTTTAGGGACAGGGTTAGTGACAGGGTGAGGGTTAGAGTTAAGGTTGGAGAGACGGTAAGGGTCAGAGTTAGGTTTAGCGACAGTGTTAGGGTTAGGGATCAGGTTAGGTTAGGGTTAGGGTTTGGGTTAGGGTTAGGGTTAGGTTTTAGGGATAGGGTTAGGGTTAGGGTTACAGTTTAGGTTTAGGGTTAGGGTTAAGGTTAGGGTTTAGGGTTTAGGGTTAGGGTTAGGGTTAGGGTTAGCATTAGGTTTAGGGTTAGGGACAGGATTAGGGTTTGGGACATGGTTAGGTTTACTGTTAGGGTTATATTAAGTTTAGGTTTTGTCTGATGCTTAAGTTTAGGTTTAGGGACAGGGTTAGTGACAGGGTGAGGGTTAGAGTTAAGGTTGGAGAGACGGTAAGGGTCAGAGTTAGGTTTAGCGACAGTGTTAGGGTTAGGGATCAGGTTAGGTTAGGGTTTAGGGTTAGGGTTAGGGTTAGGGTTAGGAATAGGGGAGGGTTAGTGTTTACATTTTAGGGTTAGGGTTTAGGGATAGGGTTAGGGTTAGGGTTAGGGTTAGAGTTAGGGTTAGGGTTAGGGTTAGGTTTTAGGGATAGGGTTAGGGTTAGGGTTACGGTTTAGGTTTAGGGTTAGGGTTAAGGTTAGGGTTTAGGGTTAGGGTCAGGATTAGGTTTTGGGACATGGTTAGGTTTACTGTTAGGGTTATATTAAGTTTAGGTTTTGTCTGATGCTTAAGTTTAGGTTTAGGGACAGGGTTAGTGACAGGGTGAGGGTTAGAGTTAAGGTTGGAGACACGGTAAGGGTCAGAGTTAGGTTTAGCGACAGTGTTAGGGTTATGGTTAGGGTTAGGGTTTGGGTTTAGGGTTTATGTTTAGGGTGAGGGTTAGTGTTAGGGTTTCGGGTTTAGTGTTAGGGTTAAGGTTATGGTTAGGGTTAGGTACACGATTCGGGTTTGAGACATGGTTAGGGTTAGGGTTAGGGTTAGGGTTAGGGTTAGGGTTAGGTTTTTGGGATAGGGTTAGGGTTAGGGTTACGGTTTAGGTTTAGGGTTAGGGTTAATGTTAGGGTTTAGGGTTTAGGGTTAGGGTTAGGGTTAGAGTTAGGGTTTAGGCTTTAGGGTTAGGGTTAGTGCTAGGGTTTAGGGTTTAGGGTTAGGGTTAGGGTTAGGGTTAGGGTTAGGGTTTAGTGTTTATGGTTAGGGTTAGCGTTAGGGTTAGGTTTTGGGTTTAGTGTTTAGGTTTAGGGTTAGGGTTAGTGTTAGGGTTAGGGTTAGGGTTAGGGTTAGGGTTAGGGACAGGATTAGGGTTTGGGACATGGTTAGGTTTACTGTTAGGGTTATATTAAGTTTAGGTTTTGTCTGATGCTTAAGTTTAGGTTTAGGGACAGGGTTAGTGACAGGGTGAGGGTTAGAGTTAAGTTTGGAGAGACGGTAAGGGTCAGAGTTAGGTTTAGCGACAGTGTTAGGGATAGGGATCAGGTTAGGTTAGGGTTTAGGGTTAGGGTTAGGGTTAGGGTTAGGAATAGGGGAGGGTTAGTGTTTACATTTTAGGGTTAGGGTTTAGGGATAGGGTTATGGTTAGGATTAGGGTTAGAGTTAGGGTTAGGGTTAGGGTTAGGGTTAGGGTTAGGGTTAGGTTTTAGGGATAGGGTTAGGGTTAGGGTTACGGTTTAGGTTTAGGGTTAGGGTTAGGGTTAGGGTTTAGGGTTTAGGGTTAGGGTTAGGGTTAGAGTTAGGGTTTAGGCTTTAGGGTTAGGGTTAGTGTTAGGGTTTAGGGTTTAGGGTTAGGGTTAGGGTTAGGGTTAGGGTTTAGTGTTTATGTTTAGGGTTAGGGTTTGGGTTTAGTGTTTAGGTTTAGGGTTAGGGTTAGTGTTAGGGTTTCGAGTTTACTGTTAGGGTTAAGGTTAGGTACACGTTTCGGGTTTGAGACATGGTTAGGTTTAGTGTTAGGGTTATAGTTAAGTTTAGGTTTTGGCTGATGGTTAAGGTTAGTTTTAGGGACAGGTTTAGTGACAGGGTGAGGGTTAGAGTTAAGTTTAGAGAGACGGTAAGGGTCAGAGTTAGGTTTAGCGACAGTGTTAGTGTTAGATATCAGGTTAGGTTAGGGTTTAGGGTTAGGGTTAGGGTTAGGGTTAGGAATAGGTGAGGGTAGGGGTTTACATTTTAGGGTTAGGGTTTAGGGATAGGGTTAGGGTTAGTGTTAGGGTTAGGGTTAGAGTTAGGATTTAGGCTTTAGGGTTAGGGTTAGGGTTCGAGTTAGGGCTTACGGTTTAGGGTTAGGGTTAGGGTTAGGGTTAGGGTTAGGGTTTCGGGTTTCGGGTTAGGGTTAAGTTTAGGGTTAGGGTTAGGTACACGATTCGGGTTTGAGACATGTTTAGGTTTAGTGTTAGGGTTATGGTTAAGTTTAGGTTTTGGCTGATGGTTAAGGTTAGGTTTAGGGACAGGGTTAGTTACAGGGTGAGGGTTAGAGTTAACGTTAGAGAGACGGTAAGGTACAGAGTTAGGTTTAGCGACAGTGTTAGGGTTAGGGTTAGGGTTAGGTTAGGGTTAGGGTTAGGGTTAGGGTTAGGGTTAGGTTTTAGGGATAGGGTTAGGGTTAGGGTTACGGTTTAGGTTTAGGGTTAGGGTTAAGGTTAGGGTTTAGGGTTTAGGGTTAGGGTTAGGGTTAGGGTTAGCATTAGGTTTAGGGTTAGGGACAGGATTAGGGTTTGGGACATGGTTAGGTTTACTGTTAGGGTTATATTAAGTTTAGGTTTTGTCTGATGCTTAAGTTTAGGTTTAGGGACAGGGTTAGTGACAGGGTGAGGGTTAGAGTTAAGGTTGGAGAGACGGTAAGGGTCAGAGTTAGGTTTAGCGACAGTGTTAGGGTTAGGGATCAGGTTAGGTTAGGGTTTAGGGTTAGGGTTAGGGTTAGGGTTAGGAATTGGGGAGGGTTAGTGTTTACATTTTAGGGTTAGGGTTTAGGGATAGGGTTAGGGTTAGGGTTAGGGTTAGAGTTAGGGTTAGGGTTAGGGTTAGGTTTTAGGGATAGGGTTAGGGTTAGGGTTACGGTTTAGGTTTAGGGTTAGGGTTAAGGTTAGGGTTTAGGGTTAGGGGCAGGATTAGGTTTTGGGACATGGTTAGGTTTACTGTTAGGGTTATATTAAGTTTAGGTTTTGTTTGATGCTTAAGTTTAGGTTTAGGGACAGGGTTAGTGACAGGGTGAGGGTTAGAGTTAAGGTTGGAGACACGGTAAGGGTCAGAGTTAGGTTTAGCGACAATGTTAGGGTTAGGGATCAGGGTAGGTTAGGGTTTAGGGTTAGGGTTAGGGTTAGGGTTAGGAATAGGGGAGGGTTAGTGTTTACATTTTAGGGTTAGGGTTTAGGGATAGGGTTAGGGTTAGGGTTAGGGTTAGAGTTAGGGTTACGGTTAGGGTTAGGGTTAGGGTTAGGGTTAGGATTACAGTTTAGGTTTAGGGTTAGGGTTAAGGTTAGGGTTTAGGGTTTAGGGTTAGGGTTAGGGTTAGTGTTAGGGCTTAGGGTTTAGGGTTAGGGTTAGGGTTAGGGTTAGGGTTTAGTGTTTATGGTTACGATTAGCATTAGGGTTAGGGTTTTGGTTTAGGGTTTAGGTTTAGGGTTAGGGTTAGTGTCAGGGTTTCGGGTTTAGTGTTAGGGTTAAGGTTAGGGTTAGGGTTAGGGTTAGGGTTAGGGTTAGGGTTAGGGTTAGGGTTAAGGTTAGGGTTTAGGGTTTAGGGTTAGGGTTAGGGTTAGGGTTATCATTTGGTTTAGGGTTAGGGACAGGATTATGGTTTGGGACATGGTTAGGTTTACTGTTAGGGTTATATTAACTTTAGGTTTTGTCTGATGCTTAAGTTTAGGTTTAGGGACAGGGTTAGTGACAGGGTGAGGGTTAGAGTTAAGGTTGGAGAGACGGTAAGCGTCAGAGTTAGGTTTAGCGACATTGTTAGGGTTAGGGATCAGGTTAGGTTAGGGTTTAGGGTTAGGGTTAGGGTTAGGGTTAGGAATAGGGGAGGGTTAGTGTTTACATTTTAGGGTTAGGGTTTAGGGATAGGGTTAGGGTTAGGGTTAGGGTTAGAGTTAGGGTTAGGGTTAGGGTTAGGTTTAGGGTTAGGTTTTAGGGATAGGGTTAGGGTTAGGGTTTAGGGTTTAGGGTTAGGGTTATGGTTAGAGTTAGGGTTTAGGCTTTAGGATTAGGGTTAGTGTTACGGTTTAGGGTTTAGGGTTAGGGTTAGGGTTAGGGTTAGGGTTAGGGTTTAGTGTTTATGGTTAGGGTTAGCGTTAGGGTTAGGGTTTGGGTTTAGTGTTTAGGTTTAGGGTTAGGGTTAGCGTTAGGGTTTCGAGTTTAGTGTTAGGGTTAAGGTTAGGGTTAGGGTTAGGTACACGTTTCGGGTTTGAGACATGGTTAGGTTTAGTGTTAGGGTTATAGTTAAGTTTAGGTTTTGGCTGATGGTTAAGGTTAGGTTTAGGGACAGGGTTAGTTACAGGGTGAGGGTTAGAGTTAAAGATAGAGAGACGGTAAGCGTCAGAGTTAGGTTTAGCGACAGTGTTAGGGTTAGGGTTAGGGTTAGAGTTAGGGTTCAGGGTTAGGGTTAGGGTTAGGGTTTAGGATTTAGGGTTAGGTTTATGGTTAGTGTTAGGGTTTGGGTTAGGGGCTGGATAAGGGTTTGGGAAATGGTTAGGTTTAGTGTAGGGTTATAGTTAAATTTTGGTTTTGGCTGATGGTTAAGGTTAGTTTTAGGGACAGGTTTAGTGACAGGGTGAGGGTTAGAGTTAAGTTTAGAGAGACGGTAAGGGTCAGAGTTAGGTTTAGCGACAGTGTTAGTGTTAGGGATCAGGTTAGGTTAGGGTTTAGGTTTAGGGTTAGGGTTAGAGTTAGGAATAGGGGAGGGTTAGTGTTTACATTTTAGGGTTAGGGTTTAGGGATAGGGTTAGGGTTAGGGTTAGGGTTAGGGTTAGGGTTAGGGTTAGGTTTAGGGTTTAGTGTTTATGGTTAGGGTTAGCGTTAGGGTTAGGGTTTGGGTTTAGGGTTTAGGTTTAGGGTTAGGGTTAGTGTTAGGGTTTCGGGTTTAGTGTTAGGGTTAAGGTTAGGGTTAGGGTTAGGTACACGTTTCGTGTTTGAGACATGGTTAGGTTTAGTGTTAGGGTTATAGTTAAGTTTAGGTTTTGGCTGATGGTTAAGGTTAGGTTTAGGGACAGGGTTAGTTACAGGGTGAGGGTTAGAGTTAAAGATAGAGAGACGGTAAGCGTCAGAGTTAGGTTTAGCGACAGTGTTAGGGTTAGGGTTAGGGTTAGAGTTAGGGTTTAGGGTTAGGGTTAGGGTTAGGGTTTAGGATTTAGGGTTAGGGTTATGGTTAGGGTTAGGGTTAGGGTTAGGGGCAGGATTAGGGTTTGGGAAATGGTTAGGTTTAGTGTAGGGTAATAGTTAAGTTTTGGTTTTGGCTGATGGTTAAGGTTAGTTTTAGGGACAGGTTTAGTGACAGGGTGAGGGTTATAGTTAAGTTTAGAGAGATGGTAAGGGTCAGAGTTAGGTTTAGCGACAGTGTTAGTGTTAGGAATCAGGTTACGTTAGGGTTTAGGGTTAGGGTTAGGGTGAGGTTTAGGAATAGGGGAGGGTTAGTGTTTACATTTTAGGGTTAGTGTTTAGGGATAGGGTTAGGGTTAGGGTTAGGGTTAGGGTTAGAGTTAGGATTTAGGCTTTAGGGTTAGGGTTAGGGTTAGACTTAGGGCTTACGGTTTAGGGTTAGGGTTAGGGTTAGGGTTAGGGTTTCGGGTTTGGGTTAGGGTTAAGTTTAGGGTTAGTGTTAGGTACACGATTCGGGTTTGAGACATGTTTAGGTTTAGTGTTAGGGTTATGGTTAAGTTTAGGTTTTGGCTGATGGTTAAGGTTAGGTTTAGGGACAGGGTTAGTTACAGGGTGAGTGTTAGGGTTAGGGTTAGGGTTAGGGTTAGGGTTAGGTTTTAGGGATAGGGTTAGGGTTAGGGTTACGGTTTAGTGTTAGGGTTAGGGTTAAGGTTAGGGTTTAGGGTTTAGGGTTAGTGTTAGGGTTAGAGTTAGGGTTTAGGCTTTAGGGTTAGGGTTAGTGTTAGGGTTTAGGGTTTAGGGTTAGGATTAGGGTTAGGGTTAGGGTTAGGTTTTAGTGTTGATATTTAGGGTTAGCGTTAGGGTTAGGGTTTGGGTTTAGGGTTTAGGTTTAGGGTTAGGGTTAGTGTTACGGTTTCGGGTTTAGTGTTAGGGTTAAGGTTAGGGTTAGGGTTAGGTACACGTTTCGGGTTTGAGCCATGGTTAGGTTTAGTGTTAGGGTTATAGTTAAGTTTAGGTTTTGGCTGATGGTTAAGGTTAGGTTTAGGGACAGGGTTAGTTACAGGGTGAGGGTTAGAGTTAAAGATAGAGAGACGTTAAGGGTCAGAGTTAGGTTTAGCGACACTGTTAGGGTTAGGGTTAGGGTTAGGTTAGGGTTCGGGTTAGGAATGGGGAGGGTTAGTGTTTACATTTTAGGGTTAGGGTTTAGGGATAGGGTTAGGGTTAGGGTTAGGGTTAGGGTTAGAGTTAGGATTTAGGCTTTAGGGTTAGGGTTAGGGTTAGAGTTAGGGCTTACGGTTTAGTGTAAGGGTTAGGGTTAGGGTTAGGGTTTCGGGTTTCGGGTTCGGGTTAAGTTTAGGGTTAGTGTTAGGTACACGATTCGGGTTTGAGACATGTTTAGGTTTAGTGTTAGGGTTATGGTTAAGTTTAGGTTTTGGCTGATGGTTAAGGTTAGGTTTAGGGACATGGTTAGTTACAGGGTGAGTGTTAGGGTTAGGGTTAGGGTTAGGGTTAAGGTTAGGTTTTAGGGGTAGGGTTAGGGTTAGGGTTACGGTTTAGGTTTATGGTTAGGGTTAAGGTTAGGGTTTAGGGTTTAGGGTTAGAGTTAGGGTTAGAGTTAGGGTTTAGGCTTTAGGGTTAGGGATAGTGTTAGGGTTTAGGGTTTAGTGTTAGGGTTAGGGTTAGGGTTAGGGTTTAGTGTTTAAGGTTAGGGTTAGCGTTAGGTTTAGGGTTTGGGTTTAGGGTTTAGGTTTAGGGTTAGGGTTAGTGTTAGGGTTTCGGATTTAGTGTTAGTGTTAAGGTTATGGTTAGGGTTAGGTACACGATTCGGGTTTGAGACATGGTTAGGTTTAGTGTTAGGGTTATAGTTAAGTTTAGGTTTTGGCTGATGGTTAAGGTTAGGTTTAGGGACAGGGTTAGTTACAGGGTGAGGGTTAGAGTTAAAGTTAGAGAGACGGTAAGGTACAGAGTTAGGTTTAGCGACAGTGTTAGGGTTAGGGTTAGGGTTAGGTTAGGGTTAGGGTTTGGGTTAGGGTTAGGGTTAGGTTTTAGCGATAGGGTTAGGGTTAGGGTTACGGTTTAGGTTTAGGGTTAGGGTTAAGGTTATGGTTTAGGGTTTGGGGTTAAGGTTAGGGTTAGGGTTAGCATTAGGTTTAGGGTTAGGGACAGGATTAGGGTTTGGGACATGGTTAGGTTTACTGTTAGGGTTATATTAAGTTTAGGTTTTGTCTGATGCTTAAGTTTAGGTTTAGGGACAGGGTTAGTGACAGGGTGAGGGTTAGAGTTAAGGTTGGAGATACGGTAAGGGTCAGAGTTAGGTTTAGCGACAGTGTTAGGGTTAGGGATCAGGTTAGGTTAGGGTTTAGGGTTAGGGTTAGGGTTAGGGTTAGGAATAGGGGAGGGTTAGTGTTTACATTTTAGGGTTAGGGTTTAGGGATAGGGTTAGGGTTAGGGTTAGGGTTAGAGTTAGGGTTAGGGTTAGGGTTAGGTTTTAGGGATAGGGTTAGGGTTAGGGTTACGGTTTAGGTTTAGGGTTAGGGTTAAGGTTAGGGTTTAGGGTTAGGGGCAGGATTAGGTTTTGGGACATGGTTAGGTTTACTGTTAGGGTTATATTAAGTTTAGGTTTTGTTTGATGCTTAAGTTTAGGTTTAGGGACAGGGTTAGTGACAGGGTGAGGGTTAGAGTTAAGGTTGGAGACACGGTAAGGGTCAGAGTTAGGTTTAGCGACAATGTTAGGGTTAGGGATCAGGGTAGGTTAGGGTTTAGGGTTAGGGTTAGGGTTAGGGTTAGGAATAGGGGAGGGTTAGTGTTTACATTTTAGGGTTAGGGTTTAGGGATAGGGTTAGGGTTAGGGTTAGGGTTAGAGTTAGGGTTACGGTTAGGGTTAGGGTTAGGGTTAGGGTTAGGATTACAGTTTAGGTTTAGGGTTAGGGTTAAGGTTAGGGTTTAGGGTTTAGGGTTAGGGTTAGGGTTAGTGTTAGGGTTTAGGGTTTAGGGTTAGGGTTAGGGTTAGGGTTTAGTGTTTATGGTTACGATTAGCATTAGGGTTAGGGTTTTGGTTTAGGGTTTAGGTTTAGGGTTAGGGTTAGTGTCAGGGTTTCGGGTTTAGTGTTAGGGTTAAGGTTAGGGTTAGGGTTAGGGTTAGGGTTTAGGATTTAGGGTTAGGTTTATGGTTAGTGTTAGGGTTTGGGTTAGGGGCTGGATAAGGGTTTGGGAAATGGTTAGGTTTAGTGTAGGGTTATAGTTAAATTTTGGTTTTGGCTGATGGTTAAGGTTAGTTTTAGGGACAGGTTTAGTGACAGGGTGAGGGTTAGAGTTAAGGTTGGAGAGACAGTAAGCGTCAGAGTTAGGTTTAGCGACAGTGTTAGGGTTAGGGATCAGGTTAGGTTAGGGTTTAGGGTTAGGGTTAGGGTTAGGGTTAGGAATAGGGGAGGGTTAGTGTTTACATTTTAGGGTTAGGGTTTAGGGATAGGGTTAGGGTTAGGGTTAGGGTTAGAGTTAGGGTTAGGGTTAGGGTTAGGGTTAGGGTTAGGTTTTAGGGATAGGTTTAGGGTTAGGGTTTAGGCTTTAGGGTTAGGGTTAGTGTTAGGGTTTAGTGTTTAGGGTTAGGGTTAGGGTTAGGGTTAGGGTTAGGGTTAGGGTTTAGTGTTTATGGTTAGGGTTAGCTTTAGGGTTAGAGTTTGGGTTTAGTGTTTAGGTTTAGGGTTAGGGTTAGCGTTAGGGTTTCGAGTTTAGTGTTAGGGTTAAGGTTAGGGTTAGGGTTAGGTACAAGTTTCGGGTTTGAGACATGGTTAGGTTTAGTGTTAGGGTTATAGTTAAGTTTAGGTTTTGGCTGATGGTTAAGGTTAGGTTTAGGGACAGGGTTAGTTACAGGGTGAGGGTGAGAGTTAAAGATAGAGAGACGGTAAGAGTCAGAGTTAGGTTTAGCGACAGTGTTAGGGTTAGGTTAGGGTTAGGTTAGGGTTAGGGTTAGAGTTAGGGTTTAGGGTTAGGGTTAGGGTTTAGCATTTAGGGTTAGGATTATGGATAGGGTTAGGGTTAGGGTTAGGGTCAGGATTACGGTTTGGGAAATGGTTAGGTTTAGTGTAGTGTTATAGTTAAGTTTTGGTTTTGGCTGATGGTTAAGGTTAGTTTTAGGGACAGGTTTAGTGACAGGGTGAGGGTTAGAGTTAAGTTTAGAGAGACGGTAAGGGTCAGAGTTAGGTTTAGCGACAGTGTTAGTGTTAGGAATCAGATTAGGTTAGGGTTTAGGGTTAGGGTTAGGGTTAGGGTTAGGAATAGGGGAGGGTTAGTGTTTACATTTTAGGGTTAGGGTTTAGGGATAGGGTTAGGGTTAGGGTTAGGGTTAGGGTTAGAGTTAGGATTTAGGCTTTAGGGTTAGGGTTAGGGTTAGAGTTAGGGCTTACGGTTTAGTGTTAGGGTTAGGGTTAGGGTTAGGGTTTCGGGTTTCGGGTTAGGTTTAAGTTATGGTTAGTGTTAGGTACAAGTTTCGGGTTTGAGACATGTTTAGGTTTAGTGTTAGGGTTATGGTTAAGTTTAGGTTTTGGCTGATGGTTAAGGTTAGGTTTAGGGACAGGGTTAGTTACAGGGTGAGTGTTAGGGTTAGGGTTAGGGTTAGGGTTAGGGTTAGGGTTAAGGTTAGGGTTAGGGTTAAGGTTAGGGTTTAGGGTGTAGGGTTAGAGTTAGGGTTAGAGTTAGGGTTTAGGCTTTAGGGTTAGGGATAGTGTTAGGGTTTAGGGTTTAGGGTTAGGGTTAGGGTTAGGGTTAGGGTTAGGGTTAGGGTTTAGTGTTTAAGGTTAGGGTTAGCGTTAGGTTTAGGGTTTGGGTTTAGGGTTTAGGTTTAGGGTTAGGGTTAGTGTTAGGGTTTCGGGTTTAGTGTTAGTGTTAAGGTTATGGTTAGGGTTAGGTACACGATTCGGGTTTGAGACATGGTTAGGTTTAGTGTTAGGGTTATAGTTAAGTTTAGGTTTTGGCTGATGGTTAAGGTTAGGTTTACGACAGGGTTAGTTACAGGGTGAGGGTTAGAGTTAAAGTTAGAGAGACGGTAAGGTACAGAGTTAGGTTTAGCGACAGTGTTAGGGTTAGGGTTAGGGTTAGGTTAGGGTTAGGGTTTGGGTTAGGGTTAGGGTTAGGTTTTAGGGATAGGGTTAGGGTTAGGGTTACGGTTTAGGTTTAGGGTTAGGGTTAAGGTTAGGGTTTAGGGTTTAGTGTTAGGGTTAGGGTTAGGGTTAGCATTAGGTTTAGGGTTAGGGACAGGATTAGGGTTTGGGACATGGTTAGGTTTACTGTTAGGGTTATATTAAGTTTAGGTTTTGTCTGATGCTTAAGTTTAGGTTTAGGGACAGGGTTAGTGACAGGGTGAGGGTTAGAGTTAAGGTTGGAGAGACGGTAAGGGTCAGAGTTAGGTTTAGCGACAGTGTTAGGGTTAGGGATCAGGTTAGGTTAGGGTTTAGGGTTAGGGTTAGGGTTAGGGTTAGGAATAGGGGAGGGTTAGTTTTTACATTTTAGGGTTAGGGTTTAGGGATAGGGTTAGGGTTAGGGTTAGGGTTAGAGTTAGGGTTAGGGTTAGGGTTAGGTTTTAGGGATAGGGTTAGGGTTAGGGTTACGGTTTAGGTTTAGGGTTAGGGTTAAGGTTAGGGTTTAGGGTTAGGGGCAGGATTAGGTTTTGGGACATGGTTAGGTTTACTGTTAGGGTTATATTAAGTTTAGGTTTTGTCTGATGCTTAAGTTTAGGTTTAGGGACAGGGTTAGTGACAGGGTGAGGGTTAGAGTTAAGGTTGGAGACACGGTAAGGGTCAGAGTTAGGTTTAGCGACAGTGTTAGGGTTAGGGATCAGGTTAGGTTAGGGTTTAGGGTTAGGGTTAGGGTTAGGGTTAGGAATAGGGGAGGGTTAGTGTTTACATTTTAGGGTTAGGGTTTAGGGATAGGGTTAGGGTTAGGGTTAGGGTTAGAGTTAGGTTTACGGTTAGGGTTAGTGTTAGGGTTAGGGTTAGGATTACGGTTTAGGTTTAGGGTTAGGGTTAAGGTTAGGGTTTAGGGTTTAGGGTTAGGGTTAGGGTTAGAGTTAGGGTTTAGGCTTTAGGGTTAGGGTTAGTGTTAGGGTTTAGGGTTTAGGCTTAGGGTTAGGGTTAGGGTTAGGGTTTAGTGTTTATGGTTACGGTTAGCATTAGGGTTAGGGTTTTGGTTTAGGGTTTAGGTTTAGGGTTAGGGTTAGTGTTAGGGTTTCGGGTTTAGTGTTAGGGTTAAGGTTAGGGTTAGGGTTAGGGTTAGGGTTAGGGTTAGGGTTAGGTTTTAGGGATAGGGTTAGTGTTAGGGTTACGGTTTAGATTTAGGGTTAGGGTTAAGTTTAGGGTTTAGGGTTTAGGGTTAGGGTTAGGGTTAGGGTTAGCATTAGGTTTAGGGTTAGGGACAGGATTACGGTTTGGGACATGGTTAGGTTTACTGTTAGGGTTATATTAACTTTAGGTTTTGTCTGATGCTTAAGTTTAGGTTTAGGGACAGGGTTAGTGACAGGGTGAGGGTTAGAGTTAAGGTTGGAGAGACAGTAAGCGTCAGAGTTAGGTTTAGCGACAGTGTTAGGGTTAGGGATCAGGTTAGGTTAGGGTTTAGG